>OX419605.1:6755932-7137621 GCA_948473455.1 Teleiodes luculella
AAACAAAGTTATAGGTATTTATAACTTATGTATTTAGTAAATTTTTATTTTACTATGTCCCGGAGTGCTAAAAAAAGTACATACGATTTCGACGTCTTTTTAATATGGAATAGTCAGCTTTAGGCACTAAACATAGCTCTTAAAAGAATGATATCAATAGCAATACATTTAAAGACTCTTTTCGCAAATCAAAGTTCTGGGCCGGAAGCACTTGAACCTATTATTAGTACATTGGGTCGTCACCTAAACTGACCTAAAATTAGGTTGGGCCTTACGAGGTTATACATTATTTTGAGTTCGAAAACAAATATATATTTAATAGCATATTATGCAATCGAGTATGAAGAAAAAGTAAAAAAAATCGTATACGAGTATAATGAAAAGTTAAATCACCCACAACCAAAACAATAACCGATCACAACATTTCACTGCTTAATTCAAACATTTGTCATTGAAACTCAACACTGGACTAGAAATTATAATGGCATGAGAATAAACATAGGATAAACAGTATTAGTCACAGACAGGAATAAATGTTTGCGAAAAATAACTTTTAAATTGTAAACGATAACCCACGCGAGTGATTTGGAGCCAAAAGTGTACGCGAGAGCAGTAGAATCAATCATGGAGGAGCATTGCATTGTTAATAATAAAAGGAACACCTTTCATTGGAACAATTTTCTCGACAAAAGAACCTTGCTGGTGATATGCTAAATACGCTCTTTTAATTTTGTATTTTAGTGCCCGCAATGTTAGTAAAAACTATTAAAACAAAGAATTATTGAACAAAATCAATGTTATTTTAAATAAAATTGCTCCTAAGAGGCCTCCGATGGACTAAGGCCTCACCAAGAATCAGGAAGGTGTTTTCGTAATCCCTCTGACAAGCTCGCTTCGCACGTCACTGGATTAGGTTAGGTCAGTTGTTGGGTTTATAGGTAAACAGTGCTGTCTGCCCCTAGATTATATACCGTCAGCCGCTTTCACAACACCCACAAGAAGAGTTGAGTTGGTTCAATCTGAGCCGGAAGACACACAACACATTACGGCGCACGGCTAATTTAAATTTACAAATACCTGCTTTTAAAATAATGTCATTTGGCATTGTTTTCTGTCTTGGCGACACGGACAAAATGCTACATGACGACAACGGTGACAAAAAATATTCATTTTGTAAACATCTTGATGAGCGGAAAGTATTATTTTTAACTTTGATACTCATTATGAGAGTCTAGAATAGAAGTTAATTTGGCATTACTTTTATGTAGACTAGTACGACCAAGATCGATGCCAGGAAAAGGTGACTAAGACAATATATGAAGCCAAGGAGTAGGGCAGAAACGCGCAAAGAAATGTATGAAGAAATTCATAGACACCAACGATAAATTAACGAAAAATGCTTAGAATATACGGATAGCACTGTTAAAAACCAAACTAAACATACAACAATTCCTATCACTGATATAATTCTCATCTTGTAGAATAAATAAATAAATTGAATGTGCCCTTTGAGTTTCTGAAATATATTAGTTTTACCTTCAACAAAAATTGTGAGCATTTTCAAGAATGTGGCGTCTGGTTGGTGTTATACAGAATTACAAACATTCAACTTCAAATGATCTGCGAAGATTTTCATAGCAAATAGTAAGGTTTCAGTACTTACCAACTTCTATGTTTCTATATCGTTAGTTAATCACTACGAACTTGTTTTTTTTCGATCGAAGGTCATATTATGCTTTGTAGAGAATTCCTTCAAATTATGTAATTGACTGGAGCTTAAATATTAATTAACGTTTTTTCTATTTTCAGCTGCTGACGAAGAAAAACAGAAGTAAGTATTTTGTTGTTCAGTCTCATTCTCAGAAATTCAAAAGTGGTACATATAGGTATATTTTGTATGTACCTAACAGTAAGTTATTTACAAAAATATATTTCGTGACGTGTTGTACGATGCTGGTCCATCATTGGACCATTGCAACTGCTGGTTTGCTTTGAATTTCGCCCCCTATCTTTGGCAGGCATAACAACTATCGTACATGACGACAAAGTTATACATTACTGTAGACGTAAAGATACAAATAAATTAAGGAAACTTTTGTCTTATACACGGCCCCGTAGCCTGGTTGCTAAAATTACGTCTACCTAACAAGCACTGGGTCGCGAGTTCGAATCCCGCCCAAGGCAAACATTGGTGTGATGAGCACTTGTGTTTGCCTTATGTCTGGATGCTATATTTTAAATATGATTGTATCTCAGTTGTTTTAGACCAGTCTCTCCCAAGTTAAGGGTCAGAAGACCGTGTGTGTGATGTCCCCGTATATTTATTGTATTATTTATGTACAGACAAGTGGACGGGAAAGCGCCTACGTTTGCGCGCAAGCCGGCTATTCGGCAGGAGGACGACGGTAAGCGGCTGATCTTCGAATGCCGCATCGACGCAGAGCCCGTGCCGAGCGTCGCGTGGTTCCACAACACGGCTGAGGTCAAACCTGACGCGAGGCACAAGGTGAGCTCACACATCTTTAAGCAGGACACTCTAAAGAACAAACGCTATTTGAAATTTTATAAGATGGGTACCAGACGTCTTTGTTTTATTGACCTATGCTTGAGTCGAAAAAGTACGACGGATTAAGCTTCATCGGACTTGCGGGGGAGCGAAAGACTCTACCCCAAAGTAGTCAATGTATCAATGTGTAGGGACGACTCGAGGGAGTCTCGGACCTAGTCCTAGCGCGTTGATACTGAAAAACATCGTGAACCAGAAGTCATTGTAAATCAAAAGAAAATAGTCTTGGCGAAGTCCAGCGGCGCTTGCGGGTAACTCGTTTTGTTGCGGGGAGGTGGAGGTCTCTTCTGTACGCATAGTACTATTCTATACTTCCGTGCTGATACTGAGTCTAGTTAAGCTCGTGAAATAAGTGACAAAGATGATACTGATAGTCACAAAACTGCAAAGGTAAGAAACATAATTCGAAATATGTAACAGTATAGGACCACAATATGACGTTCTCAGAGTGAAGTGATTATAGAAAATACAAGATTTAAATCGACAACAAGTTTATTCTCATAGGGAATGAATTCTCAGATATTATTTCAATAATGAATTGATGCGAAAATGAAAAACATTAAGCTCTGGCAGAGACTCGAAACTGCAAAATATTGTGACGAAAGAAATGATTGAAAAATTTAAAGAATGAGTCTAGATATAGACTGGTCGATAAGATTATTACAAAAAAGTGTCAAAAATACAAATTCTCACTGGTAGTCAAGTGCTTACGCAAATGACAAAAATACTGTCCTTGCTGTAGGACAGAACACGCATTAAGAGTACGTAACAACCGAGTAAAAATAACCAAAAAAACGTGTAGGTTTTTGAATACAATTTTTATTTTAAAATGCTGAGCGATGGCCTTGACCTCAATCGACTTGGCTAGCGTGTCGGCCAGGTGTGTCTGAAGCCGCACGACGACCTATCGACCTAATTATGTGACTTATTTTAAAATGACATCGGTTTTCATAAGTCTGTATTTATATCTACAACTTTCTTCATTTGTATTATCTGGTTTCCAGCCTTAAAAACTCAAATTCTTTTGTTAAGTCACGTTATTTCCGTTGAATCGTCGTTAACTCCAATGAGGGGTCGAATCTACCCTGAACCAGACTGAAAGTAAACTATCTTCAGACACAACCTTTAAGTTTCTTCACAGGTTTCTTTCACGGCAAGAAAGTCGTACGTGCATTTATGAATTCAAAAATTAAAATCATATAGGTACTACTTGCCAAGACCCGTGGATCCCGAATAGAAGACTTGGGGTCGCCGACAATTTATTACCGTCGAACATTGCGATCGAAATATTAGAAAATCAATTTCTATTCATACTTTGGTAAAACTTTGAGAATTGTCTACCAGAGTTCTTCTAACTTATTTTATTTTATTTTATTATTTATTGCACACAGAATATTTTACAATTACAGGTATTTAAAAAGTGGACACAACAGGCACAGCTTATCTCTCACGAAATGTCTTCCAGCTGGCCTAGAAGACATTTCGTGTTTCGACTTACTTACTTCGTATTTGTTTCCATTTCCGTATCTAACTCAACACGCGTAGAAGGTCATGATGTACTTTTATCATCTGTAAAGTGTGTCTTTGTGCTAAATAAATGTTTGTCTATGTCTATGTCTATAGAAGGTTATGAACAAATGATAGTTTATACGTATGTTGTCTGTTTCCAGTTGACAGTGAACAAGGACGGCAAGTCCTACCACGCCTCGCTAGAGATCAGCAACGTGACTGTGGAGGACGCCGGCAAGTACAGGGTTACTGCTAAGAACGAGCTGGGCGAAAGCAATGCTACCATCAGCTTGAACTTCGACAGTAAGTACAATAACTTACAGTCTATTTTTCATTGATAAGTAAATGCTTGCTCTTCTACCAACTGAAGTGGATAAGAAAGGTTTTATTTCAATTACAAAATGAACAAAAAGATCGGAGAAACTTTGACAAATATTATATATGACTTGAATACATTACTCCGTACATATGGCTTTTAACATAATAATAATAATTTAAATTTGCTTTAAATTTAACCTTATTATTTTAGTGTGTGATGCTAATCCTGTATACGTCATAGTTATAATTTTGTTAATTGTAAACGTAGATTTTGCAGCAAAGCTTAAACAATCATCAACTAATTTCTTCGAATGTTGGTTACTCTACATAATACACTTAGGAGATATTTCTTAAACGTTGTTGTTAACAATTTTCTCCTTTATTTATTTAAATTTAAGATGTTTTCTTAATATCACGCCCATGTATAGTTATAAGTGCATACTTTTATTCACATAGTTATAAGTTCAAGAATAAAAATCCATAAACATATACACACTTTCCAACAGCACACACCATACAGATCTATAATACTGCACATTTTCTTCATAAATTGTATTATTTTATATGTATTCTATTATCATCAACATTTTTGCTACTAAGCTTCTATTAACAATAAGCCGTTGCAGTTATTTTGTAGTTAGATATTTGCGCATATCATATAATGCTTTAGCAAAGCACATTAACACTATCTATGTATAATTTAAAGCAACTGTCATGCGTACTGAATGTGATTTGAATTTGTAGTAAAAGGACACAATCAAATTAATCCAAATTACTATATTTATATATGTATATTTCAAATCATTATCTATTTTCTTACATTTTTAACTTCACTTAATTTGATGTTACACACCAAAGAAAACATCTTAAATAAAAAAATTTAAGCTGCAAATCTTCGTATAAATTATGGTAGAAAAGGAAATATGAGAACTAAATATTCATGATAACAATGATAAAACAGGCGACGAAGCGCCCGTGCCTGAAGACTATATCAAACCGACATTCACGGAGAGACCCGTCATCAGGCAATCGGACGATGGTACCAAAATCACTTTCGAATGTCGATGTGTTGGCAAACCGAAACCAAGCATCACATGGTAAGAAATTTAGAAAATAAATTTTATATTTAATTTCGAAACATGTTTTCGTCACTAATATTGATGATGATGCAGGTACCATGGCAAAAAACAAATAAAAGAAAGTAGTAGATATAAAATCACGTTAGAAGAGGACCAAACATTATATCACATGGCGCGACTAGAAATCATAGGCGTAGAGAATTCGGACAAAGGAGAATACAGAGCTGTGGCAAAGAACAAACATGGAGAAGGCGTTGCTAAGATTAATCTCAATTTCGAAATTGGGGACAAACCAAAGTAAGCACATTAGTCTAAATACAATATTTAAAGTTAATTAGGATTATAGCCACATCATTTAATTCATCCCTTTTTCAAACAGAATTCCCGATGGCAAAGCACCAAGATTTCCCAAAAAACCAACTATTAGGCAAGAAGGAGACACGCTTATTATGGAATGTGTTCTTGAAGCTTATCCATTACCTGACATAGCGTGGTTTCATGGAGAAAAAGAAATTAAAGATGGGGCAAAAATGAAGATGTCCCGAAAGGCAATAGCAAAAGACACATTCAATTTGACATTAGAAATCCAAGGTCCTACTAGAGAGGACGGTGGAAATTATAGATGTAACGCCGTCAACTTGTATGGCGAAAGTAATGCCAATATTGCTCTGAATTTCCAAGGTAAAGGGGTCATGAATTAAGATATAATTTTTCATCTATTTCTATTAATTGTACATAAGTACGCATACAGTAGCAATAATGCTTAGCTTTGTGCTTTCAAGCCGCATGTAGGAAATAATTAGTAGCGCTATGTTGTAATTTTATTAAAAATATATTTTCTATTACTATATCCTAGGTGGGGATGACGAGAATGGTTTCGCTCCATCTTTCATTGAGAAACCTCGAATCATTCCCAACGAAGATGGCACACTCATTACGATGCGATGTGTCTGCAAAGCAAAGCCGGCGGCCGAAGTAACGTGGTACAGAGGTACAACTGTTATCCAGGCTAGTAGTAAAATTGAAATCAAATCTACCTCAATCGGAGAGGATGTCTATGAGTTAATGTTGCTTTTGACTAACCCGACGTCAGCGGATGGTGGCGCTTACCGCTGTCACGTCAAGAACGAATATGGAGAAAGCAATGCTAATCTCAACCTCAACATTGAGGCAGAGCCAGAACCAGAAGGCGAAGGTCCAACCTTTGTCGAAAAACCAACCATTCAATCTAAAGATAATGGAAAATTAGTAATAATGGGTTGTAAGGTGAAAGCTAGCCCGAAACCAACAATTGTCTGGTACCACGAGGGTAAAGAAATTAGGGACTCGTCGAAAATTAAGACCAGGGTCGAAGTCAAAGATGACATCTACACAATCGTATTGGAACTCATCGATCCCGGTATTGAAGACTCCGGATTGTATAAATGCAACATTAAGAATGAACTTGGAGAGCTCAATGCAAATCTTACGCTCAATATTGAAAGTAAGGATTTTATTTCACTTGTATTTAAATTTTAAATATATATTTTTAGGCCAGTTTTACTAATATCACAATTTTTATTTTAGTCATTCCAGTAATAAAAGAGAAGCCAAAGATCATTAAAATAATTAAGAAGAAGACTGTTATTGTTGAATGTAAAGTATTAAGTAAATTTGCACCTCAATGCACATGGTTTAAGGAAAGTAATGCCGTCAAAGAGAGCTCTAGACACACTGTGCTCATTGAGCCTTCAAGAGAAGTAAGTAAACCAGTATTTTTTTCGGTTTTAGAAACTATCATAATTTAAGTGAGAAAGTATAGCTAAATATTCAAATACAAAACATTTTTAATTTTTTCAAGGGTGAATTCACTGTAAAACTGGAAATTTCAAATGTGTCACAAATGGACAAAGGTTCTTATAAATTGGTGGCAAAGAACGAAAAAGGTGAAGCGTCATCACAGACGGTGGAGATCACTGATATTCCCGAGCCACAAGGCGAGAAGCCCCAGATCATCAAACATTTCAGAAGCTTGGTAAGATTTAACATTAAGATTTATCACCAACATAACAACACACACGTTTTAAATAATTTTACCTGGAATTTTCCTAATAATGTTATTTCAACATTGTTTACTTTTACTTTATTATTTTTATTAGTCAAACGATTTAAATGAATTCGTGTTTTTATAATATATTTTATCTTCAATAGCAATACTAATATTCCAGGCTAAAAAAGAAGGCGAGGAAGCTGAATTTATCGCTGTACTCAAATCTTCCGACCAGTCGTGCCGTTGCACATGGTATAAAAACTCAACAATTCTGCGCGAATCATCTGAAGTTAACACAACATTTGATGGCACCAACGCTTGCCTGATCATCAGGAAGGTGTCCTCAAAATACATAGCCAACTACAGAGTGGTTATCAAGAACGAGTTTGGTGAAGATGAATCCAGCGCAGATTTAACTCTGGTTGAGGAAAAGGTTAGTGCACAGAAACACATGGCATTATATTATGTTTTATTTGCACTCAAACCATACTGTATGAATAGAATGTAATACTGTCTATTAATCAATGCGAAAAATTAATTCGCTTCGATGTATAGATTGTAAATATACGCTACACATCTGTTGAAAAAGTAATAAACTATCTGTTGAATAAACAACAATGATTCAGCTAAACAGTGGAGAAACATTTTGATAATTATTATTTAGCATGAATGACATGAAAAGTACACCATTTTGCAATACGTTAATAATAATTAATAACATTAAACAAAATTTAACTTCAGAAAAAGAAAGAAGAGAAGGAAGAAGAAGAAGAAGAAAAGACTGTTATTGAAGAGTCAGAGGAGGAGATGTCTATCGACGAAAAATCTGTAATCGAGGAAAACCACGTCGATGAGCGAAAGAAGGTAATCTGGTCTCCTTGTTTGTGCACGATATCCTAATTAAACATTTGGCTATTATAATATCATCTCAATTACAAAGGATGAGCATAAAAAACACCACTTAAGTGCTTATAGTGTATGTGTTGTCACTCTTTAAAAGAACGAACAATAAAATTTCATTTTTATGGCTATAATATAATATAGGTTAATCTGAAGGAATGAAAACTGTAATAATTTATGTTCAATTATTATGTTCTGTAATGAAGGTTTTTTTTTTGTTATTTATTTGAAAAGGAGGAAGAAAAGAAAACATCAGCAAAGAAAGTTACAAAGAAAGAGGAAATCAAAGTAGAAGAAAAGAAACAAGAAGTAACTATTGAAGCTAAAAAAGATGAAAAGAAACAAGAAACAAAGAAAACCGAAAAGAAAGAAGAAATCAAAGAAGATGTCGAAGAAGCTAAGAAACTTATAGAGAAGAAAACAGGTAAAACAGAAGAGGAAAAGAAAACTATGCTCGAGAAACTGGAAAAGAAAAAGGCTGAGACTAAAGTCGAAGAGGCTAAAATTGAAGGCATTCCAAAACTAAAACCAGTCAAACCAAAAGAAGAGCCAGTTGAGGAAAAGAAAGAAACCAAAAAGGTTACGGAAAAGAAAAAGGTGGTCAAAAAGCAGACTGTTGCAAAGAAAGAGGAAGTAAGTACTACTGGTGTGTTTTTAAGCAAAAATGTATACTGCTTCATTAGTTAAATGTATATACATAGGAAAATAATTGGTAAACATTGCGAACAAAATTCTTTCGACGAATTCTTAGCAAACAACTTATATGTTTGGTAATTAAATAAGAAGTGACTAATAAATCCGTCACTTGGTTATACCATGTATATTAAATTAGATGTACTATAGATAACTATTATTATTTATGTTGTGTGTTGTGTTAACATTGGACGTGCTAAAATTCATTTGGGCTTAGGATGAAATCGAGTTTGTCGACGATTACGAGAGACCAGTCTTGGAGAAATATGAAAAGATAACACCGACGCCATACGACAAAAAACCAAAGGAGACAGAGACTCCAAAGGTAATCACACTTCACTACACTACACTATACACTCATATATTATATGCTCACTATTGATTTAATAAAATTATTAGATAACTAAACTAAAAACGATAAAATCTTAGGGCAAGCGAGCATCAATCGCAGAAAGTGTTAAAAGTGAAATGGATGAAAGTGAAGAAGAACCATCCATTGCTACTCCTGCACCAGAAAAAAGGTCTAAACCTGAAGAAAAGGTAAATAATCTAAACATTTATAAATAAATAATTACGTTTTATCACTTTTAAAATAAAATAAAATATTGGGCTTTTAACAAATTAAATATTTCAACTTAGGCTGAAGAACCAAAACGATTAAGCATCAAAAAGGGCGCACCTCGTCCGGAGGAACCGGTTGATGAAGTATCACAAGTTAAACTGTCAAAAACACCAACTAAGCCTACTGAAGATAAAGCTGAAGAACCTCAACAGGCTAAAACTAAGAAAGAGGTTAAGAAGCCTGTACAAGAAAAAGAATTTGTTGATGATTATGAAAGCCCGGAACTTGAAAAGTACGATAAAATGACGCCAACTCCGTCAGATAGGACTAAGAAACAAAACGGAATTGAGGTATAAATATTTCACATAAAACCCATTCGTCAGTAAAAATAATAATTATTCTGTCGTCATAATGTTCTAGTTCAAATTAATTATTTTTGAAAATGATAATGGTATTTCAAAATAACGTTATTTGAATATTAATAATTCAATTTTAAAAGTCTTGCATTGATACTAAAATGTAGTACACGGTTATAGGCTGCTCCTGAACTAATTGACGATTATGAAAGACCAGAACTCGAAAAATACGAGAAAGTCACTCCTACTCCTAAAGATAAACGTCGTCCTAGCGAAACACAGGTAAAAATATCACTTGAACTTTAAATAAATACATACATAATTGCAAATAACGGACTTTATATTTTATCCACTAACATTTTAAACTTTAAAATAGGATGACGTTGACATGATGAAAGGCAAAATAAAACCAAAAGAGAAGGAACCCGAACCAGAAATGCCTACTCTTCGCAAACGTCCGGTGACTAAGGACAAGGTACATACTAGTTAAAGTTCATACTTTGATATTAATTTATAAGGTTCGTTAGGTAGGCAGTAAAGATTAATCAAAATGATATTATTTAGGATGAGGAGAAAAAGCCCGAGGAAAAACCAAAGACAAAAGCAACCAAAAAAGATGAACCTGCTACCAAAAAACGTCCGTCCATTAAAGAAAAAGAGGTATTTTCAATTTTACACTACACATTTTATTTCTTACCGTATAACAGTTTGATAGGTACTTTAGTAACCAATATTTACAACGTTAACATGACACTAAATTTCACGAAGAGGATTTTTAACGTCTGGCCTCACACTTACTACACAACTACTGGCTGTAACACTTCCTTCGCGGTGTTTTGGTTCTATTTTATGTCTTACAATTAAATACTATGCACTCGGCAAAAGTAAGTACCAATGTTAAAACGCTTTTAACTAGGAATGGCAATGCTGTAAAAACGCTTCGCTTTTTTATGGTTGTTTTTCAGGCAAATTCTCCAGCAGCTACCGGGTTGTCGTTAGACTTACCAAAACAAAAAGGTTACAGGTTACCCGCACTATACTTTCTTACCATTTTTTCTTTTCTATCTCTTCAACTATCAGGATCTTAAATATTGTGTTCAAGATTGGAATCAAATCAGAAACTACTTAATGCACAGCATTCCTATTATTATTTTACATTCAAATGTCAATAATTTTAAAGGTCGTGGAAGAAGAGTTTATCGACGATTACGAGAGACCAGTACTCGAGAAATATGAGAAAATTTCACCAACACCTACAGAGAAAAAGAAAAAGGTACACATTCACTTACAGACATAAAAAATATTATGCTTCCAGTATATGAATTGCTTTGTAGGGAAAAGCACCCGTGCATAAATTATAACTTATCTCATTATTACACACAAACGTTTATTAGGAGGACCAAAAGCCTGAAGAAGAAGTGCCTTCCGCTACTGCTACGGCTAGGAGACGATCTGTCAAAGATAAAGACAAGCCTGAGGTATGACCAATCATCACATATCATACAAAGCTAATTTCTTTTGATATGGAAACACACAATACTTAATAAATAATTGCGTATTTCTACAGCCAATGGACGTAGACGAAAACGTTAGTCTCTCTAAGCCAAAAACTCCAGCTAAACCAGGACAAGCGCCTGAAGAAGTATCACTTACACACAAAACCCCCGCTGAAATAAAACCAACGGTCAGTATAATAATATCCTTAGGTCAGAAAGCTTAAAAGGTTACAGAATACATCAGAATTTGCTTAAAGGTAACACATTAATAGTAACATCAGGAACGTAAATAATTTTCTTGTGTAGGAGGGAGAAGCCGAGGCTAAACTTAGTGTCAAGAAACCTGAAATTGTTGAAGAGAAAACACTCAAACGACCTGGAGCTAAAGACAAAGAAAAGAAGGTACAATTCAATATATTTAAACAATAAATAGCAATTTTACATATTACATACAAAAATTGTTGCTCTAAAGCAGTTTTTCATAATATGCAAAGTATCATAATAAGCGGCCAATCAATTATTTATAAAATTAAATTAAAAATTCACAGACAAGTTTGACGTCTATCGACACTAACATTAAACAGATTACACCAAAACTACGAAGAGTATCAGTCTTAGTGAAGGTATTTTTTGTAGATAAAAGGTAAAAATGTAAAATAGACGTTTCAAAAGGACACTAGTTAGTTATTTATAACACGAGTTTCAGCACTACAATTTGTTATATACACACAGATTTATACTTATTAGGTTAAGATTTTTCTAGCTAGAGAAACCCACCACCTATTCTTCTACTACTCATTTGACAACCACACTCACCTTGACATTATTCCTTTCTATTCTTCTCTAAAGTTTGATAACGTTGTGAATTACCTATTGTAATATTTTTCTACTATACTTTTAATGATCACAACAAAACGTGTTTTTTTTAGTTGTAGGTACACGTTTTTCTATTTTTTCTTTAACACATCCTTGAAATACATAAAACAGAATCTTTCCACAAATCGTATCAGGAGTGCATTTGGATTTACTAAAATAAAAATGTTGAAAAATTCTGATTTATGGTAACTTTAATCTGAAGAAACCAAAGACTGTACAGCACTTTGACTTTGTCCTTTTGTGTTAACGTGAACCCAGGAAGAGGACACTGAGGAGTCTGTAAGTCTCACCAAGCCCAAAACTAAGACAAGTACAACTGCTCCTGAAGAAGCATCCCTTTCTCAAAAGACACCTGCTAAGAAAAAACCGAAAACGGTACAGTTTATTTCGTGTTTTAATTATCTCAGTACCTAATCAAATTTGCTGATATTTTATTTTTATTTTGAAATACAGTTTTTAATATAAAGATGTAGATACATTGATAATATCTATGATCTGTAGGAGGGATCCGAGGCAGCAGAATTGAAAGTTAAAAAACCAGCTGTCGTTAAAAAGGGCGACGATGATGAGGTAGATAATCTATTAAAAATATTGAACTGAGATAATTAAAATATAAAGCTAACACTATTTTAATTTCTTTACTTGCATGTTTTTCTTAATATCACAGTTTTTTACTTTTTATACGCACAATCACACTAATGCACCGTCTTGCACATTTGCACCATAGAGTAGTACGCTTAGCTTAAAGACTCAAATAGTTGGTTGATTCTATAGGAACCACTGGCTGTACAAGACGGTAAATTTGAAAAACCGCAACTCAAGAAAACCACTAAGAAACCCACAGAAAAAGAAAGCAAAGATGAGAAAGGTTCAAAGGAAAATAAGGATGGGGTAAATCAAATACTGTTTGAAGCTATGTGGCGTCAATTTCTCCTTAGAGACCAAAATAAAGGATCACCAATCACGGTGCAGTAATCATACCAAAACTTTAAAATATCACGGTTGCTTTGATTTCACAGGCACATAAACTTTTTAAGCACATTTGTTTTGGCAAATTATAGATACACTTATTTTAAATATTACACAATATTTTGTTACAGATTTTCACTGCTCGCGGTGATTTGTGATCTATCACAGATTGGTCTGCACTCTATTGTACACAAACGTGATCGTTTTGCACAAAATATGTCTGTCTGTCTATCCTTCCTTATTACACAAAATATTGATCCCACCTGGCACAACTTGTTGTAAGAGCACACACCTTTTATGCCCACACCCTCCGATGGTCTAAGTTGTCTTTGTTTCTCGTCGTCGTTACAGGGAGTCAAAGTCGCATGTTGCTTTTTTCAATTTAATGTTGATTGTTTTTATTACAGTATTGCATTTGGTAAGTAAGTATAAGAGGAATTGCACTGAAAATGCATTATATGCGTTAACTAAGGCTTCGTTTGCATTTTAAGTTTTTTTAGTATAATATTTGTATTTTGGCTAAAGATTTTGCGCTTGAAATAATTATTAATATTCAAGTGTAAAAAAATTCAGAGCGTAACATTTAATTTATTTATAAAATGTAATCCTAAAATACTATCAGAAAATATCTAAATCATAGGAATTAAAGTATGAAACGTCACATAACAGTTTGTATAACATTCTGACCAAATTTTGTAATTACAGCTGGAATTGGACTTTGTTGATGATTACGAGAGACCAGTTCTTGAGAAATATGAGAAAATCACACCTACTCCACTCGTCAAGGAGAAGAAGGCTAAAGAAGAAACACAAAAGGTATGTTTTACAACAACATTAAATACCTATTTTGTGTATTCAGGAATTATAAAATAAGGTTTAAAAGTTCTAGAGATCATTTTGATAGGTGATTTGATTACTAAAGATAATTTAAACAAACAGGTGACAATGGTAGCTCAACACCAACGGCTTGAAGTAAAGGTAGAGCTCATTACAGATTTAGCGTTATCCCCAATACACCAATCCATGTACCTTGTATATAATACTTTAAGAATGATACCATATAGTATATACACCCATCGCATGGAGTTATGAGAGAAAATAAGTTTGCGAGATGCAAAAAAAAATCTAAAGTTACTCGTAATGAATGCATAAATAAGCATTACCCAGCACTCTTGTCTCTTGTGCATTGGGAATTTGAAAAGGGAGTCAAACTTTAAACTTGTTGTTGTGGTTGCTAAAACTAGATTGACAAGAAGTTTTAGCACCATCGTACTATGTAAATATATTTTACCCTTATTTTACCCTGAGATTTTACCATACATCCCTTTGTTATTACTTATATGGTTTTTTGTTCATATAGTATGCAGGTCCCTATTATGTTAAATCTTTTGGTTACTCATTGAAATTATGTTTTCCCTTTGATTTAGACCGAAAGCAGGAGGACGTCGATTCAAACCGAGGTTGGTAGTTATGTTTTAAAAAGATGTAATATTGCTTTCGCTTACATCAATATCGTTGAAATTCATCTGCCAAAATACCGTGTCGGTGTCGGTTTTGTGTAAACGACATATTATGTTTAAAAGTATATATCTTCAGAGGAATACTTGTGACATGCAGCTTATTTTTGCTTTTTCCGAAATTATTCAATGTTATATATTCAACATTATAATTAAGATTAAAAGGGGTTTTTATTTTTCAGTCCAAAGAGGAAGTCAAGATTGAGAGCCGAAAGAGCTCCATTGCTGACGCCAAGGGTGTCAAGGTAAGGAGAGACTATTCTTATCAAAGATAAATAAATAGTCCAACATTTTTATGTAATGATCCTTCACTTTTTTGGATTTTACTTTTGAAAAGGAAAACTTTCAAAATGTTGCAATAAAAGCTTTTTCCACTTTCATAGAGGCTCGTTAGAAAGCTAGTTTAATAGTCATGAGGTGTTATTTAGCAACATGCTGATAAAGTTTAAAGAAAACTGATACTCCTACAGTTTAACGAATTCAACACGAATTTATCAGAAAGAAAACAATATGTCATTGATAATAACAAATCGTTTTTATCCATTTAGTTCACCAAAGAAACTGCTGAAAGCAGAAAATCTTCATTATCAGTAGCACAAGACGCTAAAGAAGTAACAACTGTGAAGAAAACGGGCCAGAGGGTAAGTATTTACGAAAAAATAACGATATATTATGTGAATAGAAATGAACTAAGAATAAGTAGGAGCAATAGTAAAATAAACATAGTACCCGCTTCAGGTGAATCTTTGCTCCCTATCCATATTTTGAACACCTGCAAGATAAAAATATACTCAAATGCATTAATGCAAATTATATATCTAATGTCCTATAACTCATACTCTGCATCGCGTAAAAAGTGCTTAGTGAAAATATAGAAGTTGACAAAAAACTGAGAATCATTGAAGATTAATTTGAAAATACATGGCAGTATTCTTTCTTCATTTAAATTCTATTGATTTATATATCATAAGATGATTGAACACTGCCATTGTGTTAACAAAGAATTCCACCCTTGCATTTTTGTGCTGCAAACCCTAGCTTATTTTTATATCCCATTTTTAGCCCACCATTAAGGAACCAGAGAAAGCTGAAATGGAACAAATCAAACTGAAGGTAAGTTCGGAAACGTCTTCAAGCATGACTAAACTATTTTCAATACAGAATATGTCAAGGACCCAAATTACTATTTATTTTCCTTTCGAAACTTCTTTTGTAAATAAAACTATCTTCTACAAAAATTCTTTATATTCAAACATTATAAATGACTTGTTTGAATCTGTGTGTCTAGTAAATAACTATTCTTCATTTTTACCTACGTATATAATACAATTGACACATTTTTGAAGGTTTTACTATCACTATACAAAACGTTTTGAATAGCACCAATGAAACTAGTTAAGAAGAGCACCAACACAATTTGTTTATGGTTTATGTTTTGTAAATAGGATGAGAGAGTAGAGAAGACGATCACTACAGAATCAATAGATAAGCCTACAGATAAATGGCGACCTACGAAAACTGATACACAGGTATAACACACTCATACACTTACACAATACAATCATATTCGTTAAATTTATTAAGTACTAGAACTTATTGATGACATAAATGTGAATTATCAGGAACCCACGGTTAAAGTGGAACCAGATCACAAAGAGAGCAATGATCGTTCGAAAGAACCTACAGGACGGAGACGTTCCAGTAAGACAGAGGTAGAAAGAATAATTATTCCTTTTCTTATTCATTAAACAGTCTCATACCTCAGTATTTTCTAATGCAAAGGTTTCTAAACAGGAAACCAAAACGGTAGAAGAAACAGAAACTACGGAAAAAACCGAAGTCAAAAAGAAAACTGCAAAAGATAAAACCAAACCAGTTGAACCCACACTAAAACAACCTAGTAAAAAAGAGGTAGGTGTCCCATTTAAGACCCAAAAAAGGAAACTTTTCAATACCTATGTCGTTTCTATATTCGAAATTATATTTCTGATAAAAATACATTTCTATAAGTTTAAATACGGTTAACATTGGAAAATATAGAATTTTATGAATTTAATTTTATAAGACGATTTAATCAAGTTGGTAAGTTCTTTTAATGTTTGTGAGGAAATATTAATTATTACTTAAGTATTTAACAATAACTCACGATTTGGTTTCAAAACTTAGATACGATAATAATGCTACATTTGCATTCCTTTAGGAAGTAAATAAAACGCCAGTGGTACCAACGGAAGAACCTGAAGAAATGGAAGTAGACATTAACGAGATATTTAAGGTAGAGTTTCGATACCTGATACTTTTAAAGATTTAATTATTGTGAGCTATATCGTTTAAAGTAGATTAAAAAATAAACAATGTATTCCTTTAGGATAAAGAAGAACTTCCGTTACCAGCAATACCACTAGACAAGCCAATACAATCTCCATTTTTCCTTCGGCAGAAAAAACTAAGTTTTGAGGTAAATTAATTGTAAACGTTATTTATTTAAATAAATGTTATTGCGATAGACGAGAAATATTATATACCAAGTAAATTTAATATAAAATAATGCTTTCTATAGGACGATGATTTGCCTCCACCGTTCGTTCCACTGAGGAGACTTACACCCCCTGAGGTAATTAACTGTGAACATTATCTACATTACATGATATACACCTTATCTTATAAAACAATAAATGCACGAGTACTTATAATTTCAAAGTACCTACACTGTTTTTCACTTCAGTACACTGTTACAAGTTATAAGTCCAGTAACTTAAATGCCCATACAAAGTAATACAAATTGTTTTTAGACGTTTTCACAGTACTAGGACAAGTGGTAAAATATTATGTTCTTCGAAATCATAATGATATTTTGAACACAATCAGGTACCAACAATCCAGGCACCCGAACCAGAAGCAAAACCTGTTCCATTTTCATGGAATGTAATTCCTGAAATACCTCAGGTAAAACAATTGGCTATTTTATGTTTTTACAATTCTGTGGAACTATTATACAATTCAAAACATTTTTGATAGGCTGAACAAACACCAGAGTTGGAAGACAAATACCAACCCACACTTCTTGATACAACAAAAGATGCAACACCTTGGAGAAAATCACGTTCTCCTCAGGTACACTTTCACACTACGAAACTATCGCATCCATCCACATCCACATTCCACACTAACAGACATTTCACGGCCACATTTTTAATTTTGTATTGACTTACCGATATTTTGACTGGGTTACACCGATCATGGTCACGTCACCTCTGAACTGGTGGAGCGGCGGGTAGGTTTCAGAAACTTTTTCGCAAGGTAAAATTATATCTAGATATCTACTCTATTGATAAGACTCACTCACTCGAAAGTCACCTCGACAGTAAACACTCACCGTGTCTATCCACATTCATACAAAGATAAATCATTGAACTAAAGAAGCACACATAACATTACGTAGGTACCTATTTTTAATTATCGGATTCTGGTAGAAAATTTGCAAATTGCCCTACATCAATACAATTTGACATTAAAGACGAAGACCAAAATTATGTATAACTGTTTCATAAGTTAGCCAAAATAGTTCAACTAGAACCATTCATGAAGCCCTTAACTTCGGCTTAAATATACATTTTGGAGCTATTTGTATTAATCACAAATAAAAATGAGGAACTATGGTGTTTAGTATTAGGTATTTGGATCTCAATTAAGCATAGGCCAAACTACTCTCAATGTTCAATTTGCAAATTTTCATCAAATATCGCACAAGTAAACACACTTTAGTAATACACATAAAATAAGTATTCATAGAACACATTCACATATAATTACTCGAAATAATCAATAGACATTTAAATTTCTTTTCTGTGTTATTCGTATGGTCGCCATTAATGAAAATCAAAATCTGTAGGCTGAAGACGAAATATCCAGCACACTAGAAATACCAGCTATTGGCAGACCTCAAACACCCGACGAGGTATAAAACATTGGCACAAATCAAATTTTAATGGCACAAAATTTGCACAAAGTCTGCACCAGATTGCACACCAATTTTAAGCACAGCACTACTTACGGCACTGCATATAATTTTGTAGATTCACACACTATCTATTGATGACAGTGTTTGTTTAAACATGTCATTAATAGATGTAATTATGTTTGCACAGTAAGTTCGATAACTTTTAGTAGTTATGTAACCGTAATTACCACAGATATTAGATTATTTGCACGTAGAATGTAAATATCACTAGAACACAAAAACTTAATTTATATTATTTGTATATTTTGTAAATTTTCTACTTTATTTTCACTTCTTTCCTGCATGAGCTTTTGCTTATTAACTCACTTTTATATTCTAATTATAACGTTCTATGTCATTCTATGTTTACTTTTCAACCTTTCTATCCATTTTCTAAAAATATATTTTACAGTAAAGGTAAGCAGATAAAAGGTAAGTTAAAAAAATATTATTTTATTTTTAATGTAAAGAGTAAAGAAAGAATATCAGTGTCAAAAGTCTGGATAGATCATGGCTTCAATAAGCATATTATTATTATTTATTATACTATCCGTACTAGACTACAATTAAAAATAACGATGATGAAAAGACAACAGAATATTAAACACCATCTTGTCACAATTACTATAAAAAATATTGAATTACAGAAAACGGCTGTTAAACAAGAGGAAGTCAAGGAAGAAGCTAAAAAGGCCAAGGTCACGACGGTTAAGAAGAAGCACGAGGACCTGCCTGAGATACCAGACTACGAAAGACCAGAACTTGAGAAATATGAAGCTTCAGACTTCACACCTACTAAAAAAGAAAAGCCTGAAAAGGATGTTAAGGTTAAAATTACATTCTTTTTAGTTTATTTTAATTATGTTCTTTCTTTAAAGTTTAAATTTATTAGTTGTAGATATACATCATAATATTATACTTTATTTTACATTACCAGCAAGCTAAATTCAGTATTAGATTAACCTCCCGGCATAATCAAAACAAACGACTCTTTGTGATGATTATTGACAAACATAGCTCAAAGTACAACGAACGAACACTTTTACCTCTCTCTCTTTTTCGATTAGTTACCATAACACAAAACGTTTTTTTTTACGCAGCCTAAGGTGCCTGAAATCAAGGCGCCTGAAACTTTGTCGGCTCCAAAGATAGAGGTAATCCGCGAAAGGTCCCCCAAACCGGAGGCGCCAAGGAAGCCTTCACTGGGGCCTGGAGCGCCCGTGGCGAGACGGGGCTCCCTCATTCCTCCGCCGGAAGAAATGGGAAGACGCCCATCTCTTATCATCAGCGATGAGGTATGTAAACCAATTTATTGGTATATAATGTTCATTTTATATTAAAAAAATGAATCACTTTTCAATTGTAAATGAGTCAAAGGTTTGAATCTTTGTAGAACTATTGTCCTTTTTGAAAAATTTAGTTGTTTTATAGAAGCGCAGAAATCAATGTGTTGCTCACTTAATTTTATTCAGGTTTTACGAGAAAATATGTTTTGAATAAAAAAGCATAGTCACGCATTGATATCTGCACTTTATTATAGTATACCTTTTGTTTATACAAGTAGCACCTTTCGTAGTTTAGATACCCTATTCTCTCTAGCCGAACCCATAACAGAGCCCTTCGAACCATCAAATAGCAGAACCTATATGGATATTTAGTAGATCCTCCGACGCTTACGTAGAATCGAAGACATTAGATGATTTCAGCTTAGACTCCTGTATTCCATGCTTCTAGATACACACATTACACTGTAGATGAAAAATAAAGCTTTGTGTATATTAAAAATAGTCAAAACCGTAATCCACAGGAAAATAGAAAACTAAGACCCGGTGAGGTGGTTGAAGAGAAGAAGGTAAAACTAAAAGAATTATACGTGAATGACCGTGAAATGCGTTCGACTTAACTGTTTATTGTAAACGTAATGCATCGCGGTTTCGAACACTCTTACAACGACTGGGTAATCACAATGGTTACATATTACGAATATATTTCTTGTTTATTACTACAACCATTGAACTAATGAAACCGTTAAGTAAGAGTCGATTTTTAATATAATATTTATTTTACTTTAATATAGCACTTATGATCAAAATTACGTTAAACTTCTAATAAAATTTGCCTGTTTAAATTCCCCACCAAGTGTGATCACCCAGCGAATCGTTTTCTCGTCTAAAGCACCGGCTATTTGCACATAATTGTGGACGCACACATATTTAATGCACAGCTTACAGCACGAACCACACAAAATAGCACTCACTAAGTATTCAGTGGGAAGTCTTCGCAGGTACTTCTCAAGATCATGATATTACAGTATATATTCAAACAACAGCGTAATGTAAAACACCCAAGTTTATAAGTAAGATACCTCATTATTTTACGTTCACGGAACGTCACGGCGGCGTCACGTTACTTGTATCTGAATATGAAATGCCTAAAAATCATGATCTTGATCACTAACATCAATAACATGAACGGCGATAACGAAATAACTATTGCACTGCTAGTTAGGCCTGCACAAATCTTATTAAACCTAAAAATAGGTTTGCACTGCCGGTTAGGACAGCACAAATTAAACCCAAGTGTAGGGCATTATTAGGAGATCCTGGTTCGGCGGCAGAGACGATAGGCACAGGTCATAATCGAGGGGATATTATCAATGTTTTTTATAAACAGGTCAAATTACGCCCAGGAGAAGTCGCTGACGACAAAAAGGTGAGGCTGGATCTGGCCAGTAGGAAGCTGTTGACGCTTTGCAAAGCATTAAGAATGATATAGATTTTTTACTCTTTTTATCTTGGCTTCAAGTTTTATGTGATTTTCGCATTTTCGCAGAAAATTACGGGTTTAAAGCAAAGGCCACTTCAGATTGATATTTCGGTACTTCGATGTCTTGAAAGTTCTGGGAATGTCTTTATTTTCTTTTTAATATGTTCAATATTCAAACTACACTACAACATACGAACAAAATTTCTCCCTTGAAACCTTTTCCCCCGAGCTTGGCATAGCATTCCTCTATATTAGTAAATAAATTTTCTTTCTTTCAATAAATTGATGTCGCAATTGATAATCCTTAAATTGTTTTAGACCTTAACTTCTTTCCCTCAAACTTCTGTACCTTCAAAAAACTCTACACTTTCTTTTTTATATTTCTAGATGTTCTTCCATTTTTCTAGATGTTCCTCTTCTATTATTTTACTAGAAATAGCTGCCGCTTCGCCGACTAGCGAGCAATATGACGAAGCCGCTTGGTCAAACTGTTTGTCTTTTTTAAATCATTGATATCAGTATCATTTGTACCCGCCATTATTATTTCCTTAAAAATAATATTCTATATCTACTTTTACTGAGAAAGAGTACCTAATTCTTTTATTAAAGTGCGATTCTGATATCAGTGAAGCTTTATAGTTTATTGTTAGAATGGCTTTATTTTCTATTACCAAATTTAATTACTCTTCAAACACTCTTCTAGATTTAAGTTGTTTTCTGCAGTTACACAAACATTAACAAAATACATGTCATATTATTTTAATGAAAAATATTTCAAAATAAAGTTACTTTTATTAGCACATGTATACACAATAGACACCGTTACACAAGAATGAAATTATTGAAAACCACAGAATAAAATATGCACTTACACACAAATGCCCTCTGCGACAAGGCTCGAAGATTTGTAACAGACAAAACCATTTCAATTCCAATACTATTCTAACGTCTTAATTAGGTCAAACACTATAACCACTAAATAAAAACACAACTCATATGAACATTCTAATCTAACTTTTTAGTTTATCATAACTAATTTGACCCATTTACCTAAACCAATTTTTCCTTTCCAAAAAAGAAACGCGGCAGGCCTGGTGAACTTGTGGATGAGGTATTATTCTGTGTGTAAATGTACATGTTTAGTTACCTATATGTCATAGAGAAATATGTTTAGATCGTGGCTAACATAGAAACTTTTCCAAGTGTTAATAAAAAGTGGATAATTCTGTAAGGCAGCGGAAATAGGAAAACTTTTTCTTTTTTTCTATTTGTTCCGAATCAATATGTTTTATATTTTATGGATATAGAGTAGATTTAGAGCCTAATCTCTATCGTACTAATTTCGCTAATAAATAAATTAACAGTAAAACCAAATTTAATCATCATAGATAAATAAATAGAAAATCGCAGGCATGTATAAATCTATAGCATAAACGTGTATAATAAACCAAGATATTATTATCCTAAAATGCTTTTAATATCCATTACAAACAATTGAGATGCGCGCGTGCATGTAAAGCTTCAGAAAACTGTCACTAATTCTGCGATTCCCAAAGCTACACCTAGTACCTACTACCTTAACATAATTTTAACTTTTGCACATGTCGTATGTCTGTGATTTGATAGATTTCATAGCAAGATTGAGATCTTTTGAGAGACAGACTTTTTGAAGATGCCACAACACATTTTAAAGATTAAATATAGACACAGATGTCTCTGAATCTAATTACGTCTCATTCAATCATTATAAATCAAGCTGTATAAATATAGATACGGAAGTAAAACAAAGATGCTATAATTACCAACCAATGATTTCTGTTTCGAGCCAAAGATATGTATCTGTGACGCAAATAACACCAGTGATGCGATAAGTAACGCCAGATAGCACGTCAAGTTGACTCATATTCATTGGATAATATTAGGTCAGGCATAAATAGTTCCAAATACGTATTATGTACCTAAAGCAAAGAACCAACACAAACAAACATAGCAGCTGTTTTTATTACGGATATAGAAGTAAAAGCAGGGTTTAATAAGGAATATTAATTGCATAAAAGCTATCAATAAACAAAAGTTATAACATGTGCACCTGTTGGAGCGCTAACAGTAATACTGATGGCTATGACGCTTATATAGAGGTATAATAAATACTGAATGATGACGTTCCTAGGTTTAATGAAGCAACTGACCTGTGCCTTATGATTGATCGCTTCTCTTATAAATATGACTATGTCACTGCACAAATTAGGCCAAGTTCACACGAGGATGTTCTTGAAATGCTAGCACCCTTAACAACGCTATGATGCCAGCTTAAGTGAGTTATGGCTCAACATTGTATTGTTAAAAAGATATATATCTTAGAGAAGTCAGGTAGGTATGACGGCTGTGAAATACCGAATTTAAATACGAAGCAAGAACAATTATTTTTAGATACCTACACTAAAGGTATATCAACAAAATGTTTTGATACTCGTACCTACATCAAAGATAATCTTTAAATAGGAGTAAACTATCAAAACATTTATTCCAAAAAGGGAATTAACTGAATGCATTTCAAAAATACGTGTAATAAAAGACTGTTAAAATAGTTCGTAATGTGTGAATTAAGTTACCAAAACTCTATTTATCAGTATTAATATGAAAAAATATGAGTCGTATTTGAATAGAAGAGTAACAAAATTAAGAATTATCAATGTAAAATAACGACTTAACGAAACAAATAAAACAATGCTTTCAAATAATAAGATATAAATTAAAAATTACAAAGATAATGAATATTACACATACTTACACAAGAATAGTGCGCTTGGAGTAATAAGGACAAGAACACATTTACTTGCAGTACACAAAACTGAACGTACAAATTAATAAGTGAATATAATGTTATGAAATCACTTAATGATTGGCTACATATAAAAGAAGAATACCTCAGAATGCGCGTGGGATGGTGCGCGGTGCGATGGATGAGTCTCGGAGTGGCTCAGTGCGACAATCTGAGGTATTGACATTGGCAGAAGCACATCCACTCACAGATTGGCCATTAGTGACCATTCATCTAAATTGACAGTAGAAATATCAGTGGTATAATTCAAAAAAGATATCTAAAATTAGACTACGTGACTAAATATGAATTACATATGTAATGAACACGAAAATAATTCTGGCGATGTTCAAACCATATGCAAAGATTACTTCGACGACTCTTTTTTCATACTTCCAAACCTGGAAGGTTTAATTACCTTTTTGAATAGTATGTTTTAAGGAGAACATGCTAATATTTAGAATTCGAATTTACTGAAAATTGAATTAAAAATATGCATGACGAAATCCACTTGCTCAAAATAGGCACTTGAACAATTTTTCTAATGCGAAGCAGCCGGCAAAGCCAAATGTGAGTGGCGCGGTCTGAACGAAATAACCGAGCTGTCATCGATCAGCTCCCAGAATTTGTCGCCTCTAAAACGACCCGGGTACAGCTGCCAGCTGACAGTCGCATCAGATTATAGCGTTTATAGGCCCAATCAATCTTTGTTCTTGCACAACCCCTCTATCTGTCCCGATAATAAATGAGGATTGACAGTTATCAACTGTTTTGGTGATGTATCTCCACTTTGGTCATTCGTCAGAATTTCTTGGGGGTCGTCAATATTATATAAGGAAATCAAAATTACTAACGCTATCTTCGTTTTTCCTTTAAGAAAATTTAACTTAATTCTACCTGAACCTAATTTTCTTTTAAATAAAAATAGAATAGATTCAAAGTTTCCCAAAATAACACTTTAAGAAACTAACACAAATGATCATAGAACATTTTGAGAGACCAACAAGCTTTAATTCAAACCATTAAGGTAACAAAAAGAAAGACAAATTAAATAAAACACTGTCTATAAGTAAAAAGCTTTCTGTTTGAAGTGTACAAAACAACATGCTGGTGTAAGTAACAAATAATTCGAAACGTTATCGAAACCAACCATTTTTATTATTTGATATTTCCTTTAAATAAACAATGCTATGTAGAAAAAGATCTACATTTTGAAACTGAATCTAGAACACTATGCTTTAAATATAAATGCAAAAAACATGCAGCTGTTGAAGATACACCTTTAGCAAGCAAGCGAGCTCTACCTTTAAAAATAAAATTCATCTGTCCGAGCCGGGATGTTTATCTAAGCCAAGGCGGTGTTACAACAAATTAATCAGATGATTCGTTCAATAAAATCGATAATGATAATCGACATCATTGTCTAATTTAGTAAAGATCCTTGGCTTAAAAAAGACGTTATCAATCTTGAAGCCGAAAGTAAGGTCGCGATGACGATAAAATCACAGATCACAGTGCGATTGATAAAACAAGATTCTATTTTAATTACAATGATCAAAGAAAACGAGATTGTCAACGACAAGGAATAATACCAAGTCGAATTACATTTAGAACGACTATGATTCCCAGATAGTAAACTCTCACATTTTTCACTGCCAGTTTGTGAGACAGAAATAAAATTATTAGCTGATCTCTCGATATGTAAAACACTAACGATCTAGTAACACAAAATGCTTTAGATACAAGTGTTACAAAAAAACATAATATAATTATCCAATGTCGGGATGATAGTTCGTCGTATCATAAGTAAAGTCAAAACGTACAATATTATAAGCATAAAATAATAGAAGATGCGTTTTTCAGGCAAGCAGGAAACTGTTATCAACACTAATAGGATATTTATTGAGGATAACACATTGCTAGACTGTGAAGCTGTACATAGATTTCGCGTGTCACCCAAGACCGCGTTACACGGATGGCTCACCTTAATCTGATAATTAATTGAATTGGTCTTCTGATTTGTGCAGTGCACAAATAGAATCCGCTCCTCAGGTAGGGGGGAGGGGGGAGACGGGAGCACGACCATGTACGAATACCCCTTCCTTCAGTCTTTTGACATCCGCGCCCATTTTTAGATGGAACGACTACGAATCCTCAAATCGAATCGAAAATAATAAAATAAATAATAAATCCAAAAAACAACATTTCGTAAATAGGGTGTAATACTTTGAAAATCATGATATTTTCATTAAAGCATTTAAAAAACAGACATGAGTGCAGAAGAAAGTAATGAGACAAAATGTAAAAAACTAAGTTTTTGATATAATTTAGTAGGTTTAGGTAATAATGTGTGAGATGTTTCTGTGATATGATATGAATTACTGTGATTTGAAAAGACCTTTTAAGTTAAGTAAATATATTTTTGGAATTAAGTTGTATTGTGGCATCTACATAGTTTACTAACATGGCTTCTGTGGCCAAAAAACCCACTGGTGGCGGTGGGTCAAAACTAAAGCCAAAGGATGACTCCGCGGTAAGTACAAACAATTATATTACTCAACTCTTTACTCAAGAATAAAAAAAAAATAGTCATTGAAATATTTGCAATCCTAAACATAATTTATTTGTAATGCACAAAGAGTTGCTTATTTTGATCTACTACCTATAATATCATCACCCTGATACCAGGGTAGGCTCGAGCCCCTCGGTGGGGACATATATAAACTGTTAATGACGATCTATATTATCTGATTTTAAACTCTCAATACAATTGAAACGAGTTAGTTATCTATCTATCTATCTATCTAATTGTAAATTAAATACGTATAAAACTTTTTTGTACAATCGGCCCCTGATGTTTTTGTTGGAAATATTACTTATATTATAGGTAATGCAACAAGTCGTGTTGCAACCACCTGCTCTAGGTCTTAGTTAGATGTACAGTACTATGTCAGCGTGCAATATTCTCTAAGTCCAAAAATGATCGTCCATTACATACATTCTTTGTAGTACGCTTGTATTTTATGTAGTTCACATTTTAACTAAAATATTTTCGAAGGAATTCAAGATCGCTTTCGAACTTTTCTTTTTTACATTGCTAGTTTAGTTCAAACAATTTTCTTAAAATATATTTAATGTCATTCATTACGTTAGTATCTTTATAAAATTGAACTTTTTCATATTATTTGATCAACAGTTTATTATTTAATGAACAGATGACGTGGGCTTATACATTAATTTACTCCATTAAATCGAGCCTTTTTCATACATGATATTTTATCTTAATTGTTATTCAGGTTATTGGCGAAAAAATGTCTTGATATATTATCAACAGATGCACACTCTAATTGACATTTATTATGACTGTTGTGATAATGTGTGCTGATTTACCATTGTCATATTTTCTCGACACTTGCGCTTCATTTGTCTGCGTAATGTTCATACATTTTATCTAGCTAGATAAACTAGATGCAAAATCTTTACAAATGAAATCTTGTTTGTATTCAGCAAAGGGGTTTGAGATTACCCCAGCCCCAGACAAAATAATCACTGATCTTCTTGTTTTTGTTACGAAAGATCTGTTTTTGATATATACGTAGGTATCCGATTTTGTAGACGGCCAGGGGGATAATAAATAAGTTATTACAAAATATACTGTAAAATAAAAAATAAGCTTAAAATACCTACGTAAATACGTTATTGATTTGATAATAGGTTACCAGGTGGTTTAGTTACCTGTTATAAATTACGTATTTCAGTCCAAATTAGTTGCTAGGAAGTCTAGACATCAATTTGGCTGGCTTACAGTAATAACGTTATAAATCATACTTGTAATTAATGCTGAAATTCAAGATACGATTCTAACTGTGAATTCGTTCGACGAGGTGAAGATGATTATAACGATTCGTGATTTACAATCGAGTCGGTCTATTTTAATAAGTTTGACGATGAAGGAAACCATTTTTTTAATGGTCGCGTGCAAATATTTCGATGACTTTTGTATTTTATTATCTCTTTGTGTTCTACAACATTACAAAAAGTTAAACTATTTTTACAAAACTTTACAGCTTGGGTTGTCTGTCCAGATATGTTTTTATTGTTTCTACTCAAAAACAATTAATCGAACTTCAACATGTTTTAAATGCGATTAACAAACCAGCTGTGTTACTATTCTTATACCATTTGCTAAATTTGATCTTCGATGTTTAGCGTCGCAAGTCGTCAGACGCGAGAAGACCATCGATCCAGGATCTGGAGGATCTGATCAACAAACCCTCAGTGCCTTTGAAGCCTATAGGAAACGAAGGCCCGCCAGCTATTGTCGACGTGCAAGAGAGCTACTCTGCTGTTGAAGGTAACAAATCATTAACATTGAGTGTGTATGATCAATATCCCAGTATTTGTTTTAAGAACGTTCCAATTTTTAAAAGATAGCAAAAAAAATTGCAAACGTGTAGCTACAGAAATTTTACATGTATATTTATTTAATAGTAAAATATAAGACTTTGAATAAGAACCTTGAATGAAGAACTTTGAAATAGACCATACGTCAAACCCGTGAACGTGTTGCTGCTTGGGGGGACTGGTATGCTCTAGTCGATTGCCGATTGTTGTGCTTGTAATAGATTTATTGGTTATATTAGTTTTTAGTTCTACTTTCACTGGTTGCCTTCCTCTAATTGTTTATGTCGTTTGCACTCTTTGTTATATTAATAACATTGTATAAATAAAATAATAATTATAAGTTTGTAAAATATTTTGAAAAGATGCAACGCCTGAGGAGTTTCTTTCGGCGAGTTCTTCTCCACAGAAGACAGCCAAATTGTGAACTCGCCTCGACGTCGAAAAGTGATATGTAAAATCTTACTTCGAATAAAACATTAGAATTTTGAATTATGTAAAAAATTGCCCTAAATTTCAAGCTTTTTTTACTAAATGAATTCGTAATTTCAGATGAAACTGGCTACCTCACGGTTCAAGTGGAAGGCAACCCACCGCCTACATTCAAATTCTACAAGGGTGTCACGGAGATCATCGAAGGAGGTCGTTTCAAGTTCGTCACCGATGGCGAGACCGGCCTCATCACCCTTTGCATCAGGAAGGTCAAGCCCAACGATGAGGGCAAATACAAAGTTGTCGTTAGCAACATCCATGGAGAAGATTCCGCTGAGATGCAACTTTACGTCTCTGGTAAGTGTTACTTTAATTTTAAAAACAGATTACTTTCCGCAGAACTAAAAATAGGTCAATCGAATCTGAAACCAAATTTTGAAATTATTGTTGATGAAGCGTTGAAAGTATTAAATCTGACCTTGACCTTGAACTTGACCTTTAGACGCTAGCGGTATGGACTTCCGAGCTATGCTTAAGAAGAGGAAGTACGCCAAATGGGCAGAGAAGAAGGAAGAAATAGACGTGAACCTAAAGGAAGTTGAGAAACCTGCACCATCTCTGAAGAAAGTGGAAAGGGTAAATATAATATATTGCATATATTTTTATAAATATCTAAGTACGTACCTACCTATCCTTAAGAACAAACCAAGAAAGTGGTGATTTGGTGATATTTAAAACTGTGATAATCTAAAGATTACTAAATAAAAAAATATTTTAAATTATGGTGCAAGATCTTATTGAAAGTGCCCACTTACTTAATTATGACAGATATTATTATAACCTAAATACTTTTATTTATTTATTTTTATACTTTGTAAGTTATGAAGTATTTTTAATATTATCTTGCAACATTTACAACATTAAAAATATTAGCTTTTATTAGAGAGAGGTGAATTATTTTACAACTTTCCTTAAAAAGCTTAGTGGTTCTGAAAAGGTAGACAACTATCACTCACACCCTATGATTCATCTACCTTCAGCCAACACCACAATGAAAAATAGGCAACTCAATCAGGATAGTCGTTATGTATGTGTGTGTAAAGTAGTACCTATTAATTAAATTTTAATTCTTTCAAATATTTCCTACCCTACGTTATGTAATATTTATAAGCCCCAGTTTTAAAAAATGCTATTTGTTTTAAATAATATCAAAGTTAATGGTGAAATTCTAAGTCAGTACAACATCGTATGCATCGTTGGTCCATAGGGCTTAGAAACTGGATACTTTGAAGAAGACGGCTTCATAGTGGTCGTATCCGAAGGAGTCGAGATTTTCAGATTCCCAGCTGAAAAACGCAGGAACTCCTCAAACTGGTCCTGGTTTAAGGTCCTCGGTTTTTCTGATAACATCATCGTTCATTCCATTTTGCATTTCAGTCATGTATCTAACATTAACATTATCACTTCCCAAGACTTCACACGCGCAATACCTGTGCGCAATACTATAGAGTTACGAGATTTTTTATTTAGATTCTATTTAGCCGAAATTTTCAGGCTGGACCGTAAGTATTTATAATTTCTTATTTTTATATTGTTAAATTCAGTAGTATATTTTAAACAAGTTTTATCGTATTCAAGTATTTACGTAGTTTTTATTGTTGTTAATAACCAGTATTAAAATTGCATTTAGAATATGTTTGCCTTAAGTGTTTAAGCGCTTCCGTCAAACATTTGTAAGTAAATCCTATAAACTAATTTAATAAATAAAAAATTGTACATAAAATAAAGTTTTGTATAAAACTTCATTCGTTAAATTCTCGACCGTAAAAATATATGACACTGACATTTTGACAGCACCATTCATACGTCATGCAATAAAAATGGATGTTTATCAATATAAAACAGTTTCTTTCGTGAATAATACTGTGTATTTTACTCTCACAATGGCTAGTTGGTTTTTCCGGAAGATTTATAAATTGTTGCATAATGTTAGTACTGATGTAAATTTCATTCAATTTATTGTAGTACATAAATTACTCAATATAATAATACCATGTGCTGATTTCAGCCGAGACCGAAAGACCGTAAACAATAATGTGATGATAATAATAACTATGAAGGCTATATAATAATAATTCTGCATAACAAAACACACGTATTACTTAGAACAAATTAAATCAAGTCAATCCGTAATGCACTTACCAAAGAACAAATTTCACATTTGAATTCACACTTTCTGCAAAGCATTTACATATTTACTAGACGGCACATTTTTAAAAGTAATTGTGTTATTATTTTTTTACTCATCCATTAATAATCCCTGTCAGCATGGACCAACTGAGAATTCAAACAAGCTTTAATTAATTTGGCTAAGAGCATCTGCCTTCATCCAATAATGGGACTGGATGTATAACGTAGATGTTATATTACGATTTTAGGATATATATGACAAGAGGAGACGTATGTCTCTGTGTGAAATGTTACCAGATTGGCCCAAACTGATGGAGGCTGTCAAAATTAAGGTTCGATAATAAAGGGAGCTAAAACAGTAAGACCGCCCTCTCCAAAGCTGATGATAAGACTGCTGTATCGTAAGCTTAGAATATCTAAGATAGTTGAAACAAAATAAGCTTTGGAAAGGACGGTACATCTTTTAAAATGAATGACTGAATGAAATTAAATTGAATGATAAACCTAAACATTTAAACAACTAAACTAAATTTGTCCTCATGAATTAGCTACTTCAACCTTCGAGTATGTATACCCCAAGACTTTAGGAATAATCATAAATAATATCAAAAAGAACACAATGAAATAGTTACAACAAAACAATAATTACGTTACGTTAAGATTTCTTATTGTTAGTTGTTAAAGTAGCTTTTTCGTGAGCGATTTAAATAAAGACTGCATAAAATTGAGATTTTAAAATAACTCGCACAAAGTTTTTGTATCACCACTTCACTAAATAACTGGAACAGTTTTCAGGGAATGTAAGTGGAATGAATTTGGTGACTATTGTCTCTTGTTGGGTGTCTTTAGTCATATTTTCCACAGGTCTTTTGACGTCGGATTGAGGAGCTTCTGTCACGTCATTATTAAAAATGTTTCTGTCTTCACATTTACTATCATTATTAATTTCAGCTGATGCATCCGGTGTTTGCAGATGTTGGAATTTTACAAAATTATATTTGATTTTATGCATAGGATTACGTTTGGGTTTGGTTCGCCTTTTTGGAACTGTAGTCTGCCCGTAGATACCGCTTTTATTACTGCTATATTTAAGCCTAAACATGATTGTAATAGTTTTATTGGAATATTAACTAAACTTTTTTTCTACGATCTACGTTAATTAAATAATGTCAAAAATAATAGTTAGCTAGCTAGTTAGCTACTTTTTTTGAAGTCGATTTAGAAACAAAAACTTGAACATTGATGTTATTGAGTTCTTTCTTAGATTACATTACGTTTGATACGTCGATTTTGCGATAAAAATGGAGGAAATTTCAAATAGAATAAATGATTATTGTAAGAAAAAGACGTTAAGGATGAATGGATGTTTTATAGAGATCCCATAATAGAAGACCATCTCTAGCTGAGCTGATACCAGATTGGCCGGTGCTGCACTCGTTCAAAAGAGACGAGGTTTGAACAAAAAGCACCAAAAAGAAACACAGTCTCTGTGAAACACCAGCACCAAAATATGTCGCATTTAAAGCGTTCAAACACGTTTTCAGATCAACTGGTGAATCATGATGATAGAGGTTTGCATTAATGTTTATTTGAGTTCTGTTTCTATTTTTATACAAGTATTGAATTGATAGTAGATAATAATATAGTCAATAATTTCTGGTTAAAATATTGTTCAAAAGTTCCCTTTTTTAAACATTAGTGCAAAACTAGTCACATGTGTTTGTCAGATTCTCTGATAAATTAGCGACGTCACCTAGTAAAACTATAGCCAGCACCTCTACGGAGCACTACTGCTGTTCTCTTCTATTTAGTAAACCAATTCTTCTGTGCACTTCTTCAACTTCGCACAGTGTACACGTCACATATTTTGCACAGTAATGTCGATGTTTAGGATATAAATGTTATATTAAAAATGATGAATTTGCTTTTTCCTTCTGAGTCAAATTCATCATTTTTGCTAGAAATCAAAATATAAGTGTTTTGGAATCACGTTTAGATGTGCAATATTTTTAGGTGTAGCACAAAATCTTCAAAAATCTATAAATTCCAATTTCTGTACAATAGCATGGATTTTGAAATACGAGAATGATGAATGGCTGGACTCTAACGCCTCGGATACTCTAGATTTCAATTGCCTTGTTGCATCTGATAGGGAGATAAGGAAAGGATTTCTAGCACCTCTTAGCTTTTGTCTGAAGAGCACTGTGTCTGTTTCTGCACCATTAGCAACATTTAACTTGAATGGGTATATTAATATCACTCACAATGTTTCAGAAACAAGAATCTTTCCTGAAACCCCTCGTAGATCAAAACGCAAAGGAAGGCAAGGATAAGAAGGTAGTTTTCGAGGCCATCTTTTCAAAGCCTAATGCGAAACCGAAATGGTTATTCCGTAAAGATGTAAGTATCAAGTGTATTATCTAATTGTATAAAGAGACAAGACACTAAATAAATTCGTTGCCTCATTTTTCCCGGTGATAATTTCTATTTTATTCAATCAGGAACTATTCCCCGGCTCCAAATACAAGATGACCAACGAAGGAGACTCCTACAAACTGATTATTATGACCCCGAAAGTAGAAGACACGGGTAAAATTACGATTGAAATCGGCGGCATTACTTGCACTGCCTTCCTGCAAGTAGACGAACCAGATCCAATATACACTTTCACAAAGCACTTGAAGAAGACGATCAGTGGCTACACTAAGCACGAGACTGTTCTTGAGTGTGTTGTTTCCAACAGTCTTGCTGTCGTCTCCTGGTACAAAGGAGAACAGAAACTCGAAGAAAATGATGATATTTCTATTTCCAAAGACTTATCAGGGGTATGCAGGCTCACTTTTAAAAGTTCAAAGCTTGAAGACGCCGGCAATTACTTGTGTAGAATTGAAAAACAACCAGAAAAGACTGAGACAAAGACGGTTGTTAAAATTGTCGGTAAGTTGTTGATATTGACAGAATTACATGTCTTAGTCTAAATATAAGTATAGAGTTCACAGTTACTTAATTATCTTTTTTCAGAATACCCATATAAATTCACCAAGGTACTTAAATCACAACAAGCTGTTGAGAAAGACACTATCACACTACTTTGTGAGTTAGATGACGAGGGTGGTGAAGTGCAATGGTAAGTAGATATTGCCTTAAATCATTATACAGGAATTATTTTGTCTTTTTGAAATAACAACATGTGACTGATTCCGTTCGCTTCATTTTATAAGAATATTTCATCATAATCGAACCTTATATCTTACCAGGTTTAAGAACGACGAGCCACTACAAGCTGACAAGCGCGTTGTGATCAAAGCAGAGGGTCGCAAACGAAAAGTCATCATCAAAGATGCTAAGGTTACTGATGCTGGCAACTATAAGTGTACCAGCAACGCCGATGAGACGAAATGCGAATTGATCGTCAATTGTAAGCAAACACTTTCATTTATCTGTTGCACGCTAGCTACTACACGATTACTTTCCCACGGAAAATAATTTTTTGACTATTTAAATTCCAGACTTGAATCGCTTCAACAAGAAGTTGAAGGATACTGAAGCAATTGAGAGGGACAAGGTAGTGATGGAGGTAGAACTCCAGGACCAGACAGCTGAGGCTGTTTGGACATTCAATGGCAAACCCATTGAGCCTAATGACAGGTATATTCATAATTAGTTATTTTTTAAATTTATGTGGGACAACGTTATATTAGTATGTCAGGTGCGGTGCACGTTGACTTCTGGACAGATCAATCATCGCTCCTACATTAAAACCTGCGAGTTAAATTTTAATGATTCATATCACTGGGGAACAAAAAATTCTTCTTTTTTGCGGCATTAATTTTGTTATTATATTTATTAAAAACCTTTATTATACATGCAAGAAGTGTATTTACTTTGTGTGGATTGACTCTGGTTCTTGAGATAATAATAATAAATAAATAATAAATTGTATTTATTTCTCTCCACAAACAATGTTTATAATATACTGTACATAACATAATTACTACGTTTGTGGGGTAGCTGGAGCCTAAACTAAGCCAGGGCCTGTATTTTAGGACTCCAGGTCCCCTCTCTCTGTCACCGATACAGTATTGGAACAATGATTCAACATATTAGTGATTTACGAAAAAATATGCACCCATCCTTTTAAGTTGTATTGATTTGATCATACCCAGCAAAATTACGTTTTTATTGAAGTATATTAGTTAAAAATGTCGTCCAATTGAGATTTTAGATCATAAAGTTCGTGCTCTACTTTAAACACCTTGCAATTTTTCCTTTGAAAAACATAAGTTCGTCGCAAAAATCTTGCGTCAACGATCCCAACAGTTTTTGTTTTATATGTGGCAAATTATGTCAACAAAAACAAAGAATGAAGATCAATGATTCTGTGATACAAGCCTAGCATGCATACTTTGGGATTAGACTTGTTCAAAAGGATAAAAATTGGGTGCCGAATAGTTATCGTATTTAATTTTTCATCGTTTTTTAGCCACTTCTTAAAATTTATATAAAAATACGTTATTTTATTTTAAACTAGCGACCCGCCCCGGCTCCGCACGAGAAAATGGTTATTGTGGGTTATCCTTAAGCATATTATGCATGTATTATACATATAAACCTTCCTCTTGAATCACTCTATCTATTAAAAAAAATCGCATCAAAATCCGTTGCGTAGTTTAAAAGATTTAAGCGTACAAAGGGAGGGACATAGGGACATAGGGACATAGGGACAGAAAAAGCGACTTTGTTTTATACTATGTTGTTTAGTTTAAGGCTCCTTCGATAGCTTTTAGAATCTCCTGGCTAATATTTTCAAGTAATTAAGGAAAAATGTTGATATGCGGTGATAAAAATAATATATTACGACATTTACAATGGAAAGCGGAATTACAAGAGAAAAAAAAAAAAGAAGAGAGAAATCAATAAAAAGCATTTAAAAAAGGAACGTAAATTTCAATGTTCAATTTATATGTCATTTTGAGTCTTCAAAGGAGGTTCGATTTTCGACATGCCCCCCGACGTTGAAAGACCTGACTTTCAACACTTTTAAGCTGAATTTTCCGTGATAGGCAAGGGGCAAATCTTACTGAAAGATCTTCTTATCACACCATTTGAAGTTTTTATGTCAGCCACTCTGCAAATGCCGTCTGTACCAGGATATAGTGCGACAATGCGTCCGAGCTTCCACTTGAGAGGCGACGTGTTATCTTCTTTGACAATAACCAATGTGTCTGTTTTTAAGGAGTTATGGTTAGTTTTCCATTTGCTTCTGTGTTGAAGCTCAGCAATATATTCAGTTGACCAACGGGACCAAAACTGTTGACGTAGACATTCAATTTTCTCATATCTACTAAGAATGTTCATAGAATGATCTTTGTAATTCCGTACTGGTAGGCTAGTGAGTGGACGTCCGATTAAGAAATGGCCGGGTGTCAATGGAGTTAAATCTTCTGGGTGTGATGACAGTGGAGTAAGTGGTCTTGAGTTTAAGACAGCTTCTATTTCTATTAAAGTTGTGTTTAGCTCCTCATATGTCAAATTACAATTTCCCAGCACTCTTTTTAAATGATATTTTGTCGACTTGACGCCCGCCTCCCAAAGACCTCCAAAGTGAGGAGAATAAGCCGGAATGAATTTAAAGTTAATTCCGTCATTGGCTGCTGTTTCAGCGAGTGAGTTGCAATTGCTCTTTAAAAACTTGGATAGGTCGTTGTACGCACCCACGAATGATGTACCATTATCAGAATAGATATTGAGTGGTTTTCCACGACGTGACATGAAACGACGCAATGCAAGAATGAAGTTATTACTTGTCAAATCACCTACCAGTTCGAGATGCATTGCCTTGGTAGTGAAACAAATAAAAACAGCAATATAAACTTTAACAATTCTGCATCCTCGACCTTGACGACTGACTGATGAGATAGGACCTGCGTAATCAATTCCTACATTTTCAAATGGGTAGCCATTTGGGTTTAGTCGCTGCTGTGGCAAATTCCCCATTAAAGGTGTCACGCCTTGACCCTTAAGACGCCAACAACGATGACATTGATGAAAAGTTAACTTTGACAAGTTACGACCACCGATCGGCCAATAAGTTTCTCTGATCGTGGCCAACAGCAGTTGAGGACCAGCGTGCATTAACCTTTTATGTTCGTGACAGAACATTAATTTTGTAAAATGATGAGTGGACTGTAGAATAATTGGATGTTTCTTATCATAATTAAATTGAGAATTCTCTAAACGTCCTCCAACACGAATTAAATTGTTTTTGTCCAGGAATACATTTAACTTGAGTAACGGACTCTTTTTTGGCAAAGGCTGTTTTTTTATTAACATTTCGTATTCTGGAAAAGATTCGCGTTGAGAGATTCGAATGATTAAGTTGAGAGAATTTGCAAGTTCATCACTACTGAGAGCAGCAGTAGTAGAAGATGGTTGCTTTCGACATTTGTCAATAAATCTTAGCATATATGCTGTAGCACGCACTAGTCTCGAGTAACTAGAAAAATGTTGAAAATTGAGTAACCCTACGAACGGAGTAGAGTCTGTCTGAGAGGTGTGTAAAGAAACTTCAGGTTTAATTTCAGGCACTTCGCGAATGGCACCTGGATTAGACGGCCAAAGTGATTGATCACTTTTTAAAAAAGAAGGTCCCGACCACCATAAATCGATGTCTTTTAACAATTTTACATCGACTCCACGGCTTATAAGATCAGCAGGATTCTTATCTGTCGGAACATGCCTCCAGGTACAATTGCCCGTAGTTTCTAATATTTCAGCCACCCGGTTACGCACGAACGGCTGCAGTTTATTAGGCAGCATTTTTAACCAGGCCAACACGATCATAGAATCACTCCACATAGTCGTGTGTCCTACTGGCGTGCGGATGGAAGATATCACCTTCTGATAAAGACGAGCTCCAACTAGAGCGGCGCACAATTCAAGCCTGGGTATAGTAGTTGGCTTCAATGGAGCTACTCGACTTTTTGCTAACAACAACCTTACTACAACTTCACCCTTGTCATTGACACTACGAGCATAAGCGCATGCGCCGTAAGCAAGCTCTGAAGCATCCGTAAAAATATGGATGTCTAATAAATTTCGAGACTCACAAGTGACTAACCGGGGCACGTGCAATTCGTTCAAGACAGGTAAGCTTTCAACAATGGTAGCCCATGTGCGACTAACTTGAGATGACATTTGATCATCCCAATCAAGCTTTTCCAGCCAGAGCTTTTGAAGAAGCATTTTCATAATTATTATGCACGGGGAAAGCAAACCGAGAGGATCGAATATTTGAGCTATTGTCGATAGCAAATATCGCTTTGTGTTATTATTAGGAACGGATGGATTAATTGGAAAAAGAAGTTCATCACTTCTCGTGTCCCACAAAAGACCTAAAGTCTTAGAAGGTAAGTCGTTCCCAATGTCTAGATTAACAGAAGCGTGATCGGATTCAGAGGCCAAGCGATTATCATTCGATTTCCATTTACGGAGATTCATGCCGGCTGATGCTAGTTCGGCTGATACCTTATTACGAATGTCAATGGCGTCTGATAAATCGTCCGTAGACGTAAGTAGGTCATCGATGTAAAAATCGTTGATGATGACGTCAGAAATGTTCTGCTCTTTGCAGTCAAGGCCTATTTGTTTTAGACATCGCGTAGCAAGAAAGGGTGCACTAGCTGTGCCATATGTGACAGTATTCAGCTCAAAAATCTTTAGATCTTGAGATGGATCATCACGCCAGAGGATTCTTTGCAAATGCCTGTCATCTTCATGTACCATCACACACCTGTACATTTTTTCTACATCCGCAGAGATAACATATTTATTCATTCTAAAACGTAGAAGAATAGATAGTAAGTCGCTCTGTACAGTGGGTCCTACCATTTCAATATCATTGAGTGAGACGCCAGAGGTAGTTGGACTACTGGCGTTGAAAACAACTCGAAGTTTTGTAGTCGTACTGCTTTCACGGAGGACACCATGATGCGGTATGTAGTAACTGTTAGTTTTGGCATTTGGATTGCGACATTCCGACATGTGACCTAATGAATGATAATCTGTCAGAAAATCTTTATACATCTTGCATAAATCTGCTTGTCTTTTCAGCCTACGTTCTAATGAAAAGAGACACTGTTTAGCTCTGCTTATAGAATTACCGAGTACATCAGGGTTTTCTTTAAGAGGAATTTTTACACAAAAACGTCCGTCATTGAGACGAGTTGTGTTTTTCACAAAGTGCTCTTCACATAATTTCTCTTCCGAGGAATATTCTGATAAATGAGGGCTAACTTCTTCAAGCTGCCAAAAACGCGAAAGCTGATTCTGAATAGTATCAACAAAGTTGCAATTAATTGAGGATATATCATTGCCATTATTAATCGGGCCTGAAACTATCCATCCCAGTTTTGTTTCTTGCAAAACTGGTTTGCCTTCGCCAAGCTTAATGTGTTGCGATCCCAATAAGTCCCAAAAGACATCTGCGCCAAGAATTAAGTCCACGGAGGCTGGCGTGTAAAAGTTGGGGTCTGCTAAACACAAGTCTGATGGAATCTTTATATTAGAAATATCCACCTGACGGCATGGCAATTCATCTGTAATTGAAGGCAAAACATAGCACGATAATGATGCTGAAAAGTTCTCATTAAGAGATTTCATTTGCACCTGACACATTTTCCCAATACGTGAAGACGTATTATTAATACCTATTACAGATTTGTCAACCTGACTAGTTGGCAAACTTAATTGGTTCATCATTTTTTCAGTTAATAAGCAGGTAGTGCTTCCACTGTCTAATAGCGCGCGAGCAATATGTTCACAATTATTATTATCATATAATTTTATGAGTGCTGTAGATAATAGAACCTCAGTCTGATTAGAGCAGTTTGATGTGACAACACTAGCGGAAAGAGCAAGGTTGTTGTTTTGAGATGAACTACTAATTGATGGCTGAGATGTAGGCACATGAGACTGAGTCTCATTGTTGGAGCGAGCATTAGAACTTTTTTCAGCTGAGACGTGCTGAGCCTGCTTATAGTCCGCCACATGAATGAGTGCGTTGTGTCTACGCTTACATATTTTGCAACCCGGTTTTTTGCACCGATTTGCATAGTGACCGACGCGGAAACAATTAAAACATACTTTTAATTGCGGTAGTAAATTAAGCCGCGCTTCGTTACTTAGAGCAAGAAACTGAGAGCAGTTATCTAAGGAATGGTCTGCATTACACTTTGGGCACGAGATTTTCGTGGTAGAATTTTCACTTTGCTGTACAGATACCAAGGCTTTTATTTTAGGATTATTTTTAATAGCCGAGCTAGAATGAGTCTGTGAGGTAGTACGTGATAACTCCAATGTCTCAATCAAATCTGCATGTTTCCGCAGAAAAGCGATGAATGAATCAAATGTAACCGATTCTGATTTATCTAAACGCCCCTTGTACGCTTCCCATTCACGAAATGTTTTCGTGTCTAATTTCTGAACAACTATGTAAATAAGAAGTGTATCCCACTGCTTAACGGGCTCTCCTAAAGACTCTAATGCCCTGAGATTTTTATTTACATTGTCAAGCAAGCTTTTAATTGACATGGAGGACTCCTTCGTGATCGCTTCCAAATTGAACAAGGCAGTTAAATGATTTTGTATTAAGATACGTTTATTATCATAGCGGTCACAAAGAAGTTTCCAAGCTACAGAATAATTTTTAGCTGAAAACCCAATGGATTGAACTACCACAGCTGCGGAACCCACTAATGAACTTCTGAGATAGTGGAATTTATTAATCTCGTCTATATCCTGATTTTTATCTATAAGACTAGAAAATGTATCGCGAAAACCTATCCAATTTTCATAGGCACCGTCGAATTTTGGCAGTTGAATGGTAGGTAATTTGACAAGGTTTTGTTTTCGAACAGTTGTACTTTTCTCAGATTGAGTGTCAACTGAGTCAGTATGTTTGTGGTACTCAGATAATATATTTTGGGCTTGGGCTAATAATCCGTAATAACTGTTCTCGAACTCGACGCGATCAGTCGCAAGCGCCGCCGAACCCGTTGGATCCAAGCACTCAAGCTCCATCTGAACATCATCGTACTTACCGTACAACTCCTGAAAACGGCTAGTTCGCAATTGCAGCTCAGACGCCTCCACAGGAGCCAATGCAGATATATTAACTCCATTTAGATAGTTTCTAAAAGTGGTTACTTGACCTTTGTAACTCGCTCGTTGTCTCTTTAATAACTCAGTTTTATCATCATCACCTTTAGACATCTTTGGAAGTCGTTCGTAAGCCTGTAACTTTATACAAATAAAACAGTGAATTAATAACTAAATAAGTCTAAGCAACAAACACTTAATATATGGAGGATTTTATCTTAGTACATAACTCAAACTGATAGTTCAGTTTGATAATTTGAACTTTTGAAAGTAATGGTAGTAAAAAGGTAGTAAGTTTGTGACAATTTTGATCGACCTTCAAACACAGATTTGTGTATGTAAAACATAAACAAACAATAGGTTAATAACTTGAGCATTAATTAGTAACAAAATGTACTGAATAAATACATTTATACGCCTAAACGTATGAGGTATACTAAACAAAATGAGACACTCAAGATATAACAACTAAAATACCTATAGTTTATGTATAGTAAATGAGAGGTACTGACCTTATAACACCATAAATTTTACTTAAATACCTAGGTACTACCTGAATAAGAGTGTTGGGTTCTTATTATAGCTGAAATAGCCAAACACAAGCTCAAAAGTTCATTTCAATAAAATCCACATCCACATTCCATAGATTGTCCGTCACACCACGTTTCCATGAAAAGATATTATCCGGTTCGTCCTGGACCAATGTTTAGTTTAAGGCTCCTTCGATAGCTTTTAGAATCTCCTGGCTAATATTTTCAAGTAATTAAGGAAAAATGTTGATATGCGGTGATAAAAATAATATATTACGACATTTACAATGGAAAGCGGAATTACAAGAGAAAAAAAAAAAAGAAGAGAGAAATCAATAAAAAGCATTTAAAAAAGGAACGTAAATTTCAATGTTCAATTTATATGTCATTTTGAGTCTTCAAAGGAGGTTCGATTTTCGACATATGTAGTGATAGTGATTTTGGCCTTTCCCCGGTCAAGTAATTATATCGTCCTATTTCATAAACTAGAGTCAATTTAGCGAAACTGATATTTTTCTCGTACTTAGTAGTGCATGCCATGCATAACTTAACATTCCCCAGTGTAATTCAATGCAACTTTTCTTTATAGAATCGAAATCAAAAACTTGGGTGGTGGTAAACACCAACTTGTTTTCAACAAGTTGGAGATGGAAGATGACGGCGAAATTGTCTGCACTTCTGGAAACTTGACCTCGAGTTGTAAATTGAGCGTCAAGAAAGGAGAGTCAAAACCAACAATTGATTGCCCTGATGAATTCAACGGGCCTGCCGGACAGCCTTTTGTCGTCGAGGTGCCTTACAAAGGTATGATTATTTTTTAAATGTCAGGCACAAATACAAATTACTTAGATAAGTTACGAGTATGTCAAGGTGTGTTGGAGGTTGTACGGTAGTACTTATAACATCCTTGATGTCAACCTTTTTTTTTCGTAGTAACTGGCACCCGCCAGACACCAGTCGAGGCGAAATTATGGAAAGATGGCAAAGCGTTACCAGCCAAAGAAGTTGAGGTTGTAGTTGAACAAGATAAGGTGTTGTTCAAGATCAAGAAACCAACTAGGGAAGGCTCTGGAAAATACCAAATCAAAATGTCCAATGCTCAAGGCGATGATTCCAAGGACGTGCATATCAATATGCAGACTGTGCCAACTCCACCACAGGATGTTGAGGTCTCAGAGATTTTCCAAACTTCGTGTGTTGTCGCATGGAAGGCGCCACAGGACGATGGTGGTTCGCCTCTAGTCAAATATGTCATTGAAAGACAGGACATGTCTCTCAAGGCTGGCTGGGATAATGTAGGTGAAGTTCCACAAGGGCAACCACTTAAATACAAAGTTGATGATCTCATTGCCAAGAAGACGTACAAGTTCAGAATCCGTGCTGTAAATAAAATCGGCTCTAGTGAACCTGGATTATTTGGTAAACCAGTTTTGGCCAAAGATCCGTGGGGTGAGTTTGATAACATATTATACCTAACACTGTTATATTTTTGGTTGCAATCGTCTTATTAATCCCGTATTTTACAGATGAGCCATCGAAGCCTAAGAATGTGGAACTTGTCGACTGGGACAAGGACCATGCAGATCTCAAATGGCAAAAGCCAGATAGCGATGGAGGTGCTCCAATCACTGGCTACGTAATCGAATACAAAGTAAGACAATATTTTATCTATTCTTGTCAATAAACTTTTTCGTTTTTAATATATTTTTACCTGCTAAACACCTACTTGTTCTTCATCAGGAGAAATTCGGCAAAGACTGGGTGACAGGTAAAGAGGTACCTGGTGACTGCTTAGCAGCTACGCAGGATGGCCTTAAAGAAGGAGGTACATACGAATTCAGAATCCGCGCTATCAACAAGGCTGGGCCTGGAGAACCTAGCGATACTACTAAGCCAATTGTAGCTAAATGTAGATTCGGTAAGTTGATAACATACAGTTTAGTATCTCTACAATAACAATGTGTTCTTAAAATTAAAATCCTTTTACAGTCAAGCCATATATCATTGGTGAGGGTCTCCAAAATATGATCATCAAGAAGGGTCAAGTGATAACATTCGACATCAAATATGGTGGTGAGCCTGAACCTGAAGTCAAATGGATGAAGGGTGAAGAGGTATGTAAATATACACGTCTTTTATGTTATAAAAAAAATCGAGTAGAATTTAGGTATGTTTTTGACGTCCCTGATTCTGTAGAAGTAGACAAGTTTGAAACATAGTACCACACAACAAACACTGAGAAATATTCCATATCTATCTATTGATTTACATACATTTTGATTTGGGAAGACATTCCTAGTCATGTCCACAGCTTCTTCGAACTGAAGAAGCATACTTACAGCATCTAGTGTTTGTTGAATATTATATTATCAATTATTCAGTTCAATATCTGATTTAGGATTCATTAGAAATATTATTAACTTACCTTATTTTTCCAAAAAGAAACGTGGAAAGGCGTACACGGAGAAGGTCAGGAACGGTGAAACTGAATGTTGTAATTTTATATGTTCTAAAATATCTAAACAAACTTATACATACTATTCTACTCTACACTTTATATGTGGCTAACCGAAATTGACACGATATCTACTCAAAATGTTACTAATAATAATGTTGTACTGAACTTCAAAAGCTATTAACGAAAATAAATAAGTAAAATAAAAAAGCTATTAACGAAATTAAAAAACCAAAGACAGTTCAGTACAGCATTATTTACAGAAATCGCAATGGGCGCGATTACTACATAATACATCGAAAAATTCGCTTTATATGTTGTAACACAAAATATACTACTGCTATTCAAGTATGTACCTATTCACGAACATCTTTAAGCACTACATTATACATACCACTAAATAGGACTCTACGTGTTGGTCAAAAATTCTTATTGTTATCTTAATCTCTTATAGTCTTGACTTGACAGTAATTTGTACTTTTTGTGATAACCAAATGGCTGATAGTTGAACAATGTCTTCTTCGTTCAATGCTATCAGCATAAATAACATTCGATAATTTAACACCAACTTGATCAATAGCACAACTATTAACATTTTTGTGTTTATTTATGAGGAGAGCGTCTGATTGATCACCACATTCTCATCATCAGTTGAAAATTCATTTTTAAAAAGTCAGTTATCAATATTTCTTTAGTTTTACTCCGTATCCTCATTGTATGCATTAAAAATATTCAAATCTTACTTATAATAATAATAATACTTTATTTCAGATAATTACAATCCATATAGTGTTAGTACATCTTACAAACTAATTACTTATTCCTAAGGTTAATAATAATACTATATAATAATAATATAATACTTATGTAGGAGACCTTTATCTCTATTTTTTATCTTGCATCCAATTAAAAAGGTCTATACCTACTATATTATTACCGATTGGTTTATAGTTTCTTTAACCTTCTTCACAAACAGTATCTTCAACACCTCATACATCTTCCACTTCACTATCACTACCATTGGACACAGAAATCAGACGCCCTCTCTCATAGCCTGTTCTAACATTTTTATCCTCATGCAGGAAATCAAAGAAGAGGGTGAACGCGTTACCATCGATAAATATGAGAAGAACACCGTTCTTAACGTGAGGAAGACCACAAGACCCGACAGTGGGAAGTACAAACTGGTGCTCACCAACAGCTCAGGAACTTGCGAGAGCATTGCTGATGTTGTTGTGCTTGGTGAGTTATCTGAACTTCTTTTAAATTTCATTGTTAGCGTTGTCATGGCTAATAATCAAAAAGCAACATATAAAAATGATCTGTCAGAACCTATTATAGGTAGTAGCACGAAATCTTTCTGATCAAGCAGTACAATCATATTACCTGCCAAAGAAAAATAACGTAGACTTACCAAAAGATCCTGATGTCATGATTTAGCGGATAAGAATTATATACTTCCTTCGTGATAGGTTTTAGCTGAAGATATTTTTCCTTGTAATGCCGTCGTCACAAAAGTGGCAATATCGGTGTCATAAAAAACATCTTATGTTAATCCTCTACATTCATTTATTTGTGCTCGAGCCCTATGTCTTTATTTTTTTCTTACAAGAAGACATGAGATCTAATATGTATAGCTATATTTATAATATGAATGCAGACAAACCCAACCGTCCCAACGGTCCCATCGAGGTGGTGGACATCCGCGCCGAGAAGGCTACCGTCAAATGGAAGAAGCCTGACGACTGGCAAGGGTCAGACATCACCGGCTACACGCTCGAGAAGATGGACCAGGTACGGCTTGAAAATGATGAAACATTTGTCGAGCTGGTCGAGCTTAAAAAACAAATATTGGGCTCAATTCTGCGTGGCCGCTAAAATATCTAAATTTAAGTTGTTATGTCTCTTTCACGTTCTTAAGAACGAAACGGGACAAGTGATTGCCAACATACATTTAGACACGTCAAACATCGATTTTACGCGTACGCTTACGGAATTAAAATCATCCCGACTAAATTAAGCTGAATTTGACAACTACGCTGCTTATTTTAAATATCATTCATTCAAAATTAAATTCATTCATTTCCCCATCCTTTTCGATTCCCATATGAATGAAAGAGACCAACAATTTAAATTTAGAGATTTTAGCGGCCACGGCAGAATTGAGCCCATTGTCAGTTCAATCTCTGTGAATTTATAAAGTAATCGCAATGTGTTATCAAAGCTCTGATGGGTAAAAAAATATAAGTTAACAAGAGCGTCGATGGCCAAGTGGCTATGGCCGTTGACTTCCACTCGGAAGATCGCGGGTGCAAGCCTCGGCACATACCAATGTGTTTTCGGTTTTCGAATTCATATTGTATGTACGTTTATTCGACAGTCTTATTGTGAAGGAAAACATCGTGAGGAAACCAGCACACACCTGTCTGCGAAGTAATTCAAATATTGTATGTGAAGTTAACCAACCCGCACTGGGCCAGCATGGTTGACTGAGGCCTATTCACCCTGATTCCCAGGGTCGGCTCGAACCCCTCGGTGGGGACATTATAATAAGCTGTTAACGAACGATAAGTAACTTACTCAACTAATTTCCATTAGCCTTTATACCCACATAACATCATACATAGTCTACGATGGGTTCCCACGGAGGATGGCCTGTAGTGATAGCCGCGCGCGTACACTGTTTTAGGCTTTAGAATCTTTCTGCTAAGGCGTAGATTTAACAACATAAATGGAAAATTTTTAGGACACCGGCAACTGGGTGCCGTGTGGTGAAACGGGTCCAGAACCAACCGAGTTCCAGGTCAAAGGCCTCACTCCGAACCACAAGTACAAGTTCAGGGTGCGCGCCGTCAACAAGGAGGGCGAATCTGAGCCGCTGGAGACAGATGGCTTCATTCTCGCTAAGAATCCGTACGGTGAGTGAAGATACCTATCTCATTATATCGGCAAGCAGGCACACGGAATAAAAACCCTGATCAAAAAAATAAACGGCCTCGCTACGTTGCGAAAATACATGTTTGTTGATAAAGACACATAAAAAAACATGTGGCGCCCCCGGAGCCGGATTTTAATTTTTCCGTTCAGGCTATAAGTAGGTACATACTACTATTTGGTACCTATTTTGTGCTATAAGTTAGTAGAATACCACCGTGTGTCCGTAAATTCATATTTTGTAAGCATAATTTTTTTGTCTATATCCGAATCAAATTAAACTTAATGCCAACTGTTGTTTATTGTTTTATATAAATAAAATGACGATAAGGTTATTATTATTTTGTATGTTCATTTTTAATAAATAGAAAAAATACAAAATCGTGCTCATTTTTAAAATTTAGAAAGTGAGCTTTAAAAAATTCACACGCCATCTATCGAAAATACACAGCACATCACATACACCACATAAACGCCATCTATCGGGGGATTATATTAAATTCTAAAGGGTATATTCCGAGACGCAACAATACTAGTTTTATTTGTTGTCTGTCGTTCGTAACGTAAGGTTAATTAAATTAAATTAAATTAAATCCTAGTGAAAAAAACAATCCAATGGTTTTCTATTTTATAACTATTTACAAAATGTATGTTATAAACTACAAATAATCTATAGTTGCTTCATTCAAGTAAAATAACAGTTTGATGAAAGAAATCACTTTTTATGTGTCTCGGAGGGCACTTTTGACCTGTCCAGCTCAGCTGCTGTCTGTCATTTTTGTTTTGTTTCGTTTCATTTGTTTGTTTTGATTTGATTGAAACTAGAACCGGCATCATTTTTCATGAAAAATTCCTTTCTAATGGCGAAACTCTTCGTACAGACCCGCCCAAGGCGCCGAGCAAGCCGGTCATTGTGGACTACGACAATGTTTCTGTCACCCTCAACTGGGAGCCGCCGGTGGACGACGGTGGAAGACCAATCCTCGGATACGTCGTGGAGATGAAGGACAAGTTCTCCGCTGACTGGATTGAGGTAAGAACGAACCAATTTCTTTTGAAACTTGGGTACTTTTGGAGTAATACAGAAGCTCACAGCTAAAAGCTTTGAGACAAATTATGAATGATAACAGCTCCTAAGCTTATTATTACGAACTTGATAAAAAAGATGAGATCCTAAAGAAAAGAAAAATATGCTAAAATTTTCTGAAACTGCACTGAATTTCAGTGTTTTGGCGAATTTGGTGAATCATGGCCTGTATGTTTTTAAAATATATACAAAAGATAAAAGAACTTACTCATAGTTAATCAGCACAAAAGAGCTACATTGAAAGCTACAATAAAATTACTTAATTCTGTAATTTATGGAATTGTTTTGAACAACCCCATTTAGGTGATTCACAATTTAAAGCCCGCAAGTGTATTTGTTATTAACACTTTAGAGTTTTAAAGAAAGAAAGAAAGAAAGAAAGAAAAATATTTTATTGCCAAATATACCTAATACAAGATAACAAAACTTATGATGATGATACCTAATACAAGATAACAAAACTTAAAAAAAAAATACAAGATATAGCAAATCTTACAAAAAGTTGTTAGGTATATTTATACTTAGGGCAATAGGAAATGGCTCAGCTTATACTGCGAGAGACCGTGGTCCATACACAGCACTGATTTTCAGCCATTTCCCACGGTGCAATAGTAATAAAATGCCTTAAGGGTTTGTCTCCGATAAGTTACTGCAGTACGGTTTTTAGCCCAAGGCTAAACTCTAAGTTAGTAGCAGCAATCCAGAGAGTTCAAAACGCTTGCATTAGATTTTCTCTAAATATACCCAAAAGAGAACATATAACACCTTATTTGAATAGTAAAAACATCCTCAACATGAGTTCGAGAATGGAACTGCACTATGCATGTACCATTCAAAGAGTCATTTGGAATAAAAAACCTGAGTATCTATTTTCTAAAATTACTTGGGTGAAGGATATCGAAAAGAAAAATCTTCGTTCTGTTGCACAAAACTTAATAGAAAGTGTAAAACATAACTCCTCGCGATTTAGGGGAAGCTTCAGATTCAATGCGGCAAAGATATGGAATGACTTACCACCACCATTAAGAAAAAAAGTTAGCGCAAGGTCATATAAAGTCAAATACAGAGAAGCTTTACTAAGAAAACAAAAAGCCGCAGAGAATCTGAAGAAGTCCCACTGGAAGATGCTAAAACTGAGGGATTTCTTTAAATGACCCGCTCAAGTCCCGTTGTATACAGTGTTTCCTACGCCCTTCCACATAACACACACATACATATAATATGTAGATATTACACACACGCACACGCACACACACATACACACACACGCACACACACACACACACACACACACACACTTTTTATTCTGCACTAGGCATTAGAGTACCACCTAACCTATATATTGTAATATACTGTTCAAGTTTCTTAGAGCGTCCGACCCTTAAGCCACTTTTCTTTACTTGTTTCAAGATCTTGTCACATGTAAGTGTTAGTTAAAACGGAAGTACGGATGGACGGTTTGTTCTTTATACATAACTTTAACTTTAATTATAGACATTTCGGGAAAGTAGACATTTTGGGAAAGAAGACATTTTGGGAAATAGACATTTCGGGTAAGTAGACATTTTGGGAAGTAGACATTTCGGGATATAGTCATTATGAAAAAGCGGTCATTTTGATAAAACGGTCGTTTTGGTTTAGTAGACATTAAGTACCAAAAGGAATTATTTGTCCAGGTTAAGAAAACAGATGACAACAAAACGGAATACAAGGTGGAAGGTCTGAAGGAGAAGATGGTCTACCAGTTCCGAGTGAAGGCATACAACAAGGCTGGTGTCGGAGAGGCTTCACCGCCAACCGACAACCATCTATGCAAACATAAGAACTGTGAGTATTTTTACATTTTTTAATTTTATATGGATTGGTATCATGTTTTATTTATTGCATAGTATTTTGAGTTTGTTTAAATTATTATGGTCTAGTTTTCAAATATTATTGCATCTAGAAGGCTCCTGGAAATCTGATTTGATTGATTTTTTATGACCTGTAGGCTTACTACGTAAGCGAGAAGCTGTCAAAAGGGACATATTTACAGAACTACTATAGCTCTAATGTCATTATGTCGCATTTGACAGCTTCCTAAAGAAAAAAAATACAATGTTTGTGTAAATGTGAGAAAAAGTTCTAATTGTTGAATTGTTTATTTTACAGTGAAACCACGCATTGAGCGCAGCACATTCAAGTCCGTTATCATCAAGGCTGGTCGCACTCACAAGTGGGCCGTTGATGTTACCGGTGAACCTGCACCAGACATGGTTTGGTAAGTCTTTACTAGTTGTAGCAGTAGCCAGAAATATCTTTGTAGTCTATAATGATTATTATTATCCAACATGCTCTACAACTGTAGTAAAAAGAAAAAACACTTTTAAATTCTAATAAATTTCAACTGGCTAGACTGACCTTGATGAGAGTGGTAAAGTAAATAATAGATGACCATATCACACATGGTCGTTAGTCATTTAACCCCAAACTAGGCAGAGCCTGTACTATAGATATCAGAGAAAAAACTTCCAGACACAAGGCAAAAAAAAAACACGAATGTTTGCCCTGGGTGGGGTCTGAAAATTGCTCCAAAAGACGCACTACCGACTTAGGCTTTGAGGAAATTTACTACATACTACTCTAGCATCCATTGTACAGTCCACTGCGCATACGACCGCACCCATTGGAGACTGGTTGTAACCTCAGCATTGAGGGAATGAGGAAAAAGAGAGATTGAGGGAAAAAAAAAGCGGTTGTCTGTAAAGTCGGTTTACTGACGATAGTTGAACGTGACAACGATTGTGCCTCTTTGTCGCTCGTTCAAGCCTTAAATGGAACGCCTCAGCCGCGCGGTAACGCCGCATTGCGTCATGGTTTTTCGTGCGTGCAGCCGGCTCCATCGAATTATAAGACGTTGTCACGTTAAAAATATTTTTAACACATGAATAAATGCATTATTGAAATAATGTGTTCCTCCCCAGGTCATGGCGCGAAGGCGTAAAGCTGGTGAACACGGAACGCATCAAGATCGAGAATCAGGAATACCACACGGACTTCACGATCGTGAACGCGGTGCGCCGCGACACCGGCAAATACACGCTGCGCGCCGAGAACTGCAACGGCTTCGACCAGGAGACCGTCGAGCTCACTGTGCTCAGCAAGCCCGGATCGCCTAAAGGTCATTAATTCATTATAAATAATAAATATGTGGGACATATCACACATGGACATACGGACATTATCAACGTCAACTCTTATACAAATCAAATAAAAAAAGCTTAAGTCCACTTGAAGTCAGAACTTATATATCTAAATTGAAATATCTTCATAACTTAGAATAGAATGAATAGCTTGATCTAAAGAAAAAAGAAAAATAGGCTGATCTAAACATTTTTTGCTGATCTTTTTGTATAAAAGTTTGTTAGTTGAAGTTTCATACTCATCAGTTATCCAAGATTTTGTGTTATGCTTTGTTTATTTTATAATGGTTTATTGAGACCTTAGTTGTTTTACTTTACATAATTTTAAACTTGGTAACTTATTAAATACTCTTAATAGGATTAAAATCACAGACTAGGGAAAGAGCGGACTGCGAGTTTATATGCCGTCTGTCCCATAGAAAGAGCGGGCGCAATCTACGTTACAGGTTGCATATAAACTCGGATACCGTCCCCAGACCGCGCTTTTCGCGTCTGTGGACTCGCTCCTTAAAACTTCAAGTCCGGTGAAGCTTGATTGGTTGTACCCTTTCGACACAAGAATAGGTAAATAAAAAAAAAACTCCTTAAAACTAACAGCACTAAAGCTTTGATTGACCAGTCTATGAAACATCAACTAACATAAATGTTCATACAACTTGGTTAGCTGAAGAAAACTTTGAGATAGCTTTCTCTTATTGTATGGACGTATTGGACGTCTTCTAGCTGAAATGAAGATGATGATATGAGATGTACTTTTTAAAACTTTCCCGGTTGTTTTCCCGTTTTAAATCTTAATAAGATAAGATAAAAACCAGATAAAAATTATTTTTTAAAATCTTAATCTTATTAAAGTTTGTCTAAGTTTCTTATGTACTATACAAAATAAAATCACAGGAAATAAAAGTACTTATTTGAAAATATGCCTTTGCAATGTAATGAATAATTCGCTGAGTAAACAAAGTTATTCCTAAACTAGGTAAGCATTTACCTGTATCTTAGGAATTGAGATGTTATTAATAGTTATGAAATGAGATGTACGCATATTAAAATATGAGCAATGTGTTGTTAGGTCCCCTGGAAGTGTCGGACGTGCACGCGGAAGGCTGCAAGGTGCGGTGGGAGAAGCCGGAGGACGACGGCGGCTCGCCCGTCAAGGAGTACGAGGTGGAGAAGATGGACCTGGCCACCGGCAAGTGGGTCCGGGTCGGCAGGTTAGTGCACAAACTGCACTTATCTTATCTTAATTAACCTTATGTGTCCCATTGCCGGGCAAAGGCCTGTCTTCGCTCTCCCCATGACTCTTCCTGCCAACACATTGCAAAGTGTAGGGTCATACCACGAAAATATTAAACGGGTGTCGAAGGAATTTCACATACAAAAAACATAAACATACATAGAAAGCCTAATAAAAAAATCTTCTATGAGATTTTTCGTAGTCTGTTTTAGATCAGCATTTTTGTGATTAGACCCAGAATATTTTTAAAACAATATTAAAAAAACGTAGATGCTGATAAAAAAAATCGTATTGAAATGTTTACACTTTTTACTTATATCAAATGCATATTTGTATGAGGCTTGGCAGAGTTTAGAGGACTTTTAGGTATTCTACCTTTAAACATCACCATTTTTTATACCCAAATTCACAAATAAATGATTTATATTTGTAGTTTCCGTAAAGCATTTCCCTACCTACGATCACAGAATGGACTAAACTCAACAACTTGGTTCAAATTAATGTACCTAACCTAATCAAATGCCAATGTTTATTATCCAGGGTTGCCGGTGACAAGAAGCCCCTGGAGATGGACATCACAGGGTTAGAGCCAGGTCACCAGTACAAGTTCCGTGTCACCGCTTGTAACGACGAGGGCGACTCCGATCCTCTCGAGACGGAGAGGGCCACGCTTGCCAAGAATCCATTCGGTAAGTCCTCACTTTACCAAGTAAGCTCATTTGGTGATGCTTTAAGATCATAACTCGACATGGTAACATAAGTCACCTAGTGAGAGTTAGTGTCGCATTTTGACACCTCGAGCCTATCGCATTTCTGAAAAAGCCCGGCAAGAGGCCTTCTAGCGTCTAATTTGTACAATGTAACCACTATGCTTTTGAAAGTTAGGCAAATAGCAAATAGTACATTATGTTACAGGAAATGTATGAAATCCAGGAATTGTATACAATTAGGGCATCGAGCCCGGGTTTACCCGGTCCGAAAAAACCGGGTTTTCCCGGGTTTTCGAGTCGAAAAAGAAACCGGCTTTTTTTAAATGAAGACCCGGGTTTTCGGGTTTTTTTCAAAATCACTTTGTTCTCGTTTTTTGTTAAGTAGCAGCGTCTAACACGTTTTAAAAATTGAAAACGACGTTAGTTTTTTATTGATTATTAGATCATTAGCTTTCCGTCCGCCTTGTGACTGGCATACGTAACTTCATTCAAATCTATTCAGCCGGTTTTGTTTTTGAGTGATTGATTAACATACAAACTCAAAATCTTTTGTATTAATAATATAGAATACTTAAAAAGTAACGCCGTTCGTTACTCCATACTTTACACCCAATCAAGCAAAGCAAAAGGTACGCTGTATGCGCGTTTGATTCATCATTCCTAGTCATAGACTCATAGAACGGGTTAAAGGGAGTGGGTAGTGATGGGCGATTGTGATAAAAATTAACAAACGAATTATTCGAATGATTCCATAGGCGGTATTTGAAAGATCATTCGTCATTCGAATGATTTTTTCTTTCCAAAAATTGTTCGTTATTCGAATTAAAGTAATCCCTCATTGATTCAAAATTAATTTGAATGAAAATGCAGTTGTGTTAGAATTATTTTCAATCTTTTTTCTTATTTATTACAGAAATTTCTTGAATGTAAAATTATTTTAGATGATTAATTTTACTTATTTAATACACAATTTATACTTTATTTAATACACACTAAAAACTACTTTCTAACCTTTTATTGTACACCAATGTACATTCGAATGATCTTTCAAATTAATAATTCATATTCGCCCATTACAACGCGCGGGGCGCGGGCGGTGTTGGCGACGAAAAGACTTTTTTGAAATTAAAATAATTTTAGTAAATTGAAATAATTATATTGTTTAATTAATTATTATATTCTTCTCATTATTGTAGAAAATAGATACCTACATTCTGTTTTTTAAATTATAATAAAAAGACCGAAAAGCTCGAAAAACCCGGTTACCCGGGTTTACATTATGCTTAGACCCGAAAACCCGGGTTTTTAAAATTGGTCCGGGTTTCGATGCCCTATATACAATTCCTAGGAAATGTATACAATTCCAGAGCTCGTTAGGAAATGTATGAAATAATGTTTCAAAGATTATTTAATTCACACATATCCTAGGAAATGTATGAATTTCCTAGGAATTGTATAAAATTCCGAACTTGTACTAGGAAATGTATTAAAACTAATGCTTTCTGTGAATAAAATGAATAAGGCTCCCTATTAAACTGAGAATCATAGTTAAACCGACAATTAGAATGTTTTCTCAAGGCTCTCGTTGAAGTAATGCAACAATCATACGGTAAAATATAATATATTTGTAAGGCTTTTTGTTAATTAATCTTTAAAAATCAGCGATTTATTATATTTTACAGCGTATCTAGCAGAAAAATATACAATAAAGCTTGCAAAAATTTGATAAGTACCTAAAGAGTCTATCGTTTAAGTAAATAATACGCCACAAGGTAAAAGCAAAAGCTTTTTTTTTACTATGTAAATAAAGCGACTTAGGTAACATAAATATAAAATATTTGTTAGGGCTTTCTAAAATTTAACCATTTATTCTTATTTATGGCTGGTATATAGGCACTGAATGTTTGCGCAACGTAGTTCAAATTTTTATAACAGACAACGACCAGACTTAAATTATGTCTATGTCTATATCTAAATGAAAATCAAAGAAAAATAGTCTTTATGCTTCATCGAATACCATGCTACACCATCCGGCGGAGTTTGGCGGCTCCTACGGGATGCAGTAAGTTGTAGGATATCGGGCGGGGAACTTATTTTGGTGCGAGGAGGTAAATATCCTTTCTGTACGAGTAGTACTATTATATACTTCAGTTGCAATAGCCTCCCCTCGCTCCGCTTTCCCCAATTACCAATTGACATCTTGAATGTACTACATTTCCGATTGCCATTTAGGAAATGTATACATTTCCTAGGAAATGTGTCGAATATAATTTATTTCATACATTTCCGGGCGACTTTAGGCATTGTATACATTTCCTAGGAATTGTACACAATGACGGATTTCATACATTTCCGTTAACACATACATAGATTAGAATGTCTCTACTTTGATTTTTCATTGTAACTTGATCAAAATAGGTTTGAAAAAGTCTCCAAGTTCGGCTTGATGAGAACTCCCTATTATCATTCGACAAGGATGAACAGGCAAAATGACGTAGGCTTGTGTCAGTCACGTGGTCGGAGTGTTAGACCTTGTTTTTTTAGATCATGAATTCTACCTATATCTACAGGTTCCCATTTCTAGACTTTCTAAATCGTAGTTTAAAAAAATGATTTAAAAAGTACTTGTGAAGATGAGTTTGAAGTCTTTAGTGCGTTTACTATACGTACTCCCCACGTTTGCGTAGACATCTCGGACAAGCCGGCCAACTGCGAGGTGGCCGACCACGACAACCAGAGCGCGGAGATCAAGTGGGACCCGCCCAAGAGCGACGGCGGCGCGCCCATACTCAAGTACATCATACAGAAGAAGCCCAAGGGCGGCGACTGGGAGAATGCTGCTGAGGTTTGAACATCCATATTCATATCCATTCATTTTCACTCCAAACCCGTGGCACTGGGCGGACACTCCATACAGAAAACGCGTTTTGACAAGCTACTTGTTTTTGAATTATCAACTACAAGTCAATGGCGCTAGGCGCTATGTAAAACACCCCCGACCACCACCGGCGGAGTCCCGCGGCGCCTGCGGGGTGCGGGGCGTGGGGCGCTATATCGGGCGGGGAACTCATTTTGGCGCGGGGGGGGGGGTGAGTGTCCTTTCTGTACGGGTTAGTACTATTATTTTCTTCTGTGCCCGTGGTTCACCCCATTAGTCCACCTGAGTGTACCATGGTTTTTACATCCAATGGTGCTAAATAAGGTCTTATAATAATAAAAGTTTCACATTTTGATGCCTCGTGAGGCGATCTTTTTTTAGGAATTAAATTTTCTGGACTTGAAGGACTTAAAGACTCTTTTTCGACTCGAATTTTATAGTCGACCATAAAGATGTCAAAGTCAAAGTCAAAGTCAAATAGTGTTTATTCGAAGTAAGACTTCACAAAATCATTTTTCGACGTCGGGGCGGGTTCACAATTTGGCTGTCTTCTGTGGAGAAGAACCCGTCACTGTCACCCGCTAGATAAAGAAGCCTTCTTCTTCTGAGCTAACGTGTCTTTCTAATGTGATTGTAACAAAAACGGATTGAAGTGTTAAATTAACACGAAGAATTGGATTGCAAGTAAATTAATAAAATAAAATAATGTTTTATTGCCAAAAAATATTCGAATTTTTACTTACAAACAAGTGGTATTAAGAATCTTATTTAAGTAACAATAACAATAAGGATACGGAACAGGTAAATACCAAGTAGATGTTGGTGACAAAGGGCACTGATCTCAGCACGTGCTGGGCCCAGGGGCTCAGCTCTGGTTTTCAGACCATATTCTGGTTTCAACGATCACAACAACCCGAAAGGATATATTACAGGCAGCTCTCCATTTGTTAACAGCCGCTTCCACACATAAATGGTTGAAAACGAACAATTAGATCCCGTAGTCTATTGGACAGTATTTGATATGTCGAAATGAAGCGAAGTCCAGTCTCTAAAGATGACGAAATACAAAAACTTTTGTTTTTCTTTGTAGGTGCCTGGAAATGCGACATCGGGCAAGGTAGAAGGTCTGCCGGAGGGCAGCGAGTACCAGTTCCGAGTGATCGCCGTCAACAAGGCGGGACAGTCCGAGCCTTCCGACCCCACCAAGATGACCACCATTAGACACAAGGCCCGTGAGTAGCTGCTATTTCACACAACTCGCAGCTTGCTTAGTAGTGAAGCTTGATTAGTCGTACCTTTTCGACACAAGCGTTAGGTTAGGTTAGGTTAATCCATGGTCAATCCAAATAAATTCTGATTTGTCTCGGGTTTTGAACTACATTTCAAATTCCCCGTCAGTCTGTTTTACAAATATATCCAAAGTCGTCATAAAATAAGCATTTATTAAGTTTGTAACCAATAATTGTAAATCAAGATGCTAGTTTTCTTTAAAACTTCAAATTAATAGTCTATTCTATCCTATCCTATTTAATTCATAAACTACTAGCTTTTCGCCGCGGCCCCGCCCGCGTAAACAGTTTTTCCCGTGGGAATGAGACATTTTCCCGCTGTAAAAGGTAGCCTATGTTACTTAGGGTGAATGTAGCTTTATAATGGTGAACGAATTTTTGAAATCGGCACATTAGTTTTCCAGTTCGTCATAACAAACAAAAATACAAATCTTTCCTCTTTATAATATTATTAGTATGACTAGTATGATGATAGAAAAACTTAATTTGCAGTTAAGAAAATATTGTATAAAATAATCAAAGAATCCAAGTGGTTTTCTTACTTCGTGCAGTCAACAAACCGCAGCATATCTAATTTATCATAGCACATTAACTGAAACTTATTGTTTTGGTTAGTTTCCATATGCTTGTATAATGTGGTAAAGCCTGACCAAAGAAATAAGAAGCCTGCTCTGGGGGCGCCGCGTGTATATTTTTACGACTATGTCAACCATTTCCCTTATAAAATTAGTTCCATTGAAATTCCGCAATATGGCGAGGCTTTTTATTTCTTTGGTCAGGCTTTTTACCTCGTATGATGTGTTATAGTGAAGCCGCGTATCGACCGCACGAACCTCAAAGCTCTGGCGGTGCGCGCGGGCAAGCCGATCTTCTTCGACGTGAACGTGAAGGGAGAACCCGCGCCCAAGGTGCAGTGGTTCCAGAAGTGGAAGGGAGAGGAGAAGGAGGTAAATACAACTACGAGTATTAATTAAAGAGTCTCGACACGTACCAATGTGTTTTCGATTTTCGAATTCTTATGTACGTTTATTCGACGCTCTTACGGTGAGGGAAAACATCGTGAGGAAAATTAGAAAAGTTTGTTTTGTGAGTTGCAGTAGATTCTTCCGTATGCATGATTAGTGAATTTAATCTACTGCAAGTATCTTACGGAATCACGCATTCATATGGAAGATAGTTTTAGTAGCCCAGATCCTCATATTTGTTTAATTTCATTTATAACCGAGTCACCACTTCACCCGTATGCCGATTGAACTCCAAAAGAACTAACCATTGGGTGCGTCAAAATGCAAAAAGGTGTCGTGGTCGGCCCCGCAAGAGGTGCCGAGACGAGCTGGATGCGTACTCTGGGGAGTGGGAGAGCATAGGGAGGGATAGGGAAAAAAAGATGAGAGAGGCCTTTGCCCTGCAGTGGGACAGTACGGGCTAGAAAAAAAAACAGTATGATCATAACTTAGCGATGACGCAAACAAAACTACAAATCCATTACTACCACCTACAGGTGACAGCAGGCGTCATCAACGTAGACTACAACACAAAGTTGGACATAAAGGAGTCAGCCCGTTCGATGACGGGCACGTACCGCATCCTAGCCACGAACGAGCATGGGAAAGATGAGGCTGATGTGGAGATAACGGTGCTGTCCGCGCCCGGCAAGCCCGGCGGACCGCTCAAGGTCACTGACGTCACCAAGGCCGGCTGCAAGCTGGCTTGGAAGAAGCCGGAGGACGATGGAGGTGAGATTCGCTTTATTTTTACCTACAAGTTTGTTACGCCCGTAGATCCTGGGCGAGCCAGCGAAGGTGTAAAGGAAAATGACGAACGGGCGAAACATAGTAATAATAATATGCGAAACAACACTGATTAATATTTATTGATAATGGTAAAGTTATAGCAAATTTTATTAATATAATTAGAGGTTTTTACTGGAATTTATAGATCGGCCGACACAATGAAAAGATAAGCAAAAAGTGGATATAAAAATGGATGAAATGACGGATGATTGACGAATGAATTCCAAAATTAAATATTCAAATTTAGACGAAAAAGAAATGGTAAATGAGATAAGAATGAATAAATTGGCAACGAGATGGCATGCAAGCCACCTAGCTACCTCGTCACTAGTTGATATCATAGTTGTTTTTCCTTTTGATTCCTGAAACTTACCACAGATTAAATCTGTGAAGGCAGTAATTTTTGTTTCATAATATTGGTAGTTGAAATATTCGTAAGAAACCAAATCTGAACAAATGATTACATTATCTTTGAGCAGAAAAAAAAATATAGTGCCTTTTAATGTCCCTTCCCTATATGTTTCAGTTTTAATATCTCATCTCATGTAGTCCTACTTAATTTAGATCGAAATGTTCTCAGGCAAATGCCTATGAACTATTTAACTAAATAGTTATTCTTCTTCTTCTTTTCAAGTCGACAGCAAACTCAGACAGTCTCGGCCCAAAAACCAAAGAAGAAGAAGAATAGTTATTGTATGAGTTATGAAAACTTGTTAAGGTCTGAGAGGTGATTAAAGCCCGACCAAAGAAATAAGAAACCTCGCCATATTGCGGAATTTCAATGGAACTAATTTAATAAGGGAAATTGTTGCCATATTCGTCAAAATATACACGTGGCGCCCCCAGAGCAGGTTTCTTATTTCTTTGGTCAGGCTTTAAATAAGTAGGCGCTGGTATGGTAGGGTTCACACTTATGAATTATTGTGTAAAATAAATAGGTACATTAAGTATAATCAAGAGAGATGTCCACTATAATTACCAAACGAGTGAGCCGCGATTCGGCTTCCACGCCCCGCGTGGCGATGATGACGCGACGCGATGATATATTTTTTTAACTATCCCCTATATTCTCCCAGGCAAACCCATCACGGGCTACGTGGTAGAGAAGTTCAACAAAGCTACCGGCCGCTGGGTGCCGGTGGGCAAGACCGACGACACCGAGATGGAGGTGAAGGGGCTCCAAGAGGGCGAGGAGTATGAGTTCCGCGTGAGGGCCGTCAACGAAGAGGGAGAGTCGGAACCGCTCAAGACCGACCACTCCATCGTCGCCAAAAACCCTTACGGTAAGACTGAGTATATATTTGGGGACATCTTGCATCACTTTTATACCTCTATAATACTGAGATGGCGGTGAAGGGGCTCCAAGAGGGCGAGGAGTATGAGTTCCGCGTCAGGGCCGTCAACGAGGAGGGAGAGTCGGAACCGCTCAAGACCGACCACTCCATCGTCGCCAAAAACCCTTACGGTAAGACTGAGTATATATTTGGGGACATCTTGCATCACTTTTATACCTCTATAATACTGAGATGGCGGTGAAGGGGCTCCAAGAGGGCGAGGAGTATGAGTTCCGCGTGAGGGCCGTCAACGAAGAGGGAGAGTCGGAACCGCTCAAGACCGACCACTCCATCGTCGCCAAAAACCCTTACGGTAAGACTGAGTATATATTTGGGGACATCTTGCATCACTTTTATACCTCTATAATACTGAGATGGCGGTGAAGGGGCTCCAAGAGGGCGAGGAGTATGAGTTCCGCGTCAGGGCCGTCAACGAGGAGGGAGAGTCGGAACCGCTCAAGACCGACCACTCCATCGTCGCCAAGAACCCTTACGGTAAGACCAGGCCTCCGTCACTCCGTGTACTTGCGCGCTATAACTACCTACCGCCCGGCCGAGCGGTCTCGGGCCGACCCAGGACCAATTCCCCATTCCCTAAACGTGTTAGTAGAGTGGCGCAATACGCGAAAGAAAGAGATGCAGCAACTACTTCTTTTCGCCTAGCGCCGTGCGATCTGAATTGCACTTTATTATAACGACTGTAAGAGTGAAAAGGGAGATTGGCCCGTCGTTCTTGTCCGTCAAAGAATGGGCAGGGCAGGCAGGCATTATAAACGCCAGACAATTAGACAAACTACTCTAACATGGCTGAGAATCCTTAACAGCTAAGTCAAGGTCAAGGTCAACACAACAGTGAAAGAACAACAATTTGAAGGAGAATAGAAGACAGCTAGTTATTCTTGTTACGGGTGAAATTGAAGGCTAGATCTACTTGTATTTTGAGATCGTTTTAAAATTTGTTCAAAGGGTTACTTGTTAATGGTTTGCTCTAATATTTTGAAGTTTAGAGAAAATATGGTTTAGGAATAAACATGGTCCAAGAAAACGAGGTCTTGCATTAGGACCACGTAACTGACACAAGCCTACGTCATTTTGCGCTGTTCATCATCATCATCATCATAATTGTTAATAGACAAGGATGAACAGCGCAAAATGACGTAGGCTTGTGCCAGTCACGTGGTACGTGGACCGTGTTTTCTTAGACCATGGGAATAAACGAGTTTTGTTGAAGTCATGAACCTATGATTGGTTCCCCAGACCCGCCCGGCAAGCCCTCAGTTCCGACCATCGAGGACTGGGACGTGGACCGCGTGGACCTGAAGTGGGAGGCCCCCAAGAACAACGGCGGAGCGCCTATCACCGGCTACGTCATCGAGAAGAAGGAGAAGTTCGGCTCGTGGACCGAGGCCCTTACTACTACGGTCAGTTCTACTACTATTGTTGTTCTTAGATGCAGGATCAAAACTATTTAAATCGACGTTTAATATTTTTGGCAGACTCGTTTACACAATGTGCCATAAGCAATACATACTGTCAAGAAGAACTTGCCTAAGAAATTTCATAGGCGTCGCGGTCGCATCGGCATTAGTATTTTTGTTTTTGACAAAACAATAAAACATATATGTCGGAAAATAAAAGGACAGAAAGAGGATGGTGGGTGGGGAAAGGGGAATAAATAAAGGGAACCCGCTAAGGGGTTACACGCGGGAATACGTTAAGCGTGGGCGTATGCTACAATAACTTTTAGAGAACCATCGCACACTATCTTTGTCAGGACTACCCCAATTTGTCATCACTATTGAAACAGACTTTACCAACTATATCGAATTCCATCACAATAAGGAATGTTACTAAGTATGTAAAATCACTTGAAACTTTGTTACAGTAGAGCTTTTATATATACAGATACACTAGTTTTTGTTTCATTAAAAAATATCAAGTAGTTTTGATTTTATATGCATTCAAAGTTCCCATAAATATCGAGTCCCGCTGACAGTCACGTGACCGCGTGTGACGTCACATAGCAACACTCCGCTCCGCAGTAGTTTACTCGCGCAGTGTTTTGCTTTATTTCATCGCTTCCAGTTATATGAATTGAATTAATAATAGATGAAGGGTTCGAAAATGGACAATCAAATAATCTACCTAAAATAGAAGGACTTGGTTGCTCATTATTTAGCGACAATAGTGATTTCTTTGCCGTCGAAAGGCGAGGAGTAAAAATGCAAAGGTAAGTTAAGTTAAACTTTTTATAATATAACTCTCGAAAATAGATATTAATATCTGTTCTATAAGTATTCTTTTATTGAAGTACCTAAAATACCCAAGTATTTCATTTCGTAATGCCACTAGCTATTTATTTATTTATTTATTTATTTATTCGGGAAACAAACAGCCTATACTATTACATAGGTTCATTATGCATTTTTTAAAACTCACAAGCCAAAACAGTTTCCACCAATGAATTATAAAGATAACAATCACTCAACACTTTTTGTACACTACCGATCAACTAAGACTCAAGACGTAATATAATACAAACACTTATAGGTATATAAGACATCAGAAATGTAAGAAAAGGACGTTACTAGATATTTGAATCATTTCTTTTCAAGCAACTTTTTAAAGCCAGTCTTTTAAATGAGCTAGGATTTTCGTAAAATATATCAATGTCATCATAATCCTTATTAAAGTTTGAGCATGCTCGAACGAGAAATCTATTTTTTGCAAAATTGCGTTTACAAGTAGGAATTTGGAAGGTCTTCTTTTTGCGAAAGTTTAATTTAGGACAATGGAACAAAATTTTGTTTAGCAAATAGGGTGAGTCTATATGACTATTTATTATTTTATATAAAAATATCTGATCACGAACGTCTCTTCGATCTCTTAAAGGAAGCAATAAATCGTTACACGGTTTTTTAAATTTGAACGCCATTCGTTTTAAAAACTTATTTTGTATGCGTTGAATTGCAGTTACATAAACATCATACTGTGGGTTCCACACTACGGACGAGTATTCTAACTGTGAACGGACAAAGGAATTATACAAAAGACACAACGTTGAAGGTTTTTTAAAAGAGTGACTTTGACGAAATATAAATCCCAGCATCCGGTAGGCCTTTGCCGTAATTTTTTCAATATGGGACTTAAATAAAAGCTCACTGTCAAGGAAAACTCCAAGATCTTTCACCTCTGGCACTCTTGTAAGACTCTGATTATTAAGAGTATAGTTATGTACAATTTTATTTCTTTTTCTTGTAAAAGATATAATGCAACACTTCTTCACGTTTAAAAATAACCTATTATCTTGACAATATCTATTTAACTCATCCAAATCCTGCTGCAGTCGTTGACAATCTGCTATAGTTTGTATTTTAGCATAAATTTTCGTATCATCAGCATAAAGCAAAGATTTAGAGAAACGAAAACAATCATTGATATCATTAATAAAAATGTTGAACAGAAGGGGTCCCAAGTGGGAGCCCTGTGGGACGCCTGATGAAATGGGAATATAGGTAGAAACATACCCCTTGATAGCAACAGCCTGGCTTCTGTTTTTTAAATATGATTCCAACCATCTGAGGAGACTGCCGTGTATACCGACTGACTGCAATTTCTGTAATAAGATAGAATGTGAGATTTTATCAAATGCCTTGGAGTAGTCGGTATACACGGCGTCCACCTGTGATCCCTCGTCCATTGTTTCCTGAACAAAGTCAAGAAATTCACATAAGTTTGATTCAGTGGAACGTTTACTAAGCTAGAAGTAGCTAGCTAGAAGTAGGTATCAGAGACCTTAGGTTTTAGGTAATGTAATATAGGTCAATATAAAAATAATAAAACAAAATATACTTTATTGCACAGAACAAAAACAAATACATTAACAATACTCAAAAAGGGAGAAGGCAAGTGGCAGCCTTATCGCTCTAAGCGATTTCTTCCAGGCAACCATTAGGTCTTAAAACCGAAAACTACTAATCCCTACTTAATATTACAAATGCGAAAGTAACTATGTCTGTCTGTCTGTTACGCAGATAGAATAGACCTTGGAGACGGACATAGGCTACTTTTTATCGCGGGAAAACAACTGATTCCCACGGGAAAGATTCGGGCGGAGTCGTGAGGCGGAAACTTGATATCTACGAGCTATCTGACCTTGGGGTTTGATAGAATAGACCTTGGAGATGGATATAGGCTACCTTTTACCGTGGGAAAATCCCTCACTCCCACGGGAAAAAGGTCACCGCGAGTAGAAAGTTTTGATAAAACCTGGTACATAAATATAATAGACCCTAGGGATATGTATAGGCTACATTTTACCGCGGGAAAATACTTTAATCCCACGGGAAAAATAGTAGTACAGGTGAAAAGTTTTGATAAAGATTGGTACAGAGATAAAATAGACCTTGGAGTAGGATATAGATTATCTCTTACCGCGGGAAAATACCTTATTCCCACGGGAAAATGGGAGGTCTGGCAGAAAGTTTTAGTGAAACTTGGTACAGAGATACAAAATATTTTAGGGGGGATAAAGGCTATTATACCGTGGGAAAATTTCTCATTCCCACGGGAAATATACCTAGTAACGCGGCGGGAATTTTTGATGATACTTGGTACAGATATAGAATAGATCTCGGGGGGATGGATTAAGTCTACCTAATACTAGTAGCGCGCGCGGCTACTTTTTCAGGCTAGAAATCATCTCATTCCTACGGGAAAAGTCGAAATCCAATGCGGTTGTAGCCACGGGCGGGCAGCTAGTAGGTACATAAAAAGGTAATCACTACTTATACTTAAGTCAAAATGATCTTCACAACAATAAACTGTGCTTCGATTTCTAACAGGATCTGATCTCTTCATAGCTTGTAATCATTACTTCGTATTTTGACATCCATTGGAACGACAAAAAATAACTTTTCCGGCGCATTGATAGCCGTATTTGTACATTTTGGCACAACACATGATTTTATGGTATTTGGATTGTTAATTTCTTTTTTAATTCAGAAATCCAAGTACAAAATACCTAATAACGCAAGGCAGCCGTACGGAAGAGCGGGAACGGACTGAGCGAGCGTTGCATTATGACGTCACGCGCTTGAACGCGGAATTTCGTCGCGCGCTCACTTTAAACTTCTCTATCTTGGAAACTAATTGACGTATCAAAATAATTCTTTCACTAGTATTTTTTATTTTGAACGGAGAATTTATAAAGCTAACATTCAAAATTAGTGAACATTCTCTATTGGAACATACTATACCACTATAGACTCGATTGTTTGTTATCATGAGCGATCGGGACCTAATCAATCCCTAAAAGGGGTTTAGGTAGATCCGGGCACCATCAAAATGCCATAAGGGGAAACTGGCATGGAAAACACTGAACAATTACAAACTGGCCAACCAAGGGGCCTCCCCGCCCGGACCTTATGTAACTCGACCATATTACAGTTACTCTACCCGCGGTCATGATAACAATGCCATAGCTAACACCATACGAATATCAGAACCTAGCCAACCTTGCTAGCGACACGATAATTAGATCACTTTACTCACGGTTTACAGACACCACTGGACTGTGGTACAAACAATATTCCAACAACCATTATTTCAACATACATCCAGTTCTCACATCGAATCACACATCACAAAACACACCGGACTAATACGTCCACCAGAATCACAACATATCCCAGACACACAAAGTTATCAACGCGGCTGCAGATCTACCCAGAGGGCTCGCCCGCCCTGAGCAGCGCTATTTATGTGAGTGCACCACCCGGTCCCACTCCCGGTAGTAGGGCCTCCTGTCAAACGTCATCGCGCCTACTTCACTCCGGTCAACTAAATCGATTCTACCCTTTGATATTCGAGAACGTAAAATAAAAACTGTCATTCGATGTTTACAATCGATTTAAACGATCAATCTGGCTTCAATCGCCGACACGGCCATCCTGCGTTGACACACGTCCTCGTGTGTTCGATTCGAAACTAATTAAAAGCAACACTTAATACCGCTCGGCTATTCCTGACCAAAACAATACTTGATCGAAGAATGTTTAATTCCTGACAGTAAAAACTATCAAGTACCATTACAGTCACAAGTCACAGTGACATCACTAGTCGTAAACCGTAAACACTGTTAAAGTCAAATATGAGGTATCTTATTCGCGGCCTACTGCTATCACATAGACTCGCAATGTCCATAAGTCAATTCCATGACTCCATGGTCTCTCCGAACCCTAATACTCGTACAACATAACCTTAGCCAGAGCAAGGTGCACGCCGCGCATGCACGGACTACTTAAAGTGAACTATTCCTGTTTCAATAGTGAGCGCGTCTCTTACTTTAAAAGAGAGCGTCCCTAAAAAACAACAATGTACCACTAAAAGCACGCACAGATCTATTTACACAAACACAAGGACTCACCATGTCATACATGTGAGCCGGTGTACTCAGTACACATAATTGCAGAGAAGTCTCCCATGAGACTTAAATAAACACAAGAACTCACCATGTCACACATGTGAGCCGGTGTACTCAGTACACATAATTGCAGAGGTCTCCCATGAGACTTAAATAAACACTAGGACTCACCATGTCACACATGTGAGCCGGTGTACTCAGTACACATAATTGCACAGGTCTCCCATGAGACTTAAATAAACACAAGGACTCACCATGTCACACATGTGAGCCGGTGTACTCAGTACACATAATTGCACAGGTCTCCCATGAGACTTAAATAAAAACAGTCATTAGCTCCAGCCGCACATCGCGCCCTGAACGATTCAAATCGCAGTTACGACTACGATGGAGCATAATGAAGACACAGAAATTTAAATAAGTAGCTCAATAATTGCAGAGAAATTTCTCATGAGATTCAAATAAAACAGTCATACCTCCAGCCGCGCATCGCGCCCTGAACGATTCAAATCGCAGTTACGACTACGACGACGGAGTGTATGAAAACAAAAAAATAAGTAGCTCAATGCTCATACCCCCAGTCGCGCATCGCGCCCTGAACGATTCCAATCGCAGTTACGACTACGATGGAGCGTATGAAGACACAGAAATAAGTAGCTCAATGCGTGTTTATTAAACACTAGCTTCCATCGCGCGGATAACATTAAATCATGAAAACAGAACTTTTATTACAAGATTTTCAAACTATTTACAACGAAAAAGTAAAATCATTACTCGATTATCTTATTATCATCATTATCAACGTCAGGTAAACACATTGTCTAAGTCAGATCAACTTCGCCAAGAAGTTCGTCATGAATGTACTAGTAGCGACAGGTAGGTAGATTCTTTCACCGCTTTTAACGTACAACGAACTCTCAATAAAAAAATTTTTAAGATTTGAAACGTTACTTAAACAAAGAGCCGTTACATAGGATATTAAATTTTAACTAATTTCGTTCTGCATTATTTTCTCAAACAACTAAACAAACTCATTTTCACAATTAAATCGAACGAGGTGGGTACTTTACGCCAGAATCACGTTTCCGAACCACGTAGCCAAACGAACAATAAATCACAAAAATTTAATTACGCGCGGTCTAATAGTTACACTGCTAAATATTTCAACCGATAATCTCCGAAAATTCAACCAAAATACAATCGAAAAGACCTATTAATGCAACAGGATATTTTCCGCAAAACGTCAAACTCGGCGCGCATTATTTGGCGTACAATATTCTAACTACGTTTACGACAGCAAATAGTACACAACAAAAGAATTTAACGAATTTAAACTTGACGCAGTCACATCCGATTAAAATGGAACAGAAATATTACAGTAGGTACCTGATAAACAATGCGTGTGCACAAAGAACACTGATTCTGATTCTAATTTTCACGCATAAAACATAAAGTACTAACATTAATGTTTGACACCCAAAAAATCTTGACTACATCGACAATTCGGACGCATTATAATGACTTTTTTTTTACCCACAGTAAAAACGTTCTAAAGTTCGGATGAAAAATTAACAACTTAGAAATGAAATTTAAAATTCAAATTCAAAATAAAATCGCTTGAACGTTACTTTACTACGATTAAATTAAACTACAGGGCTCTTTATCCCACTTCTGATGTCGGAAAATAAAAGGACAGAAAGAGGATGGTGGGTGGGAAAGGGGAATAAATAAAGGGAACCCGCTAAGGGGTTACACGCGGGAATACGTTAAGCGTGGGCGTATGCTACAATAACTTTTAGAGAACCATCGCACACTATCTTTGTCAGGACTACCCCAATTTGTCATCACTATTGAAACAGACTTTACCAACTATATCGAATTCCATCACAATTGGAACATACTATACCACTATAGACTCGATTGTTTGTTATCATGAGCGATCGGGACCTAATCAATCCCTAAAAGGGGTTTAGGTAGATCCGAGCACCATCAAAATGCCATAAGGGGAAACTGGCATGGAAAACACTGAACAATTACAAACTGGCCAACCAAGGGGCCTCCCCGCCCGGACCTTATGTAACTCGACCATATTACAGTTACTCTACCCGCGGTCATGATAACAATGCCATAGCTAACACCATACGAATATCAGAACCTAGCCAACCTTGCTAGCGACACGATAATTAGATCACTTTACTCACGGTTTACAGACACCACTGGACTGTGGTACAAACAATATTCCAACAACCATTATTTCAACATACATCCAGTTCTCACATCGAATCACACATCACAAAACACACCGGACTAATACGTCCACCAGAATCACAACATATCCCAGACACACAAAGTTATCAACGCGGCTGCAGATCTACCCAGAGGGCTCGCCCGCCCTGAGCAGCGCTATTTATGTGAGTGCACCACCCGGTCCCACTCCCGGTAGTAGGGCCTCCTGTCAAACGTCATCGCGCCTGCTTCACTCCGGTCAACTAAATCGATTCTACCCTTTGATATTCGAGAACGTAAAATAAAAACTGTCATTCGATGTTTACAATCGATTTAAACGATCAATCTGGCTTCAATCGCCGACATATATAACTATTCCATCTTAAGAGAAAAGACATTCAAGACAAATGAATTGTCCTATTGTTATACTGATACACACTCGCATGTCAAACTTTTCACGTATCTGTTTATAGCAAAATGCTGATTGCAGATGATAATTTATAAATAAAAATATTATGATTATTCACATGACGCCTTTCGGCACTAAACTTCGGCCAAAAGCTGGATTTGAAGTTTCTACGGCGAGTTGTTTTCCGTTAGAGATGGCAAGTTGTGTTAATGAACTTGCTTTTTTGAAATGTAGCTATCTCGTATAAATAAACTTTTAAAGTTTGATCTATGTAAATGTAGAATGATGTTTATAACTTGTGTGTGTTTGTCCCTAGACGCCGGAATGCGCGGCCCGCGTGCCGGATCTGAAGGAGGGCAACACTTACCAGTTCCGCGTGCGCGCCGTGAACAAGGCAGGCCCCGGGGAGCCGGGCGACGCCACCAACCCGCACCTCGCCAAGGCTAGGCACCGTCAGTATCCACACCACACAACTAATAATAGTAAAGCCTGACCAAACAAATAAGAAACCTGCTCTGGGGGCGCCACCTGTATATTTTAACGACTATGGCAACAATTTTCTTTATAAAATTAGTTCCACTGAAATTCCGCAATATGGCGAGGTTTCTTTTTTCTTTGGTCGGGCTTTACTAACCCGTACATAAAGGACACTCACCCCCCTGCGCCAAAATGAGTTTACTGTCCTATATAGCGCCCCACGCCCCGCACCCCGCAGGCACCGCGGGACTCTACCAGGGGTGACGGACGAGGGTGTTTTACATAGCGCCTAGCGCCACTGATTTGTAGTTGATATTCAGTTGTTATTCAAAAAGAAGTTGCTTGTCAAAACGCGTTTTCTGTATGGAGTGACCGACCAGTGGTGTAGGTTTAGTCAGTAGACTACGGTTAAATAGTGTCGTCTGCAGAGAACATGCAACCTTGTGTGAGCGCCTAAGGAATGCTGTTTGTTGGTACAGTGAAGCCGCACATCAACCGCGACAAGATGCAGCCGGTGCGCGTGCGCGCGGGCACCTCCATCAAGCTGGACGTGGACATCAAGGGAGAACCCCCGCCAACCAAGACCTGGAGCCTCGCCGGGAAGGTGAGCTCTCGCTACATCTGCTATCACTTGCCGGAGGTGCTTTAATAAATTCGCCCCTACCACAAACGGCCCCGTAGCCTAGTTGGTAGTACGCCTGCCTACAAAGCACAGGGTCGCGGGTTCGAATCCCGCCCAGGGCAAACATTCGTGTGATGAGCGCTTGTGTTTGCCTTGTGTCTGGATGTTGTATATTTATATACGTATGTACATCAGCTGTCTGACACCCATAGTACAGACTCTGCCTAGTTTGGGGTCAGATGGCCGTGTGTGAGATGTCCCCACATATTATTATTATTATTACAGGAGAAAATAATAGTATTAACTCGTACAGAAAGGACACTCACCCCCCCGCGCTAAAATGAGTTTCCGCCCGATATAGCGCCCCACGCCCCGCACCCCGCAGGCGCAGCGGGACTCTACCAGGGGTGACGAGGGTGTTTTACATAGCGCCTAGCGCCACTGATTTGAAGTTGATATTCAGTTGTTATTCAAAAAGAAGTTGTTTGTCAAAACGCGTTTTCTGTATGGAGTGACCGACTTGTGCCCCTACTAATTACAACTCTATGGGGGTACGGTTCAGTTCAGTCCCATGCAAGGGTATGGATGGGGGTATGGTGGGTCCGGAGCGTTGCTAGGCAATAACGGCAATTTACAAGGTCAGAGTGTCTAAAAACATGTCCTGGCTAAATATACGATTGGTTGTGGTCATCCTATTAGATAATAGCATAAAAAGGACATATTCCTGGCTATTCACTTTTTTTTAAAAGCTGCGTTCTTGTCGTGAATACAAACAAACAAGCAGAGTACGTTTGATAGTATTATTTGTTGAGCCTGCGTGAATGTCTAGTAAGCTATAAACGTCGAGTTTGCCGGCTTCGTCGGCTTACTACTGTATCTTAACCTAATCTAGCGTAGTCAACTAAGGCCTCTTGAAATATACATTATATATGCTAATAACGACTCTAAAAGAATCTTAGCCTCTTGCACAATGTGTCGGACATTTGTCCCTAGTATATTAGTCATGAAGTCTAAATTATAGCATAGAATACCAGCGTCGCGGCGGTTTACCATCGCGGCATAAGCTGAATGTGGTCCTTTTATTGTAACATAACGTCATGACGCATCGTTCGGCACTTTTTTTGTTGTTAATTTGTAGTTTTTTTTTTATTTCTTATATTATTGTGCAAAATTTTTGTATTTTATTAATTGTTGTGGCGTCATTAATAATAAATGTTTCTTTCTCTCTGTCTGTCTGACGTCTGACGCCCCGCCCAAGCTCTAGTTCAAAAAAGGAAAAGGGTTTGATCAAATATGTAACAATGTTTGTTTCCCCCAGCCCCTGGAGTCGGGTCCCGGCACGAAGATCGACAACGAGGACTACAACACGAAGCTGCAGCTCACAGACACCTCGTGGAAGAACTCGGGCGTGTACACGCTGCGCGCTGAGAACGAGTCCGGCTTCGACGAGGCCACCGTCGAGATCATCGTGCTAGGTGAGATATCTGAGTCATACACCAACTAATAATAACAATAATAATAAACACTTTATTACACACAAAAAATCGTTAACTTAAAAAAACAACACTGGAGAACATAATGTGCAAAGGCGGTCTTATCGCTTGCAGCGATCTCTACCAGACAACCTTAGGGTAGAGGACACACAAATGAGCAGGCCGTAGTTGTGCAGTGTAACATACAGCAGAAATGATTAATAATACCAAATATTTAAAAACGTTTACACCCTTACCACTGTGCTTTAAGTTTTTACAACTTTTATTAAATTGCTTATAAATCTAAAGTGATTTCGCAAACTTCTTAAAAATTGGCCCTCAGTCTAAATGCACTCTTTTTCATACGCAAGACCAACAGTTTAGAAGAAGTCATATAAAGATATTATTATGGTCACTGACCGCCTGAACGGTGGGGATAGACATGAGATATACTTTAATTGAGCAATATTCTTTTCAAAATAGCGGCATATGTGTTGGTATGACATCTTTGGGGTTGTGGTCTTTGTTGTATAATAACGGAAGAAGATATGTTTTTAAGTGTTCAATCCTAATTTTTTGCTTCAGTTTCTCGTTTCCATTCTTTTATACAATTGAAAGCTTTTTAAATAAATCCCCCTATTACTCAATACCACCTCTGTGAAATCTGAATACCATTCACTTATTAAAAGCAATCATGAAATGCTTTTTGTAATCCAAATTGAGTATTCAATAATAATGACTTATGTATTACATCCTCAACAGACAAGCCCGGCAAGCCAGAAGGCCCGCTAGAGGTGTCACTTGTATTAAAAGCAAAAATGAAAGGCTTTTTGTAATCCAAATCACAGATAATATAATACTAGTTACACTATGAGTATTCAATAACAATGACTTATGTATTGCACCCCGTACAGATAAGCCCGGCAAGTCGGAGAACCCACTAGAGGTGTAACTTTTATTAAAAGCAAAAATGAAATGCTTTTTGTAATCCAAATCACAGATAATGAAATACTAGTTATAGAGTATTCAATAATAATGTCTTATGTATTTCACCGTCAACAGACAAGCCCGGCAAGCCAGAAGGTCCGCTAGAGGTATCAGACGTGCACGCAGATCACGTGAAGCTATCGTGGAAGAAGCCCAAGCACACTGGCGGGCTGCCGCTCAGCGCCTACGTGCTGGAGAAGATGGATACCCTCACCGGCAAATGGACGCCCGCCGGCACCGTGGACCCCGACACCACAGAGGCCAAAGTCACCGGTAACTATACACCGCAACCACAGAAGAACATAATAGTACTAACCCGTACAGAAAGGACACTCACCCCCTCGCGCCAAAATGAGTTCCCCGCCCGATATAGCGCCCCACGCCCCGCACCCAGCAGGTGCCGCAGAACTCTACCAGGGGTGTTCGGGGGTGTTTTACATAGCGCCTAGCGCCATTGACTAGTAGTTGATATTCAGTTGTTATTAAAAAAGAAGTAGGTTGTCAAAAGCGTTTTCTGATTGGAGTGACCGCCCCGTGACTATACACCACAATCACAACACCAGTTCAAATCCGTGGTTCACCCCATTAGTCCAACACCAGTACAACTAGTTGGGCCAGTTCTTCTCTACAGAAGACAGCCAGATTTAGGAACACGCCAGAAAATAATAATATGTGAAGCCGGACCAAAGAAATAAAAAACCTACTCTGGGGGCGCCACGTGTATATTTTTATGTTCATGGCAACTATTTCCCTTATAAAATAAGTCCCATTGAAATTCCGCAATATGGCGAGGATTTTTATTTCTCTGGTCGGGCTTTAATTGTCTTAACTAAGTGATATAGGTCCCTTCTCTAGTAACGATCACACCTATTATTTCAGCAGATTCATAACTGACGTTCAGTTATTTTAGTATACCAAAAAATCTACTGCGGAGATCGTTGATAGCGCAATGACAGCTATCTCAAAGGCGCTGGTCTGATGACATGTATTTTCATACGGTGAAGTAAAACATCGTCATGAAGAAACGAAGAAACCTGCGATTTGCTAAATGTTTATCTCTAAAACATATTCTCTCTAATTCAGAATATAGGCTCGATCAAACCTCTAGTAACTGAAACAACTCTAAATCATAATTTTTACCATCCGTCCAGGCTTGGAACAAGGCCACAGCTACCAGTTCCGCGTGAAAGCGTTGAACGAGGAAGGCGAGTCTGAGCCATTGGAAACTGACCACGCGACGCTCGCCAAGAACCCTTACGACGTGCCGTGCCCGCCCGGCCTGCCAGACATCGTCGACTGGGATGAGAAGAGCGCTAAACTCAAATGGGAGCCCCCTATCAGGGACAACGGAGCACCCATCACAGGCTACGTCATCGAGGTCATGGACCGCGATAGAGGAGAATTTGTCAAGGTGAGTGGAGAGGTGTTGGCATACCGTGTTCGTAGTAAAGTCAATTTGAATCTGAGAAACAGATACCAACTTTAGTGAGCCTTTGGAATAAATAATTTGTTCTGTTCGTATACATTTTAAACATTATGAGTATTTTTGCTCAGTTTCGTTCTTATGTAACAGAATTTTGAACACACTCTTTTAGAGAGACTTGCAAATAAAGTTGGTCAACCACCTAATTTGATTTGCACACCTTATCCAGGCCGTGGAGATCCAAGGCAACGTGTGCCAAGGCACGGTGCCGAAGCTGGAGGAAGGCAACCAGTACCAGTTCAGGGTGCGCGCGCTCAACAAGGCGGGGCAGTCAGACCCCTCCGAGAACACCAACTGGCACACGGCTAAGCCACGGTTCTGTAAGTATACCATTCAACTAGACATAGACATAGACAAACATTTATTTAGCAATAAGACACACTTTACAGATGATAACAGTACAACAAAGAAACTGATAAAAAAAATAACAAAGAAAGAAGAAAAGTACCTACACAATAAAAAAATAAATATTATAAAAAAAGTGTCACAAATGCTAAAAAGCGGGTGATCCGCCTTAGCGAATCGCTGATATTCTGCTGCGGCCTGACTACTACTTACTTACTTATCGAGGGGGTTTTCGAGGTGAACCTATCAGAATTCCGACACCAAATTGTTGAGCCGCCTTAGGCTTCCGACATGGCTCCTATAACGACCACATCCGTAGATAGTAGCCGGTACCAACGGCTTTACGTGCCTTCCGGAATCATCTTTCTTTTCGGACGACCAGGTGATTCAGCCTGCAATGATCTACCAAACTGGGGAAGGTCTCTCAAAGTGATAAATTATTCGACGGATCCCCACCGGGATTGAACTACTAGCGTACATAGAAATGTCACCTGCAAACCTCACTCATATTCAATAAGAATTGGTGTCCGCGGATACCAAATTCTATGGCTTTTGTGTTTTGATTTTCTTCTGTCCGTGCACTCCGTTCGCCTACCGCTGCCGCCATGTTGGCGCATAGAATATATTGGAGGCGTCTTGTCTGGTACTTATTATATACGTTATACCTCAATGGAGTATACACATAATTATCTTCATCCTTCACTTGTGCTGGTTTAACAATATAACGCTTAAATCAAACGGCTTCGGTGTAAGGTTTACTTCCAGAGATGATTTTTTTGTTGGGTAGGGGAAAATCCTTTTTACTGAGGGAAACGTGATGATGAACTGATCAGAAATAACTTAATTACATACAGCGCCTATCTTTTCTACTTTTTTCTCGCACTGTTCAAAATGAGACTGATCAATATCCTAATCAAAGTATTGTCCCGCAGTGAAACCAAGAATCGATCGCACGAACCTGAACCCTCTGACAGTAAAGGCTGGTCTGCCAGTATCTCTGGACGTGAAGGTATTCGGAGAGCCACCAGCCACTGTCACGTGGCACTTCAAGGGACAGGAACTGGCCAATGGCGAGAACCTGGAGATTGTCAACGTGGATTACAACACCAAATTCCTGATGACCAAGAGCAAGAGAGCCAATTCCGGCAAATACGTCATCAAGGCCAAGAACGAGGTCGGCGAGGACGAGGCTGAAGTTGAAATCACCATTCTTGGTAAGTTTGGAAAGATTAATACACTTGTATTATGTGCTGAGATGATATTATGCTGATGATTAGATCCCTAAGTTTCAATAATAAGTAATTTCAGTTTTTTTTCAGCATTATGTCCGAAATTAGTCAAAGCAAGAAGGCTGATATTCTAAACTAAACGTTTCTTCCAAGTGTTTTTTGTTTTTGCATTACGTCTTATTTACTGTTAAGTCGAAATTAAGAAATAAATTTGTTAAAAGTCCTATTTTTATTTCTTCCTTTTCCTTCTTAATAACTTACTTTTCCCCTCTGATTTTCCACACAGGCAAGCCATCGAAGCCCAAAGGTCCTCTGGAAGTCGCTGACGTCACGAAGAACGGCTGTTCGCTGTCGTGGCAGAAACCAGAAGATGACGGCGGATCGCCCATCGAATATTACGAGATCGAGAAACTAGATCCGCTTACTGGTAAGTTACGTATATTTATCGGGCTTTCTTTTATTATTGTTTATTTACTTAAAGGGATCTGAAATTGAAGGACATCATGTAATTAAGTAGCTGGTCATGCTTATTGAGAAATTGTTTACATTTACAATTTTAATTGTACACTCTCACTTTTGTTTGTGGTACTCTTTCTATCCGATTCTAGATAGATAGTGTAAAAAGTATAGTCTGACCAGAGAACTAAAAAACCTCGCCATATTGCGGAATTTCAATGGAACTAATTTTATAATGGAAATTGTTGCCATAAACATAGAAATATACACGTGGCGTCCCCAGAGCAGGTTTATTATTTCTTTGGTCAGGCATTATGTGTATAAAGAAATATTCCGAGGATATGGTCAGCAGCTTTAACTAGTGTAACCAACAACAGCTGTCGTTGATTCCCTAACAATCTTTGAAACTTGTAACAAAATCCCCTTCCAAGGAATAGTTTTTCGTCTACCAGACGACCCCTATAGACGACCTCTCTAGAGACCTCTATACCTATCTTTCTGCATAATTTACTAAATAGCATCATGTTTGGCTTAGTCTGTAACTGTAAGTGATATTATGTTACAAATAAATAAAAAAACACCTTTAAATACCTATGCTAGCTTGCTTATCTTGTGGGTTTCAAGGTTTGTGAGATAATTACCTATGACGTTGTGCAGGGCAATGGATCCCTTGCGGCACATCCAAGGACTGCAAGGCCAACGTGACCGGCCTATCCGAGGGCAAGCCGTACAAGTTCCGCGTCAAGGCGGTCAACAAGGAAGGCGAGTCTGAGGAACTCGAGACAGAGAAACCCATTATCGCTAAGAATCCTTTCGGTAAGATTAGCTGGATACCTTTTTTCTTGTCATGAATTTTATTTAAATTGTGTTAGATCGTAAGTCTCTTTCGCGTGTTACTGGATAAAAACCTTCTTTCTAGGCTTGTAATATAATAATATCGTAGTTATTTACTTCAACATAATTATGCTTCAATTTTAAATATGCGTCAACTTTTTGAAATGTTAACGGCTTTGATTTTATCAGCTAACAGTAGTTTTTTTATCATGGGTCTTTGAATATACATCTTGATTTACCTTCAACAAATTCAACATGTTGAAGGTAACTAACTTGATAGGTACATAAAAATGGTTATTATTTATTTAACACCCGAGACGTTTTGGCTACTCCATTTAGCATAGTTGCTACAAAGTAGACTAAAAGTTAAGAATCTAACTTACTCTTCTTTACAAGTCGACAGTCTCAGATCTCGGCCCAAAAACCAGCTACATAAATAGCGTGGTCAGTAGCTTTCATCAAGTCCCTCGTGTATGTGACTTATTGGATTGGTTGTGCGCAGACGAGCCCGGCAAGCCAGGGCGTCCCGAACCCCGCAACTGGGACAAGGACTTCGTGGACCTCGAGTGGTCCCCGCCCAAGGAAGACGGCGGCGCGCCCATCACCGGCTACATCGTGCAGAAGAGGGAGAAGGGGGGCAGGTAAGGCCTAGCCACAAGCATTCCCGTTAACAAAGGGTTAACAAAGTTTTATTAAGCTCATAGGAAGCCCAATTATATAAGCCCGTTATACTATTATAACATCGTTCTATTTCTTTTATAATGCAAACGAAGTTATTAAATGGTGAGTTTTTTTATTTATTTATAAAAACTTGATTGAAAGTAGATGACATAGATTTAGTTGCAAAGTTGTTACTTATCAATATAGTACAGACATAAGCAAATGTTGAATACACTTATATTTTGGAATAACTTATGGTATTTTCCTTTTTTTGGTCATGTAGATTGATATAAGGGCTAGATGTCAAAAAATATTGCCCCACTTCTTTTCTTAGTGGTACACCCAATCTAAAATCAACGCTAACAAACGTTGCATTAAATGCCATTCACTTCGGTTTATGTTTGAGAATCCAACATTTTGAGATACAACAATTTGAGAATACAACATTATGTTCCGGAAGGAAAAATACTACGAGTGTTTATTTTTTATAGGTCGTGGCAAGACTGCCTCCGCACGTCAGGCGACCGTCCGGTGGGCCGCGTGACGGACGTGGAAGAGGGACACGAGTACGAGTTCCGGGTGATGGCGGTCAACAAGGCCGGGCCCGGGGAGCCCTCCGACCCCAGCCGCTCCGTCATCGCCAAGCCGCGATTCTGTAAGTATACGAACAGAGATAAAGTTCACTTGAATCTTTTACAGGATGATGTTCAATGTGATGCAACAGAGAAAATGGTCACGACGACTAAGGTACGGTCGCGTTCATAAGTCCAGTCATATCACGTGCTTCTATACTTTAAATTATTATTTTTTCCATAAACAATCAGGACATATCATTTGTAATAAAATATTGAGTCCCGTACACTGTATAAATAATACACAAAAATAAGAATAACTAGCCTTTAGGAAAAAAGTTATTTGAAAGTATAAAAACACGTGATATGACTGCACTTATGAACTTGTACTGTACATCTCCTACCAACCACCCATGTACCAATCTCTCGGTCATACGGACCGTGTCGACTGAAACAACGCGACGTATAATCGACGCGACTCCCCCCCACCCTACAAATTCTCGACTAGATGTACCTGCGTAACGTTTGCCCTTTCTGGAGCATAACGTCACGAAACGGCTTCTTCATCGGCATCTATCCTTCTCCTTGCCTCTATAACGTCTGAAGTACAGTAAGGTACATTAAATATGGTTGCTTTGAGACAAATAGACGTTCAGTCGCACCTTTTCTTACTCGTGAAGTGAATTCCATAGTCGGCCATTTTATTCTATAGATAACGGTCGTGTTGTCTTCGTACAAACAAAACCTAAGCTTAAGATCCCTTGCATTTAGAGTTCAGTAAAACATTTTAGGTCTTACCAGTGCTTATCTAAACATTATTGTACGAAAAATCTCAACGTAAAGTATTTAGTTTATTGTGGTAACACGGTTAATTTATTTACAGTGGCACCAAAGATCGACCGCAAGGACCTCCAGAAGAGGAAGATCAAGGTCGGAGAGGTGCTCAAGTTCGAGGCTGATGTCAAGGGAGAACCAGAACCGACCATCACTTGGAGCTTCAACGGCAAAGAGATCAAACCACAGGAGAGGTCAGTATTACAATCAGTAGTGTTTTTAAGTAAATAATTGACAAATGATATTGATGGTATGCTCTGTAATACATTTTCTGCTCTAAATATTTTTTACGCAGTTTCTTATTTTGTCTAGTTCTATTGTTTTATAACTGATTATTGATATGGTGTGTTATAATAACAACGAATATAAATCATCATTTTTTCAATATATGAGGTATAAAATATTTTACGCTCATTTTAAAGATATCGATGACTGTTCACTAAAACTTCTGTTTAGGATATATAACGGCTGTAATGCAGTGCAGCAATGAAAAACTTTTTCTGTAAAAATAACGCTATCAGTCACCGCTATCTAAAGAATCGCGTTTTGATTGCCTGACAACGTTCAGTCGCTATATGAAGGCACCGCTGTCATAAAAAACCGAAGCTTAACACGTTGAACGCCATAACGGTCACCATGTGTCCGACAGTATACTTTCCCCTGGGGCTGCACCAATTTATCACGAATCGTTCAAAAATTGTTGGAGTGTTTTTTTGCAAATATTGTTAGGAAATAACTTAAAAATAATGGGCATTTTACGGAAACCGCGATATAACTATTATTTTCTGAGATGTCAAATGGCAGACACCAGTGTCCGTCGCGGCCTGCGAGAACGTCAAACCTTATTTTCTTGCGCGGACGCCGCGCGGGTCACACTGTCGGCCACCCCAAATACGTATATACGTACGTACATATATACATATACACACACTTTCGCATTTATATTGCCTTATTAGGCCGAAACGGAAGGGAAACGTTAATATTTTTGTTATAATGTATCTTTATTGTAAAAATGTTACCTACAGAACTCATTTCTTATTGGATACGTAATTGACGGAAAAAGATTATAATTGTAACGACTAGAAAGTGCTTTAAAAAAGCTAAACTATTAACGCCTTTAATTGAGTAACAAATCACTCAATTGACTTATTTAATACTTACTTTATGTAGGTACATACAACATTTTTTTATAACAAATTATTGAAAAGCCTATAATTTCTAGGTCCTTTTGTTTTTTTTTGTGCCAAGTGGCTAGGTTGTACTATAAGGCCGCGCGGGTCACTTGCCGTATTAAAAACAGTGGAATCGGTGTCCGTCGGCCGCCTAGTCGCCTTTGTAGTGATCGGGACGATGCGGACACACGGTGTCCGTCGCGGCCCCCTGGACCCGACATGTTGACGGTCACACGGTGTCCGCCGTGGCCCCCTGGGCTAAATATGATTTTTTATCTGGCGTTTAACGTGTTAAAATACGTTACATCATACAGTTGTATAATTTGTTTCCACAGGCTAAAGATCGAGAACAAAGACTACCACACGTCGTTCGCGCTGCAGAAGTGCACGCGCGCAGACACGGGCACGTACGTGGTGCTAGCGAAGAACGACTCCGGCACCGACAGCGTCGAGATCGAGGTCGCTGTCGTCAGCAAGCCCGCCAAGCCTAAAGGACCGCTCAAGGTCAGTTGGAAGCCTTTTTAACCCTTTATAAGGCGAAACAACTTTAAAAAATGCATTCGTTTTCGACTTTATGTTGAGGGTTTAAGGTTAAAATTAAGGTGGCAATATAGTGGCCACTGCTTTGTAAAGGTTTAAAGCCAGAATGAACAAGCATATATTTTTCCACTCTCGGCCTCATCTCGCCGGCTGTATAGGCCTGATTGTGACCCAAGTCTATTAAACATTTAGAAACCAACAGGTCAATATAAATATAAGCCATTCAAAAAATACGTCTGTTGTTATGATCAGGTATCATTTGCTTCTTTTCAGTAACAAACTTTGTCTTCAAAGTCCTCAAACTAAAATGGTGTAACAGTTGATTTGTGGCAGGCGTCCTACTACTGTGTTGACAATTATACTGATAGATTTATAAACCATGAACACTTTCATCCTTTTAAAAAATAATCAAGCATCCAGAGTATTTCAGAGTTAACACGAATATAAAAATTAAATCTAGTTATTATGAGTACCACAAGGTTCTCTTTTAGGTCCTGTCTAGTTCCCATTTTATAGCGACGATTTATCAAACGACAACATCTAAAAACTTCATCATGTTTCCTCCAGGTTTCGGATGTCAAGGCAGACGGATGCAAGCTCAAATGGGAGCCACCAGAAGACGACGGTGGCGAGCCAGTTGAAGCGTACGTCGTGGAACGCATGGACACAGAGTCCGGAAGATGGGTGCCGGTTTGCACCACCAAGACGCCCGAAGCTGACGTCACCGGCCTCAACGAAGGCAAAGACTATCTCTTCAGGGTTAAAGCAGTTAACCCCGAGGGAGAGAGTGAGCCGCTTGTTACTGAACAAGCTACTACAGCTAAGAATCCTTATGGTAAGAACATTTTGGAATTTATCGTATAGCAGTGTGATATATCTGAAAGTTTGCTCTATTCGACGTAAGTGTAAAAGGAAGTTTGTTTTTAAAGATCAAAATAATAATTCCGTGTTTGATTATAGATTAAAAGTTAGGAAATGCTCTGCTAACCGAAAGCCAGATCGGTTGGCAAAGTTTATATATGAAAAAATGTTAATGTATGGTCTCACTACCATACATACATTTTACATTTACTTATTTTTAATTACCGATCAGTGCGTCTACAACTGCCGCCGAGCAAACACCATTCAAGGAAAGAATTGCCATAATCTAACCTTTTGTACTTACGTGTTTAGACTTTATTATACTTACTTACTTTACTACTTGGCGTTCTTTCTCTTCGACGTGCTCCAACCACTCAGCATCCATCCAGTCAAATGCGACTACTAACTACTACCTATTCGTGTCTGTGTCTAACTGGACCAGACAGTTAAATATAATTAAAACGTGTTGAATTTAGTTTCTCCTTTGTTCGTACCACGGTTAAACTGTCTGGCTAACATGACGTATTTCCACAGGCGAGCCCGACCCACCAGGCAAGCCGGAGTTCAAGGATTGGAGCAAGGACCACGTGGATCTGAAGTGGGAGAAGCCCGCCAGCGACGGCGGCGCCCCCATCACCGCCTACATCGTGGAGAAGAAGGACCGCGACACCGGCAAGTGGGTCAAGGCTGCTGAGGTGAGTTGGGGATGACAAATACATTCAATGTGCACCCACAGATTCTGTCCGAGTTTATACGCGACCTGAAGCAATCCGGTACCCAATGTCCAATTCCGTGAACGCCCACTTCCCACAACGGTCAGATCCTTTATCGACCGTTTACTCGAACGGCCACCAAAACTAACCGTGTCCTTGAAAAGCGACATATCCAAACGGCCACCAGAATTGACTGTCTCCTCGAATAACCATGTAAATAGGAAAGATGCAATATTATTAAAAGTAAAAACTTGGAAAGGAAAGGTACCTTGAAGTCACCGACATAGCCCGAAGACTTTACAGGGCAGGGCACATTACGCGTAGAACTGACGGCCGTTGGGGCAGAAAAGTTATTGAGTGGCGGTCGGGCGCCGGAAGACGTAGTGTGGGCAGGCCCTCCACAAGGTGGACCGACGATCTAGTGGTGTCCAGTAATGGAGAATTTTTCCCAAAGATCTCCAAAACAACCATTCCTATGCTTTTTTTTATTGTGGAATAGTATATTCGACTTTTAAGACCTGTAGAAAGAAAAGCAAGAAACATTCATTATTTATTACACCACACAACGCAATAAAAACAAATAATAAATCAGAGAGTTACTTACTTACTTACTTAAATCAACTGCGCTCATAACAAAAATAAACTTATATTCTGGTATTATACTCCAGGTTCCCGGAAACAAATGCGAGGCTAAAGTGCCAGACCTGATAGAGGGCAAGACGTACCAGTTCAGAGTGAAGGCCGTGAACAAGGCCGGCCCCGGCAAACCTTCCACAGCGTCAGAGAACCTGCTCGCCAAGGATAGGTTTGGTAAGTATACAGATACTAAAGTGTAGGCCGCCGGGGGAAAGGTTTTTGGTTGGAGGAAGTAAAAATGTTTCTACGATACCTCCGGTGAATAGATCAAAATATTAAATTTCATTTAAAACACGTTTTCTTTTTATTTGTATTGTAGAATTCATTCGTATCTGTAACATCAACTTCAACTGCCTTTTCGTGATCACTAAGATTACCATTCGATCATTAGATCTACATAATAGCTGTAAATCACAGTTTATTTTCTACACTAATTAAGTGTTAAGCTTCTTTATTGGGTTGCCATAATTTTAGTTCCTTGCCCCGTCTGTACTTGCCTCAGTGTCATTGATTAATAACAGACCACAGATAAAACATGTACGATTCAAAAATGGGACGCCAAAGAGTACCTCTTACCACAGTGAAAATACAACCATGGTAAGAAAGACTAAGGTTGTAGTTAGTAAAAATCGCATATTAGTACACTACGTTACCGCAATGAAAATGCGACCGTAATGGGAAAGAATATATGTGTGTCAGACATTCCCAAGTCTTCAATGCGCTATTGTACGACGCGCTAAAGCCTGACCAAAGAAATAAAAACATGCTCTGGGGGCGTCAGGTGTAGTGTATATTTCTACGATTATGGCAACAATTTCCCCTTATAAATTTAGTTCCATTGAAATTCCGCAATATGGTGAGGCTTTTTATTTCTCTGGGGTTAAATCTATGGTCTGTTATATAAATGAATGGTCAGTGTGTATAAGGTGTGATGTGTTCGCAGCCCCGCCGAAGATCGACCGCACGAACATGCGCGACATCACCATCAAGGCCGGACAGAACATCCGCCTGGACATTAAGGTCAGCGGGGAGCCGCCACCAACCAAGACTTGGTAAGAACATACTCGGGACTGTTCAGACCCTCAACATTTTTATAAAGGGTTAACGGGTCTTAAAAAATGTCCCAGTCAAGTTAGCTCTTTTATCGCAGTAGATATATTCTCGAAATCCAGTCTTTTCCAATGCAGATTACCTTGTTTTGTTTATTTGTAAATATGTACTTAATTGCATTCAATAGGCACACTAAAGATAAAAGAGTCTAGTAGTTTAGTTTTTCGTCAAAATTCTAACCTTGATAATTCCCTAATAATCGTTTCACCAAAATCTACGCACCGCAGTGTCTCCAACAAAGAAATTAGTTTAGCCTCTAACCTAACCTGGAAATTTCTGACATAGCAATTTCACACTAATCTTCCCACAGGTTCCACAACAAAGAGCGTCTCTCAACCCGAGACGACCTCAACGTGGACGCAGAAGACTACAAGATCAAGCTGACAGTGACGGTAGCAGCCCGCAAGCACTCCGGCACCTACGTGCTGAAGGCTGAGAACAGCAGCGGCAGAGACGAGGCCTCCATACAAGTCAATGTACTGGACGTGCCCGCCAAGCCTGAGGGACCGCTCAAGGTAACTGAACCACTACTAGTGAAGGGCTCTAGATATAGTGGCTATCAGAGGACTACAAGATCAAGCTGACGGAGAAATTAGTTTTCTATGAAAATATGTCAGTGTGTATTATTTCAGATGTTTTTCCTCAAATTAAAATCATCTTTCCACTATAATTCTGTTTTGGAACCTTTTTGAAACATTGGAAGTCTTTACGCAATAAGAAGATGCCTAGTTTTTCGGCACTTGAATGGTCTTCAGGAGTAACAGCTTACCTCCTATCCTCTTTATTTCAACGTTTTCAAACTTAAAATTTGGATAGCGAAGATAATCCGTATAAATATCCCTCACTATATTCGAACATTGTTACTCCCCTCAGATCTCGGACATCCACAAGGAGGGTTGCACCCTCAAGTGGAACCCTCCGCTAGACGACGGCGGCGCGCCCATCGACCACTACCTGGTGGAGAAACTGGACACGGAGACGGGCCGCTGGCTGCCGGCCTGCAAGACCAAGGACCCCAAGGCGGAGATCGACAACCTGGTGCCGGGACACGAGTACAAGTTCCGGGTGTCCGCCGTCAACAACGAGGGCGTCTCCGAGCCGCTGGACGCGGACCACGCCATCATCGCCAAGAATCCCTTCGGTGAGTTGCTGAAGTACTGTGGCATTGGGCATGCGGCATGACTCATGCCATCTCTTTTGCTTGGCGGCTTGGCAGCAAGTATGAATGAACAAAAGTTTATTCGACTTCAACAGTGGGCCCGATTCTACATACTACGATTTAACTTAAATTTAAGAACCAAATGTCCCTTTCACGTTCTTAAGAAAAAACAGGGACAGGTGATTGCCAACCTACATTTAGACACGTCAAACATCGATATTACCCGTAATTTAGCAGGAATTTAAAAACATCCCGACTAAATTAAGCTGAATTTGACAGCTGCGCTGCTTATTTTAAATATCATTCATTCAAAATTAAATTCATTCATCGCCCCATCCTTTACGATTCCCATATAAATGAAAGAGACCAACAACTTAAATTTAGAGATTTTAGCGGCCACGGCAGAATTGAGTCCAATTTAAAATTGGACAAGACATTTTATCATGTTTTTATCGACTACTTAGGAAAATGTGAGGTGAATCAACGATTGGTACACGGTCCTTGAGACCAACGTTTATCTAGCCAGCGTTATGATAAATGATAATAAGAATTTTAAGCTCTTCGATAAGCTCTTCTAATTTCTTAAAGTATATTTGCCCTGCCGTGGGACCAAATAGGCTAGGGAAAAAAAGCAGTGTAAGTAACTGGTATATTTTGGTACAGACGAGCCCGGCAAGCCCGGCAGGCCTGAGGTGGTGGACTGGGACCGCGACCACGTGGACCTGAAATGGGAGAAGCCCATCAGCGACGGCGGAGCCCCCATCTCCGGGTACATCATCGAGAAGAGGGAGGTCGGCTCGCCCAAGTGGGTCAAAGCCTGCGAGGTAACTATACACTGATGATGATGATGATGATGATGATACACTGGTGGTGATGTTATACTCAGTTCACGCAAAAATTTGGTTGCGGAAATTAGATCGTTGTACTAACTAAAAGGAAAATTTCCAGTAGCAAATTAAGAAACAAAACTTACAAAACGACTCTACAGATGACACTAGTGAGGTGATAAATACAGAAGTATTGGATTATAAAAAGACATATTAACCAATATCCTGAAAATAATCTCAGTTAGAACCTTACGAAGTTAGCTCTATTAGATCGAATAGCGTTGTGAAGTGCCACCAAGAATGTTCAATCGTTTTGTCTACGACCTTAGAGCACCGGGAAGGCCCGCGTTGCTCTAATTCTACGACATAAATACTTTACGTAATACATTTGAACTCGTTACAGTCAAAAATATAGACAGAAATATAGACAGTCAGAAATATTAGACGGAAAAAGTCACTAAAAAATTTGCTCTGTTTTGTTTGTGTATTATAAAAAAGCAAACCATTAGTAATACTGTTAATTTTGTCAGGTCGGCCCCAACGACAACGAGAAAGCGACAGTTCCCAACCTGGACGAGGGTACGGAGTACGAGTTCCGGGTGAAGGCCATCAACGAGGCTGGCCCGGGAGAACCCAGCGACGCCAGCAAGTCCGTCGTCTGCAAGCCCAGGAGACGTGAGTACACATCTCATGACACTTCACTGCAAGACCTTTCTAAATCTACACTATTAGCAGACGAATTAGGGATCTCAACGAGTGAACGCTGCTTCTTAATCTCTGTACATATTATGTTCTTTTAGTCGCCTCATTCTCTCTAAAATCCAGGGTAATTTTGAGCTTTTTAGTGACAAAAGTCTGTGTACAAATTCTTGTCACTCAGTGACCTCTACACGATAACCAAGCATTTGTATGGAATAATAATAATAATCTTTATTTGCAATCACAAAAAGTACATTTTCTTGAACGCGCTGAAGTTTGCGTTAATAGTTTGTACTGTACTACAAGCTTCAGTGCCTTCCCCTTATTGCTACTACTGACTGTGTTACAACAACAAGTGTAAAAGAAAAAAAAGTTACATGATTAATTAACCAGCCCCCGTAACATGAAGTGCTATCTAGTACAAAAGTTTGTCGCATAGTTAACTGTCAAAAAGTTGCGAGAAACCTGCCATATTGAAATATCCTCCATAGGATAAGAGAATACGCACGACAAAATTATGTCTGTCACGCGTTGACAGGCACGTTAGAGGGCCAGAGATTTAAAAATACAGAAAAAAGTAAGTTACTTGATTAATGGTCGAATCTTGTATTACATTGAAGACTTGGCCTAAAGATCTTGAAACCAGGTCATAAAATAAACAAAAAAAAAGTATTACATTGTGATGGTTGAATGTATTTGCAGTGGCGCCGCGCATCGACCGCAAGAACCTGCGCACGATCAAGGTGCGCGAGGGCGAGCCGATCGCGCTGGACGTGAAGGTGAGCGGCGAGCCCGCGCCCGACGTGGCCTGGAGCCTCAACGGGAAGGCGGTGCTGGACGGCAACGGCCTCAGGGGTGAGTACTTGTATATACCAACACATTATTGACGTCACAACGTCTTATAATTCGATGGAGCCGGCTGCACGCACGAAAAAACATGACGCAATGCGGCGTTACCGCGCGGCTGAGGCGTTCCATTTAACCTTTTAACCGCCAAGCATATTTTTTAAGAACTTGCTCCCACCGCCAGCCATAGAAACAAATTCTATATTAATCAGTCAAAACATAAGTCTTATTTATGAGACGGCGGCGTTGTGAGCTCGATTTGGTAAGTCTTATATTTCAGACCATGGCGGTTAAAAGGTTAAGGCTTGAAGTGCAAGCGAGAGCACGGAACGAGCGACAAAGAGGCACAATCGTTGTCACGTTCAACTATCGTCAGTAAACCGACTTTACAGACAACCGCTTTTTTATATAAAAACCAGTCCTAATGCCATATGGCATTCTCTACCGGCCAATTACAAGCAAATACAATAATGTTATTTTACTGAATGCTATATTTGACACTAGATTGAGTGTGGTGAAAGAAAACACCGTGAATAAACCTGCATATATCTGCGAAGAAATTCAAAGGTGTATGAAGATGAACTACCTGCACTCAGCAAGCTTGTTTGACACCCTGATTCAGGGCAGGTTGTCCCCAACATTTAGGCTGTTAACAAGTCTGTGCAGTTTTAGTGATATGATCATTTTTCAGATTGTTTTCGGCTATTACGACCACTTTAACTCTAAGCAGAGACACAGAAGAAAATAATAGTACTAACCCGTACAGAAAGGACACTCACCCCCCCGCGCCAATATGAGTTCCCCGCCCGATATAGCGCCCCACGCCCCGCACCCCGCAGGCACCGCGGGACTCCGCCGATGGTGTTCGGGGGTGTTTTACATAGCGCTTAGCGCCGTTTACTAGTAGTTGATATTCAGTTGTTATTCAAAAAGAAGTAGCTTGTCAAAACGCGTTTTCTGTATGGAGTGACCGACCAGTGGCAGAGACTTGGTGGCACCTATTTTATGACAAAAATATCGAATCGATTTACATTTCTATAAAAAAACTGATCGAAAATTGCCCAATAATGAATCGAAAAGAATATACAACCCGCCTTTGCCTATCAATAAATATGTCATTTTCGATTATTATTATTTTCCTAATACAGTTTGTTTGTGTTCCAGTAATAAACGTGCCGTACATGACGAAGTACCAGCACTCGAGCCCGCGCCGGAAGGACTCGGGCATGTACAAGATACAAGCCGTCAACAAGTACGGCCAGGACACCGCCGAGCTGGAGGTCATCGTCATCTGTCAGTACCACCAACTATTATTTAAAGCCCGACCAAAGAAATAAGAAATCTCGCCATATTGCGGAATTTTAATGGAACTAATTTTATAAGGGAAATTGTTGCCTAAGTCGTAAAAATATACACGTGGCGCTCCCAGAACAGGTTTCTTATTTCTTTGGACAGGCTATATAGTATATAACAGATCATATACAAGGTTTCTCAATAGAAATTATATATTTAGTGGGTCGATTAAAAAGAAAGTAAACCGTAGAAAAAATATTTATTAATTATTAAAATACACTTTTTGGAGATTTATTTCTTAAAAATAATATCGTGTAAATATAGATAGGATTAGGAACAGTGTGATAAGGGAGAAATGTGGAGTAAAAGATGTTGTGACGAGAATTGAGAAAGGGATGTTAAATTGGTTTGGTCACGTGGAGAGAACGAGTGAAGAGAGATTGACTAAACAGATTTATAAGGCGAGTGTGGAAGGAAGCGTCGGAAGGGAAGACCAAAACGAACGTTCCAAAACCAAAACGGGGACGTTCTGACAAAAGGTTGGGTCAGGAGTACTCTAAACCGATGAGCATGCATGAGGAGATTAATGAATGTGGATGAAGCGAAAGAAGTGTCTGGATCGTAGCAAGTAGAAGGAAGTGGTCTCTGCCTACCCCTCCGGGAAAGAGTCGTGACTGTATGTATGTATGCATGGTCTAAGAAAGCAAGGTCTAACCGTTAGACCGCTTGACTGACACAAGCCTACGTCATTTTGCGCTGTTCATCCTTGTCTATTACACGCATTCGACAAGGATGAATAGGCAAAATGACGTAGAAATGACGTAGGCTCGTGTCAGTCACGTGGTCTAATGGTTAGACCTTGTTTTCTTAGACCATGTATGTATGTAAATTTGAATACCGTTTGTTTCCCCCCCAGCCAAGCCGGAGAAGCCGGAGGGTCCCCTGGAAGTGTCGGACATCCACAAGGACGGGTGCAAGCTGTCGTGGAAGCGGCCCAAGGACGACGGCGGCGAGCCCATCGAGGCGTACCTCGTGGAGAAGTACGACCCCGAGACCGGCGCCTGGGTGCCCGTCGGGAAGACGCTCGGCAACGTGCCCGAGATGGAGGTATGTTCAAAATACAAGATTCAATAAGGGAAATATTAAACCGTCACTCAAAAAAATACTAAATGGTCACCAAAATAACTGGATTGCACACTAAACATAGGTTAGGTTAGCTGTTCAGCTGTTCTCGAGATTTACGCTTAGCAACACATTCAGCGATTCATTTTTATATTATAGATATAGATTAGGCTCTCACAGAACACTTAGTGAAGTTATTTCTGAAGTTGACTTTGCCCAAACCAAAACCGGATCATACAGATCAAACTCTCTACCACGGATCTTGCGGCATACGCCACGACTTTATTTTAGTCGCATCGCGACCCCATCGAGCCGTAAATCTAAACAATAAAGAAAAATCTTAAATATTCGACGGCTATAATATTATATTGATTGGCATCGTTTGATCGGATAGCTAGCTAGATATTTTCGAGTAAGTAAATATACAGCCAATCAAAATGTCTTTTCTAAACATCAATATAGGTATTTGTAACATCACTATATTATATTGTATTGATTCCAGGTGGACGGGTTGATCCCTGGTCACGAGTACAAGTTCCGTGTGAAGGCGATCAACAAGGAAGGCGAGTCTGAGCCGCTCGAGACATTCGGCTCCATCATCGCCAAGGATCCCTTCAGTAAGTCTGTTCTAATACACAAAAAAACGAAGGTATTCAATTCTATTCCAAAACAAATTATTCATTATAGGCTCCCATAGAACACTTAATGACGTCACAGTCTTGCGTTGCTTTTGATTTTATACACGAGTAATATTCCCAAGTTCATTTACCGCGCCTTGTCTTCTTCGATATTGGTGTGATTTCTTCCCTTCATGTATTTAGGTCTAATTACCAAAATGTCCTGACTGGTCATTAAGTCTATGTATGCGCCTTCCACTTAATGTCTATTTCCCGAAATGCCATCGTCTTTCTCAGTACGGAGCCCCTCAAGCGTCGTCTCCTTCACGATGTTTTTCAATATCAACGCGCTAGGCCGTGGTCCGAGGCTCCCTCGAGCCGCCCCTAGTCGCGTTGGTATATGACTTTTTTTGGGGTAGAGTCTTCCGCTCCCCCGCAAGTCCGGTGAAGCTTGATCTGTCGTACTTTTTCGAAACAAGCATAGGTTAATTAAAAAAAAAAATTTTTTCTCAGTGTTTTTTCTAGTCTTATGTCTACCGCTAAAATTGTAAGCGTATTTGTGTATGTTTAGCGGTCCCAGACGCGCCATCAGCGCCGGTTCCGGACGACTGGTCCGCCAGCCACGTGGACCTGAAGTGGGAGCCGCCGCTGTCGGACGGAGGGTCGCCCATCATCGGCTACATCGTGGAGAAGAAGGACAAGTACAGCCCGCTGTGGGAGAAGGCGGTGGAGACGCACACGCCCACGCCCGCCGCCACCGTCAACGGGTGAGGAGCGCTCTTGTTTGCTGTTGTTAGTGCTAGCTGTCGGAGAGAACAAGACAGAGAAAGCTGCCATCTTCAATGAGTGAAATATCACACAGACGACCCAACAGACGTAGTGTTAAACTACCATTCTGTTGCTCTGACTATTACGTCGATTATTTCTTGCGGCCTTAGATTAACCCTTCAAAGACAGTTCAGTATCAGAAACATACGCCGGTATAACAGTGCGAATAAGCGCATTTGACAAGTGTTGCGTGCGATGTGCTGAATTCTCACGTTACGTATAAGCTGCACTGGCCTAATATAAGGCAGAAATCATTAAATTAAAAAATTAAATAACCCCCGCTACAAAACCGTTACTTGATCCCTTCAACAACTAGAAAAGAGCTAATAATCTTCAAATGGCTGATGATATTTTCTTGGATCATAGCTAAAAACACTCTCGATTGTGACACCTTGCAAACAAAAAAAAATAGATCAAAATCAGCGCATCCGTTTAGTTGCTACGGTGCCACAGACGTCAAACTAATAAGCTGCTCTTTTTCGTCGGGGGTTAAAGATCCTCTGGATCCTCACCTGTGATTTTGCGGACTAACTAACCGAACATGTTAACTAACCAAAAATTACCCTTAGAGAAGTTTAAAGTTGTAGTAAAGCAAAAATTGAATAAAAAAGCATATTACAAGATATCTGATTATTTAGAAGACAGATCTCCATGGGAATGAGGTTGCTTGAGTTGGCTATTATCATCATCATCTCAGCCGAAAGACGTCCACTGCTGGACAAAGGCCTCCCGCAAGGAGTTGTTGGGGGAGTTAATTTATTAAGATATATTGTACCTATAACATTACATATTAAAAAAATATATAATAATATTTAAAAGATGCGACGCTTGTGGAGTTTATTCGGCGAGCTCTTCTCCACAAAAGACCGCACATTTTGCTTTGCTGAATTCGCCACTAAATGTAGCTTTATTTGACTTAACTAAGTGATCAAAAGTGTCCAAAAATTAAAAACTAATTATTTTATTTCATTCATTGATTTCACTTCATTTCATGTGTATTGACTTCCATTTGTTTCCCCAGGCTGATTGAAGGCAACGAGTACCAGTTCCGCGTTGTAGCGATCAACAAGGCGGGGCAGAGCAAGCCGTCGGACGCCAGCAAGAACTTCACCGCGAAGCCGCGCTTCCTCGCGCCCAAGATCGACCGGCGCCACCTGCGTGACGTCACCCTCTCCTCGGGCTCCTCGCTCAAGCTGGAGGCCGCCATCACCGGCGAGCCTGCTCCGGCTGTAGAGTGGAGGTGAGATTGCCACCAAATTTGACGGTCTCGTAGCTTAGTTGGTAGTACGTCTGCCTACGAAGCACAAGGTCGCGGGTTCGAATCAAACATTCGTGTGATGAGCACTTGTGTTTGCCTTGTGCATCTTTGTGACATGATTTGGATCAAGAGGGAATGGGCAATAACTACCCAAGAGCATTGCGACCCAAGAGTATCAATTGTAGTTGGAACTTAGTGACATAGTTGAATTAAAACCTTCTCCAACTTCTTGCGCGAATTGTACTGAGCCTACCCACTATATACAATATGTACGGACTCTATTGCAATGGGCTCAATTCTGGCGTGGCCGGTAAAATATCTAAATTTAATTTGTTGTTTTCTTTCATTCAAAAGGATGGGAGATGAATGAATTATATTTAAAATATGCAGCGCAGCTGTCAAATTCAGCTTAATTTAGTCGGGATGTTTTTAAATGCTTGCTAAATTAGTGCGAACTACGCGTAAAATCGGTGTTTGACGTCTCTAAATTTAAGTTGACGAGAAAGGGACATATGGTTTTTAAAAATTTAGAGCGTTATATGTAGAATCGGGCCCAATGTACTCTTTACAATTGTAAACCCTTTCGTTGTACGATATAGTATCAAACCTAACGCAATGAATGGTGTGAACAGATACCAGAACATGCCGTTGCGTCCGTCGAAGGCGGTGAGCATCGACAGCCCGGACTACTTCACGAAGCTGGTGGTGCGGCCGGTGCGGCGCGACGACTCGGGCGAGTACACCGTCACCGCCGTCAACTCCAGCGGCAAGGATACCGTCACCGTCAACGTGCTGGTCACTGACAAGCCCGCCAAGCCCGAGGGACCGCTGCAGGTGAGCACATGCCCTGGATTTTGAACATTATACTCCGAGACTGACAAGCAATCGCCGTAAATCCATTAGTTTGAGCATTTTAGCTTACTTACGTGAAATTTAAGCGGTTTGCTCATTGAAGATACAAAAATTATCAGTTTTCTAATGCAAGAATTTGCTATGTTAAATGAAAAGTGAAAGCACCTTTATAAATCCTGACCAGAAAAATAAAAAAACCTGCTCTGGGGGCGCCACGTGTATATTTTTGTTTATGGCAACAATTTCCTTCATATGATTAGCGCCATTGAAATTCCACAATATCGCGAAATTTTTTATTTCCTGGTTAGGATTTACAAGAAAAGATATATTTTGATGGTAGAATTATTTAACGTTCGAAATACCAACAAAATAATATAATTGTAAATATGTTCCAGATATCGGACGTGCACAAGGAAGGCGCGACTCTGAAATGGAAGCGGCCCAAGGACGACGGCGGCGCCCCCATCGAGTACTACCAGGTGGACAAACTGGACACCGAGACCGGCTGCTGGGTGCCCTGCGCGCGATCCGACGAGCCCAGTGAGTACACCACTATACAGCCCCGCTAGCATACACATCGAGTACTACCAGGGGACAAGCTGGACACCGAGACCGGCTGCTGGGTGCCCTGCGCGCGGTCAGACGAGCCCAGTGAGTACACCACTATACAGCCCCGCTAGCATACACATCGAGTACTACCAGGGGACAAGCTGGACACCGAGACCGGCTGCTGGGTGCCCTGCGCGCGATCCGACGAGCCCAGTGAGTACACCACTATACAGCCCCGCTAGCATACACATCGAGTACTACCAGGGGACAAGCTGGACACCGAGACCGGCTGCTGGGTGCCCTGCGCGCGATCCGACGAGCCCAGTGAGTACACCACTATACAGCCCCGCTAGCATACACATCGAGTACTACCAGGGGACAAGCTGGACACCGAGACCGGCTGCTGGGTGCCCTGCGCGCGGTCAGACGAGCCCAGTGAGTACACCACTATACAGCCCCGCTAGCATACACATCGAGTACTACCAGGGGACAAGCTGGACACCGAGACCGGCTGCTGGGTGCCCTGCGCGCGATCCGACGAGCCCAGTGAGTACACCACTATACAGCCCCGCTAGCATACACATCGAGTACTACCAGGGGACAAGCTGGACACCGAGACCGGCTGCTGGGTGCCCTGCGCGCGATCCGACGAGCCCAGTGAGTACACCACTATACAGCCCCGCTAGCATACACATCGAGTACTACCAGGGGACAAGCTGGACACCGAGACCGGCTGCTGGGTGCCCTGCGCGCGATCCGACGAGCCCAGTGAGTACACCACTATACAGCCCCGCTAGCATACACATCGAGTACTACCAGGGGACAAGCTGGACACCGAGACCGGCTGCTGGGTGCCCTGCGCGCGATCCGACGAGCCCAGTGAGTACACCACTATACAGCCCCGCTAGCATACACATCGAGTACTACCAGGGGACAAGCTGGACACCGAGACCGGCTGCTGGGTGCCCTGCGCGCGATCCGACGAGCCCAGTGAGTACACCACTATACAGCCCCGCTAGCATACACATCGAGTACTACCAGGGGACAAGCTGGACACCGAGACCGGCTGCTGGGTGCCCTGCGCGCGGTCAGACGAGCCCAGTGAGTACACCACTATACAGCCCCGCTAGCATACACATCGAGTACTACCAGGGGACAAGCTGGACACCGAGACCGGCTGCTGGGTGCCCTGCGCGCGATCCGACGAGCCCAGTGAGTACACCACTATACAGCCCCGCTAGCATACACATCGAGTACTACCAGGGGACAAGCTGGACACCGAGACCGGCTGCTGGGTGCCCTGCGCGCGGTCAGACGAGCCCAGTGAGTACACCACTATACAGCCCCGCTAGCATGGAGCAATATCTCAGAATCAGAATCAGAATACGTTTATTTGATTTGGACAACACAACACAAAAACAAATAAATAACTACAAACAAAAACAAAACATATAACCATTAACAAGAATCACGTAAACGCTACTGTAATGATATTTCCCCGTGCTGTGATATCCAAACAAATACCATCTCTCACTACTTTGACCGGCTTAATGCTGTGAGAAACTCGCAATATTGAAATATTTTCAAATAATTAGAGTATCACAATCTCAAATTGACAAACCCCTAAATAACAGTAATATAAAGCCTGACCTAAGAAATAAAAAAAACTGCTATGGGGGCGCCACGTGTATATTTTTACGACCGTGGCAACAATTTCCCTTATAAAATTAGTTCCATTGAAATTCGGCACTATGGCGAGGTTTTTTATTCTCTGGTCGGGCTTTATGAACCCGCAGGATGAGAATGGAATGGAATGGGTGTCTTCTCACCCGTGAAATTCTCATGGGAGAAAACCTGACCAAAGAAATAAGAAACCAACCTCGCCATATTGCGGAATTTCAATGGAACTAATTACATAATGGAAATTGTTGCCATAAACATAAAAATATACACGTGACACCCCCTGAGTAGGTTTCTTATTTCTTTGGTCAGGTTTTACAATGTGTAGCTTTTCGAATCATTTATTTCTTTGAAACCTCTAATATTTAGGGGATACCTGTCCGTATCCATTATATCTGCACGTAATACAAACAAGTTGTGTACCCCAGAGTGCGAGGTGACGGGCCTGACGCCGGGCAAGGAGTACCGGTTCCGCGTGGCAGCCGTCAACTCGGAGGGAGAGTCTGAGCCCCTCACTTCGGAAGAGAGCATCGTCGCCAAGAACCCTTACGACGAGCCTGGTGAGTTCACCACTTACCCTGTCCCATTTCATTGGGGTCGAACTTCTTTGTGCTTCTCTTCCACTCAGCCAGATTTGTGCTAGACTGGTGAATTAAAATTACTATTACATCAGGCGTTAGGTACTAAACTTAGTAAGTTGATTTTCTGGTATAGTAAAGAGAATTTGAAGACAGTTCTATTATAGTTGTGCCGTGTAAGAAGATTTTTACACAAGATATGATGAGCACAAATGAGTGTGAGTTTGAATGGTTGAAGGAATGGTTTTACAGCAGTAAATGTTTTAAGAAATAGATGCGGTTTATTTATGCCCGTAATGGTGTTCGCAAAGTGGATCCTTTGATGCTTAATATTACATGCGTCAATGTGGACTAAGAGTCTAGTTAGGGTGAAATCTGCCAGTGGATCTCCGTTAGACAAATTATTAAAATGTTGTTGTTGCGTAGGTGCGCCGGGAACGCCAAGCGTGACCGACTGGGACAAGGACCACGTGGACCTGAAATGGACGCCGCCCCGCGAGGATGGCGGAGCCCCCATCGAGGGCTACATCGTGGAGAAGAAGGACAAGTTCGGCAACTGGGAGAAGGCGCTAGAGGTGCCCGCAGACAAGACCACCGCCACCGTGCCCGACCTCATCGAGGGACAGACCTACGAGTTCAGGTACACACTACACCGCAGAACATTTAAAAGAGGTTAGAATGGCGATAATGCGCCGTTCGTATGAAATCCGGTGTCGCCGATTCCACCCCACCTTTCACCTCCACTACATCTGTACTAAAATAAAGATGAAGTTTACGCACATATTTGCAATTTCAAATCTAGCCAATCATAGCGCCGCTCAATCACGCGATTTCAAATGGAACAAATCATACGCATGCACGCATACCGATGTACATTTTTATAGTTAAAGTGTGAGTTAAACAGCGCGATCGCGTCTTTGCGTGGAGATATGAGCGTTGCTCATATCCTTGGCGCGCCTGCTCCGCCCACATCGCCTTTCTAACCACTTTTAAATGTTCTGTGCACTACACACCACATTTTTAACCATTGCCACAGAAGACAATAATAGTACTAACTCGGGCAGAAAGAACACTCATCGCCCGATAGCCCCCCACACACCGCACCCCGTAGGCGCCGCGGTACCCTAACTGGGGTGTTCTGGGGTGTTTTACATAGCGTGTCAGTGTTTGACTTGTAGTTGATATGCAGTTGTTTTATAGATGGTCTAAGCGTTTAAACATGAGCAGACAGTGAGTGGCCATATCCATAGCTAAAATATATCGTCTTCTAGTGCGAACTAAACTAAGTAAGCACAGTTAAATTGCCATGAGTCTTAGCTGGCTTCATCCATAGCTAAGAGTAATGCGATGAGGCTGGAACAAGTCAAGCTAGTGAGTTTGGAACCCGGCGAAGTCGCGTGTGGAAGCGAAGTGTGGATGAGTAAATTCGCTTAGAAGCACCCACACATGCTTTAACAATAAGCGCATTAAAATTACGTTTTAAATTACTTGATCGACTGGTGTTGTGTGATGATTGATTGATCCAATATCGCAGCCTCCGTGGTCGAGTGGTCAAAAGCTCGCCTGACGTTACGGAGGTTCCGGGTTCGAATCCCGGCGGGGATTCGTCGAACAAATATCACTTTGTGAGACTTTCCCAATTTGGTTAAGACATTGCAGACTGTTACATCTGCGGGGCTAACATGCCTGTATGTTAGCCCGGCTGATTGTCCGAAACGGAAGATGATTCAGTGCTTCGAAAGGCACGTAAAGCCGTTGGTCACGGTTACTATCTACGGATGTATGTCCGATGTATGTCCGACATGGCTTCAATACGAATTGAAGCCATGTCGGAAGCCTAAGACGGTTCTATGTTTCCAACAGCAGGGTTTGTGATGTAGGTTCGCCTCGAAACCCACACGATAAAAGAAAAAGATCCAATATCTTCATAGTACTATACACTAACAGATAGTGTGTGTGTGTGTGTGCAGGGTCCGCGCAGTGAACAAGGCGGGCCCGGGCTCGCCGTCGGACAGCACGCACCCGATCGTGGCCAAGCCGCGCAACCTGGCGCCCAAGATCGACCGCGCCAACCTCATCGACATCAAGATCAAGGTCGGCACCAAGTTCGGATTCGACGTCAAGGTAAGATACCACACTTGGCATATATGTACCTAATACTAGACGTTACATAGTGAACTGCTCGTCTACAGATACTCGATATTGAAGTAACTCGAGGTGAGTTATTGCATCAAGTGCGGTTCGCGTAAAAGCCTCGAATATGAAATACATAAATCGTAAACGCAGAGGCTTGAATCGAATAGAAGTCAACGGCCCCAGCCAGTTGGCCACCGACGTTCTACGGTCAGCAACGAATCAGGTTTACGTTATTGAAACTTGGGATTAACTGGCTCATCAGCCATCTTTATTACTTTCAACTACAGTAGCTATCAGCTAAAATTTATCACTCTAAAGTTTTCGACACTCAAGATTGATCAGAAAATTATACAAGACTTTAAGTACGACGATTGTTCTTGGTTTACTGATCCCACTTCTGATGTTTGTTCAATATCAAATTGTTAATTAAATGCCAAATAGTTTTTTTATATATTTGAAATATTTATTGTATTCATGTTATTCCGTATTTGTAACCTGCAATTTAATCTACGTAACTTTGGCTATTTAACGTAAACCTTCTTCCAGGTGACGGGTGAACCGATGCCAGAAACGAAATGGTACCTGGCGAAGAAGGAGGTGAAGTCCGGCGGCGACATGAAGGTTCAGCATTCGGACTACAACACGAAGCTGAACTGCAAGGCGGCCACGCGCGCCGACAGCGGCCGGTACACCATCACCGCCGAGAACTGCAACGGGAAGGATGTGGCTGAGGTCGAGGTTATTGTACTCAGCGTGCCCAGCCCGCCCGGTGGACCGCTCAAGGTTGGTGCAATTGTACACGACTAGACTAGACATTTGATGAGTATAAAAAAATCTAACTAGAAAATTAACTGATTTAGATTTTTGCGTGGAGATAACCCAAAAAAAAGTGTGTTAGTGTAGTTAAAAAATGGGGTTAAAATTATTTTCAAATTTGTAAATACAATGATATCAGTGACAGATACGTCAAAAGATGACAATTTGCTGTGAATTGCTTTTTTTTGTATTAACCTATGCTTGAGTCGAAATAATACGACGGATCAAGCTTCACCGGACTTGCGGGAGAGCGGATGACTCTACCCCAAAGTAGTCATGTACCAACGCGACTAGGGGCGGCTTGAGGGAGCCTCAGACCTCGGCCTAGCGCGTTGATACTGAAAAACATCGTGAAGGAGCTGTGAATTGCATAGCATACCACTACAAAACTACACAAAACTGGACTTAATTACTGTCAACCCAGGTGTCGGACGTACACGCGAACGGCGCGAAACTATCGTGGAACCCACCAGCGGACGACGGCGGACAGCCCATCGACAAATACATCGTGGAGCGCATGGACGAGGCCACGGGCCGCTGGGTCAACGCCGGGGAGACTGACGGCCCCGTCACCAACCTGGCAGTGGACGGCCTCACGCCCGGACACAAGTACAAGTTCAGGGTGCGCGCTGTCAACAGGTCAGTCACCTCTACACACACACACACACACACACTGCTAACTACACCACACACATCGTGGAGCGCATGGACGAGGCCACGGGCCGCTGGGTCAACGCCGGGGAGACTGACGGCCCCGTCACCAACCTGGCAGTGGACGGCCTCACGCCCGGACACAAGTACAAGTTCAGGGTGCGCGCTGTCAACAGGTCAGTCACCTCTACACACACACACACACACACACACACTGCTAACTACACCACACACATCGTGGAGCGCATGGACGAGGCCACGGGCCGCTGGGTCAACGCCGGGGAGACTGACGGCCCCGTCACCAACCTGGCAGTGGACGGCCTCACGCCCGGACACAAGTACAAGTTCAGGGTGCGCGCTGTCAACAGGTCAGTCACCTCTACACACACACACACACACACACTGCTAACTACACCACACACACTGCCAACCATACCACACTCCATTAATAGGACAGAATATTGTCAACGCCAACTTGTTGTTGTTGATATCCTAAATCTGTCTGTATAACAAAGTGGCGAAAATTATACGCCAATTCTCACGTAAATCATAATAATTGACAAATTCGAAAAAAAAAAATTAATGTTGAGACATATAACTTATCACAGGGACAAGCTCGGGTGCAAAGAAATGTCACCTTCACTAATAAGTAACACTAGGTAGTAAATACAGATTTTTGAAATCGTTCCATTAATTTCTTTAGGCAAGGCAAGTCGGAACCACTCACAACTCCACACGCGACGGAAGCGAAGAACCCTTACGACGTGGCCAGCAAGCCCGGCACGCCCAAGGTCAAAGACTTCGACAAGGACTTCGTGGAGCTGGAGTGGGCGCGGCCCGAGAGCGACGGCGGAGCGCCCATCACCGGCTACGTCATCGAGAAGAAGGACCGCTTCTCGCCCGACTGGGAGGAGTGTGCCACGGTAACGATGCAACTTTTTACTGTCATTATCATCATCGTAGCCGAAAGACGTCCACTGCTGGACAAAGGGAAGGCTCCCTTCCTCCAAGGATCTCCACAATGATCGGTCCTGCGCTGCTCAAGATTCAAGAACCTGCTGCTTTCTTTACAATACAATACAATACAATACTAATAATGCTTTATTGACACCCATGGAAAATATAGAAATAGAAATACATTAAATTCATGATACAGAAGTCAACAGGTGGTCTTATTGCTGAGGTAGCAATCTGGTCCAGGCAACCTTAGATTATGGAAAGTGAAAAAGAAAAAGATCTATGCGGGCCGGTGGCAAGATAGCATTTTACTGTTCCATACCTCATAGAGAATATTTTTCTGTGCCATACCTCAAAGAGCAAAAATAGTCAGTGCTAATTTCCTCCAAAACTATTAAGCCGATTTTTTTCACCTATACTTATACCCACAATTAATTTGACACTGAAGATAAAAGCACACTGCAATTATGATACCAATTCTTTTTACAGCTACTGACTTATTGAATTTCAGTTTCATCATTATTTCCCCATAGTCCCAGGAGGATTTTAGAGAAATCATGACTATGCAGATTAGTTCAACTGCGAAATAGTATCTTGCTTGCTATTGCAAATTATTATAAACCATTTTTTACTAGATCGAAGAATTGACTTGGTAAATGTAGTTCACGTACTGCGGACTATTCATTGAGTTAACCGTTTGTCGTTCAGGTGGAAGGCGACGTGACGACCGGCCGCGTGCCGGATCTAATAGAAGGCAACACTTACGAGTTCCGCGTGCGCGCCGTGAACAAGGCCGGCAAGGGCGAGCCCAGCGACGGCACCGCGCCGCACCTCGCCCGCCCCAAGAACCTGCCGCCCAAGATCGACCGCAACTTCATGTTCAACATCAAGGTAACTAAACAAATAAAATAATACAGATGTGACAATTAAAGTTCAACATCAAGGTAACCAACAAAATACAATAATACAGATGTGACAAAGTACAGGATGAAAAGGTCAGAGACTCGGCACAGTTGCTGCTTTTCTCTCTATCGGTGGAGATTTGTTATTAGCATTTTACACTTCTATTCTATTTAATGTGAGCATGTCTGTAAATCTTCCAAATACAAATATATAATAAATCAATTTTCAGTCTCTATCATCATAAGGCGACTCAATCATTATGACACCAGGGTTTTTGAGGTATGTTAACCTCGAAGCCCACGCGATAAGCAACCTATCTACCATTCTTTAGCCTCGCTAAAGATAGGAATATGCCAGGCGCAGTATATTTTTATCTACCGAGAAAGTGGATAACGATTCCTTTAGATTTCATTTTTGTGTCATTATATTTAGGAAATAGACGAATGAGCTGGCTTCCACAGGGGATTCTAGTTTCAGGTCCAGGAACGCTGCATATTTACCTGAAACTAGGATCCAAAAGATACAAAAGAAAATTAACGCTTTTTTTATCTTGTTTTTAGGTCAAGGCTGGTCAGAACTTTGAGCTCGACGTGCCCGTCGCCGGCGAGCCCACGCCCACCAAGGAGTGGCTGCACGGAGACAATGTTGTCCTCAACACTGACAGGATCAAAATCACCAACGACGCGCATTCCACCAAGTTCAGGGTCGTCGACGCTAAGAGAGCCGACTCTGGAAGCTACACGCTTAAAGCCAAGAACCACAACGGCACTGATTCGGCTACTGTCAAAGTCACCGTATTGGACGTCCCGCTACCGCCGGAAGGTCCTCTCAAAGCGGATGACATCACTAGGTCAGGATGCACGCTCAAATGGAGGCCGCCTAAAGATGACGGCGGGAGCGAAATCTCACACTATCTCGTCGAGAAGATGGACCAAGAGAACATGCGCTGGGTGCCGGCCGGGGAGGTCCAGGGCTGCAACATCAGAATCGACCACCTCATCGAAGGACACGACTACAACTTCAGGGTCAAGGCCGTCAACAAGCAGGGAGAGTCTCTACCCCTCAACGGTCACGAGCCGGTCACTGCCAAAGACCCCTACGGAGTCCCGGACAAACCCGGCACGCCCGTCGTCAAGGACTGGGACAAGGATCACATGGACTTGGAATGGGTGCCGCCGAAGAAGGATGGCGGCTCGCCTATTACTGGCTACATTGTTGAAGCGAAGAAGAAATACGGGCCTTGGGAGGTCGCAGCTACCGTACCAGGCAACCAGACCACGGCTACAGTACCCAACCTGCAGGAAGGCGAGGAGTACGAGTTCAGGATCATCGCCGTCAACAAGGCCGGCAACGGAGACCCCAGCGACGCCTCCACACCGCAAGTTGCTAAGGCCAGGTTCTGCGTACCTCACTTCGACAAGATGCTGCTCTGCGACAAAACCGTTAAAGCAGGACAGAGGATCTCATACGAGATTCCGATCGAAGCCTCGCCCAAACCCACCGTCGAGTGGCAGATCAACGGCAAAGTGGTGCACCCGTCTGATAGGATCGACATACAGGTTCTGCACAACAGGGTCAATCTAGACATTCCATTCTCCGTCCGCGCTGACGGAGGCGTTTACAAACTGACCCTGAAGAATGACCTCGGAATCTGTTCAGGCACCGCACAAGTTACCGTCTTGGATAAACCTTCTAGACCAGAGAAGCCGTTGGTAGTCTCCGACATCACAAAGGAGTCTTGCAACCTTTCATGGAAGGTACCGCTCGACGATGGTGGTTCACCAATTCTGCACTACGTCATCGAAAAGATGGACTTGACTCGAGGCACGTGGTCAGACGCTGGTATGAGCACATTCCTATCACACCAAGTGACGCGTCTTATCCATATGAAGGAATACCTGTTCAGAGTTAGCGCCGTCAACGCCATTGGCCAATCTGAGCCACTTGAATTAGACAGAGCGATCGTCGCGAAGAACGAGTTCGATGAACCGTCAGCGCCTGGAAAACCAGAAGCTACCGACTGGAGCAAGAATCACGTGGACTTACAATGGACTACGCCCAAATCCGATGGAGGATCTCCGATTACTGGATACATCATTCAGAAGAAAGAAAAGGGTAACCCATACTGGGTGAATGCCGTTCACGTGCCAGCTAACAAGAATAAGGCCACTGTTCCTGACCTGACTGAAGGCCAGGACTACGAGTTCAGAGTGATTGCTGTGAACAAGGCTGGACAATCCGAGCCTAGCGAACCTTCAGACATCATCACAGCTAAGGACCGCTTCGTCGCTCCTAAGATCCTTACACCGCTTAAAGAAATCCGCATCAAGGCTGGACTCATCTTCCACTTGGATGTTGACTTCATCGGCGAACCGTTCCCAGAAGTCACATGGACCTGCAACAACAAACCTGTTGTCGCTAATGAAAGAACCACAGTTACATCAGTTGGACACCACACGAGTGTTCACACAGTCAACTGCAAGAGGGCTGATGCTGGACAGTATCATTTGATGTTGAAGAACGACTCAGGGTCTGATGAAGGCAGCTTTGAGTTGATTGTACTTGATGTGCCCGGACCTCCACAGCCACCGTTCGAGTATGAAGAAATCACCGCGCAGTCCGTCACGATGTCGTGGAAACCGCCTAAAGACAACGGCGGTAGTGAGATCACTGCTTACGTCATCGAGAAGCGTGACTTGACTCACGGTGGTGGCTGGGTACCGGCTGTCACATACATCAACCCGAAATTCAACCACGCAACAGTACCGCGCCTACAAGAAGGCACTAAATACGAGTTTAGAGTATTTGCTGAAAACTTACAAGGCCGATCTGAACCGTTAGTTACTGACAAGCCAATCGTAGCCAAGAACCAATACACAGTACCCGGCAAGCCTGGAAAACCAGAGCTTGTTTCCTCAGACAAAGACCATATCAAGGTTAAGTGGTCTCCGCCGATTTCAAACGGTGGATCCAACATTATTGGATACGACGTCGAAAGGAGAGATAAGGCTACTGGCCGCTGGATCAAACTGAACAAAGACCCTGTCAGAAATAACGAATACGAAGATGACAGAGTACAAGAAGGACACCAATACGAATACAGAGTATCAGCCGTAAACGCGGCAGGACCTGGTCAGCCATCAGACCCGTCCAACGTACTGATTGCTAAGCCAATGAAGGAGAAGCCGAAACTTCACCTCGACCATCTCATTGGCAGGAAGATCAAGGTCAGGGCCGGCGAGCCAATCAACGTTAACATTCCAATCGACGGTGCGCCGACACCGACCATCTCCTGGACCAAGGGATCAGTTCCTATTGTACCTTCTCACAGAGTATCCGCTGAAACAAAGAACAGTGAAACCAAACTCTCCATTGAAAAGTCCGTTAGAGACGACGCTGGTAAATACACTATCACAGCCAGCAATGCGCACGGCACAGATTCGGCTGATATCGAAGTTATCGTCGTCGACAAACCTGGAATTCCAAAGGGACCACTTACACCCATTCCAGTTACACACGACTCTATCAGCCTCACGTGGAACCCGCCCACCGACGACGGTGGCAGCGAGATCACCGGCTACGTCGTCGAAGTCGCAGAGTTCGGCGTCAACGACTGGCGAACCGTCGCTGGATTCTGTCCTAAATGCTCATTCAACGTCAAGAACCTTACCGAAGGCAAGAAGTACATCTTCAGAGTACGCGCAGAGAATCTGTATGGAGTGTCTGATCCATTGGAGAGCAAGCCTGTCGTGGCAAAGTCGCCATTCGACCCGCCAGATGCACCAGACACGCCTAAGATCACCGGATACAGCTCTAAGGACTGCTCACTCGAATGGAACCCACCTGCTAACTGCGGTGGCAAGCCTATCACTGGCTACTACGTTGAAAAGAGAGAACGCGGTGGCGACTGGGTCAAGGTCAACAACTATCCTACGCCAAACACGTGCTACACAGTACCGGACTTGCGTGAAGGAAGCCGATACGAATTCAGAGTCATCGCTGTCAACGAAGCCGGACCTGGCAAACCCAGCAAGCCGACTGAACCGATCACAGCTGAGACTCAGAGGCTTAAGCCCAGCCCGCCTGAAGCACCCAAGCCTGACAGAATCACGAAAGATTCCGTTACATTATCATGGAGACCACCAAAGAGCGACGGTGGCTCCAAGATCAAGGGCTACATCATCCAACAGAAGGGCAAGGGAGACAAAGACTGGAAGGATGTCAACGACGTCCCTATCCCGAACCTTATTCATACCATTCCCAAGCTCAAGGAGGGAGAAGACTACCAATTCCGTGTTATTGCTGTTAACGATGTTGGAAGATCAGATCCTAGCAAGTCTACTGGTGACATCACCATTGCAGAACAGCCAAACAAGCCTTGCATGGACTTGGGTGGAGTCAGAGACATCACGGTGCGCGCTGGAGAAGACTTCTCCATCTTTGTGCCGTACACCGGCTTCCCGCAACCCACTGCGTCGTGGTTCCATGATGACAACGTCCTTGACGTCGGAGGAGACTCAAGACTGCACGAAAAGATCACTCCAGAATCTGCTTCTCTGGTATTCAAGAACGCCAAGAGAACCGATGGAGGACAATACAGACTACAACTACGTAATCCATCTGGATACGACACAGCCACGATCAACGTCAGAGTACTGGACAGGCCTGGCAAACCAGAAAACCTCAGAGCCGACGAGTTCGAAGGTGAAGCTCTTACCTTATACTGGAACCCACCGAAAGACAACGGCGGTGGCGAGATCACAAACTACGTCGTCGAGAAACGCGAGGCTAGAACACCCAACTGGACCAAGGTCTCCGGTTACGTCACCACTCCGTTCTTACGCGTGAAGAACTTGAACGTTGGACGCGATTACGAATTCCGTGTCATGGCTGAGAATCAATACGGGCAGTCTGACCCGGCTCAGACCACAGAGCCGATCAAGGCGAGACATCCGTTCGACCCGCCAGGAGCGCCTGGAGCGCCCCGCGCGGTGGAAACCACGGAGTCTTCCATCACGATCACCTGGACCAAGCCGCGCCACGACGGAGGATCGCCGATCACCGGCTACGTACTCGAAAAGCGACTGATCACTGAAGACAAATGGACGAAAGCGTCCCACGCACACATTCCAGACACCACCTATAAAGTGACAGGTTTAATTGAGAACCACGAGTATGAATTCAGAGTGGCCGCGATCAACGCAGCTGGGCAGGGCCCGTACTCTCAGAGCTCGGACGCGATCCGCGCATGCGCGCCGCCCAACCGGCCGCGCATCACCAGCGACCTCAGCCTCCGGGACATCATCGTCATCGCCGGCGAGGAGATCAAGATCACCGTGCCCTTCACTGGGAACCCGAGGCCGAAGGTGAGAATCTTTTTTTTTATTATCCTTAGAACGAAGAATTTATCCGACGATATTAATGTTTATAACTAAAAGAAGTAACAATTTGCATTATTTTGTAAATCCGCGTGCCGTAGGTTCTCGTCAAGTTGCTTTGCTTTGTTCGTTTCTTTATAATTGTGGCTTTTATTACTGCAATAAGATTTTGAACTGCAAAGTGACATAGTAAAATTTTCCTTCATACCTCTACAATCGTAACTAACTTGACTCCGTACACTATTTGGACTACTGTCATTTCTACCCTTCTTTAATTCTCCAGGTATCATGGCTAATTAACAACGAGGAAGTGTTCCCGGACAACAGGCTCCGCTTCGTGACGTCAGACCAGGATACCGTGTTCCACAACTCTTCAGCGAAGAGGTCCGACACTGGCTCCTACACCATACAGCTGATCAACAGCGAAGGCTCTGATAGCGGCACTTGCAGGGTCAGTACTGATTCAATGTTGTAATCGGACAAATAATTTTAGTTTTGATTAGAAATTAGTAATGTGATAACAGATGATTGATTTACTTTCGTGCCATCTGTTATCATCTGTGTGATAATTTAGTTTTTTTTTATTATCTTTGGTGTAGGTAATTAAGTCAATAAGTAACTGACTTGTGGATCTAGTCATCGCCTTCTTTGATTCCAAAAAGAAGCGTCCCTTCACTCGAACCATTCACAATGCATTCACAATATTTTTTTGCAAACTTCCTAAAAGCAAGTATGTGAGTAACTTTTTACTGTACACACAAAAAACACAAATCACTTTAAAACTAGAATGTGCACAAAGGCGGTTTTATCGCTGTAATCAATCTCTTCTAGACAATTTGATATAAATTAAGGAGGATAGTTCCTACCGTTTATTTTACTTTTGACTTAAGGGGCTTACGTATGCGAAGTGGCGCCGCCACCCTTTAAAAAATAATAACTCGAAAGATAATCAATATTTCAAAAATCTAGACGAAAAGATTTGATACGGTGTTCTGTAGAATATATAGAAGCCATTAACTTTTATATCTCGCTGTAGTTATAGATAGAAAAATTGTGAAAGTAAGCCTGAGGGCTTAAACTTAACGTATGACAGGGATAGTAATATGTGTGTTCTCCCTGTCAGGTGTTGGTAGTGGACAGGCCGTCGCCGCCTCAAGGCCCGCTGGACGCGTCCGACATCACGCCCGATACGTGCACGTTGTCATGGAAACCGCCGCTCGACGACGGCGGCTCGCCCATCACCAACTATGTTGTCGAGAAGATGGACAATATGGGGGTGAGTTTATACTTGCTACTGAACCCTTCAAAAGGCAAAAAAACTTAATAAAAATCATTCGTTTTCGACTTTATGTTGAGAGTATAAAGTTAAAATTAGGGTGGTAATATAGTAGACACTGCCTTGTAAAGGTTTTCAAATGGAACGTCGTCGGTGTGAGCTTTGGTGGCCAAGCGGATAGGGTCGTTGACTTCCACTCGGAAGTTCGCGGGTTCGAACCTTGGACGTACCAATTAAGAAATAATCTGATATGATAATTAATGAAAGTCAAATCCTATCTCCTTTTTTAAAAAAAATATCAATCTAAATCATAAGGTTTTTATCGTCAAAGCTAATAATTACCAAGGAGCAGACTGTTCATGGCTGGCCGTTCAAAAGTGGCAAAAGTTTTTCAAGTCATACACGGTTTAGGCTCAAGATTTTAATTCAAAAATTGCATTATTCATAACGTTTGTAAAACGGAATCATCTTTCTTTTCGGACTATCAGGTGATTCAGCTGGCAATGTCCTAATCAAACTGAGGAAAGTGAAAACCCACCGGGATCCGAACTCGAAACCTCCGTAACGTCAGGCGGCCTTTTGACCACTCGACCACGGAGGCTGTTTAGCACCGTGATATTCTGTTACAACTTGGTTTAATCTTATGTTATAGAATCTACCTTTACTTATTAATTACGTATCGGATAAATTGAAGAATTTGTAAGAATAAAACTTATTAAAGCTGTTTTATCTGTCCAGGTGTGGGTGAAGATATCGTCGTTCGTGCGCAACTGCCACTACAACGTGATGGGTCTGGAGCCGAACCGCAAATACACGTTCCGCGTGCGCGCAGAGAACCAGTACGGGGTATCCGACCCGCTGGCCATGGACGACTACATCACTGCCAAGGTAATGTTTTACTAGCTAACTATAGAACAATATGGGATCCATTCGTAAAAAAAAAAAAAAAGACTACATTCAGCGATAGTGTTATTATCGGTTTATTTTATAATAACGTATATATGTGATTATTTGTTTGCGTAGGTTTTTATTAGTATTTTGTAGAATTTAAAAGAATGAATGCACTGTCCTGCACTTATCGTTACGCCTCTCCTTCACCATTGGTTACCTGATAGAAATTGCTTTCTTAGCGATAAGGGCGTCCATTTGTACACGTTTATGGTTATGAACTGTATTTCTTGTAATTTCTTACTGGTGTGCAATATATTCTATTCGAATTTCTAAGGAATCTTATGAAATTACATAATATTTTCATTTCGCCTAAAGACTTAACTGAGTGAGTTGCAAGTGAGAAGTCATAAACTATAATCTTAAATTCTCCGCTCTTACGAGAATACCAAAAGTGCTGAAATGCAATTAGATTAGTCATTTTTTGTTACAAAAGTGACAAACGCTATGGTATTTTAAATTTGTTTTCTTGTTAAAGGATGAATTAAAAATATTATTCATACGTGAATCAATAAATCAATCTTTTTAAACTGATCCTCATTTTTATATTCTTAAAAAGTCGTCGGAATATTGATTTTTTTTGTTGCAAACATCTTCGATATTCCTACAATATTGAAGATGTTTGATGCTGTTGTTTTTGTGACAAAGCATCACAATATGTTTGTGTCGTTTCAGTTCCCATTCACGATCCCCGACCCGCCGGGCACGCCCCGCGTGGTAGAGTGGGACGGCTCGACGGCCACCGTAGTATGGGACCGGCCGCGCTCGGACGGCGGCGCGCGCATCCAGGGATACAAGATCGAGTTCCGGGACGTCGCCGACGGCGTCTGGAACGCGGCCGACTACCTCGTCAAGGACTGCAATTACCAGGTAACACTATAATAATACACGGCCATCTGACCCCAAACTAGGCAGAGCCTGTACTATGGGTGCCAAACAGGTGATATACATTACTACATAGTATAAAACAAAGTCGCTTTCTCTGTCCCTATGTCCCTATGTATGCTTAAATCTTTAAAACTACGCAACGGATTTTGATGCGGTTTTTTTAAATAGATAGAGATCACTCTATCTATTTAAAAAAACCGCATCAAAATCATCAAGAGGAAGGTTTATATGTATAATACGTGCATAATATACTTAAGGATAACCCCCAATAACCGTTTTCCCATGCGGAGCCGGGGCGAGTCGCTAGTACTTATATAAAATATACAACATCCAGACACAGGGCAAACACAAGTGCTCATCACACGAATGTTTGCCCTGGGCGGGATTCGAACCCGCGACCCTGTGCTCAGTAGGCAGACGAACTACCAACTAGGCTACAGGGCCGTCTTCCCTGGTACACTCACTGGTACCAGGGAAGACTAAGAACCAAAAGTTATCTCCATACCAACTGGCCGCATCGGTTTGAATGTGAGCGCGCCGTGTAGGCACGCGCTGTCACGCACACGCTTGCATTTAGCCCATACTGCCGCCCCCTTATTCCCCCTTATTTTATACTAGTGTGTGCGTGACAGCGCAGTCGTTGTCCTACGAGGTTACTAAAAGTAGGTATGTAATTGGGATAATGAGCAGCAGTGTAGCTAGGAATACTTCATTTCACAATTTCAACTTTTTAGAAGAGTGGTCCTGTTATAGGCTGCGACTTCTAAACATTTCGTCAAAAATTTAGCCATCGCCTTATTTGTGGCATCTATTAGGACCTGTTGTAAACAGGTAGGCTGCGGTACAACATACGGATTGTATTGTAAAGCCTGACCAAAGAAATAAAAAACCTCAAAACATACTGGGGGGGCGCCAATTCGCCGCAATATTCAATATGGCGAGGTTTTGTATTTCTCTGGTCAAAAGCACCTAAAACTGATCAATCCCTTGTTCTCCAGGCGTACAACCTGGAAGCCGGTCACGAGTACGAGTTCCGCGTGCGCGCCAAGAACGCGGCCGGCTTCAGCAAGTACTCGGGCAGCAGCCAGCAGTTCCGCGTGAAGCCGCGCCACGGCCCGCCCGGCCCGCCCCAGGCGCCGCGCGTGCTGCGCGTCGGCAGGAACTACGTGGACCTCAGCTGGGACCCGCCGGCTACCGACGGAGGTGTGTACACTAACACTAACACAAGGGTTACACGCTCAGTCTGCAGCAGCCAGCAGTTCCGCGTGAAGCCGCGCCACGGCCCGCCCGGCCCGCCCCAGGCGCCGCGCGTGCTGCGCGTCGGCAGGAACTACGTGGACCTCAGCTGGGACCCGCCGGCTACCGACGGAGGTGTGTACACTAACACTAACACAAGGGTTACACGCTCAGTCTGCAGCAGCCAGCAGTTCCGCGTGAAGCCGCGCCACGGCCCGCCCGGCCCGCCCCAGGCGCCGCGCGTGCTGCGCGTCGGCAGGAACTACGTGGACCTCAGCTGGGACCCGCCGGCTACCGACGGAGGTGCGTACACTAACACTAACACAAGGGTTACACGCTCAGTCTGCAGCAGCCAGCAGTTCCGCGTGAAGCCGCGCCACGGCCCGCCCGGCCCGCCCCAGGCGCCGCGCGTGCTGCGCGTCGGCAGGAACTACGTGGACCTCAGCTGGGACCCGCCGGCTACCGACGGAGGTGTGTACACTAACACTAACACAAGGGTTACACGCTCAGTCTGCAGCAGCCAGCAGTTCCGCGTGAAGCCGCGCCACGGCCCGCCCGGCCCGCCCCAGGCGCCGCGCGTGCTGCGCGTCGGCAGGAACTACGTGGACCTCAGCTGGGACCCGCCGGCTACCGACGGAGGTGCGTACACTAACACTAACACAAGGGTTACACGCTCAGTCTGCAGCAGCCAGCAGTTCCGCGTGAAGCCGCGCCACGGCCCGCCCGGCCCGCCCCAGGCGCCGCGCGTGCTGCGCGTCGGCAGGAACTACGTGGACCTCAGCTGGGACCCGCCGGCTACCGACGGAGGTGTGTACACTAACACTAACACAAGGGTTACACGCTCAGTCTGCAGCAGCCAGCAGTTCCGCGTGAAGCCGCGCCACGGCCCGCCCGGCCCGCCCCAGGCGCCGCGCGTGCTGCGCGTCGGCAGGAACTACGTGGACCTCAGCTGGGACCCGCCGGCTACCGACGGAGGTGTGTACACTAACACTAACACAAGGGTTACACGCTCAGTCTGCAGCAGCCAGCAGTTCCGCGTGAAGCCGCGCCACGGCCCGCCCGGCCCGCCCCAGGCGCCGCGCGTGCTGCGCGTCGGCAGGAACTACGTGGACCTCAGCTGGGACCCGCCGGCTACCGACGGAGGTGCGTACACTAACACTAACACACACATGTACCACAAACATAGGACTTCTCACAAGCCAGAAATTCCCACCATATCTACCAGCATTGTAGAATCTCACATAGGCATTGTTGGGTATATCTAAAAGCAGTGAACACTCTATTAGCTTGTCACATTAACAACCATACATCTATAAAAAATATCATAGAGCTGGACTGGGCATAGATAAGACTTGAGAACTTATCTCATTAATTATTCCACCAAGCCATCTTTCTTCGAAAAAGACGCATCTCGTCGTCAAGTTGCGAAGACAGGCTCGTTAATGTCAAAATTTTATAGTAGAATAGTTCGTTTATAAGCCATGACCAGTCCATTAACTTAGCTACACGAACAAATCTTTTAGATGTAGAATATCAAAACTACATAACATTAAATTTAAAATAGTAAAAACCCCCGCCACAAAACCCTTTCTTGATCCTTTCAACATATTTTCTTGGATCATAGCTAAGAACACTCTCGATTGTTGCAAACAAAAAAAAACTAAATCAAAATCGGTGAATCCGTTTAGGAGCTACGATGCCACAGACAGACACACGCGTCAAACTTATGACACCCCTCTTTTTTGTCGGGGGTTAAAAAAAAGCCCAGTTAAAAAAGTCGCAAAATTTCTGAACCAAAAGCGCCTATTCAATTCGATGAATGTGTTTTAATATGCGTCGTGTTGCAGGTTCCCGCGTGACGGGCTACATCATCGAGCGGCGCGAGGCGAGCAGCTCGGTGTGGGTGAAGACGAACGACTACAACGTGGCCGACACCACCTTCACCGCCATGAACCTCAACGAGCGCGCCGACTACGAGTTCCGCATCGTCGCCGTCAACGCTGCAGGTCAGTGTACAACCATTTCTTAGCGTTACGTCTTCAAACCTGAAGTAGAAGTCTTTGTGCTGTAACTCTCATGTCGAAGTTATATGCAAATGACTGAGTTTTATTTGGAACTGGCTGTTTAGTGACACGTGGCGTTTTACTTATTTTGTAGCATAACTGAATATCTTGTGGTAGTTGAGTTGTGCTGTGCGGGATTTAAGTTAAAAAATCCATTTATTTCTCGTAATTTTACCATACAGTGTGCCTCAATCATCACGTGTATTTATAGTGAGAAACTTGTGTGTCACGCGTCACCTCTATATCATTTCCTAGATTATGCTCCGTGCCCTGTTTCTGTTGTCTGTTTTTCAAATGGAAAGTCTTACCTATAAGAATGTTTTCAGGCAAATCGGAGCCTTCAACGTGCACGACGCCCGTGCGCACCGGCGAGGAGCTGGGCGGGGCGAAGCCCGAGTGGGTGAAGCAGATGCCGCCGCACGTGTCGGCGCCGCTCGGCCGGCCGCACACGCTCGAGTGCGTGGCTACTGGCAGCCCCGTGCCCACCGGCCGCTGGCTCCGGAACCAGAGGGAGCTGGCGCACTCTACCAGGTGACACATCTGTCTCTCTCTCACAGTCACAGCCGAGTGGGTGAAGCAGATGCCGCCGCACACGCTCGAGTGCGTGGCTACTGGCAGCCCCGTGCCCACCGGCCGCTGGCTCCGGAACCAGAGGGAGCTGGCGCACTCTACCAGGTGACACATCTGTCTCTCTCTCACAGTCACAGCCGAGTGGGTGAAGCAGATGCCGCCGCACACGCTCGAGTGCGTGGCTACTGGCAGCCCCGTGCCCACCGGCCGCTGGCTCCGGAACCAGAGGGAGCTGGCGCACTCTACCAGGTGACACATCTGTCTCTCTCTCACAGTCACAGCCGAGTGGGTGAAGCAGATGCCGCCGCACACGCTCGAGTGCGTGGCTACTGGCAGCCCCGTGCCCACCGGCCGCTGGCTCCGGAACCAGAGGGAGCTGGCGCACTCTACCAGGTGACACATCTGTCTCTCTCTCACAGTCACAGCCGAGTGGGTGAAGCAGATGCCGCCGCACACGCTCGAGTGCGTGGCTACTGGCAGCCCCGTGCCCACCGGCCGCTGGCTCCGGAACCAGAGGGAGCTGGCGCACTCTACCAGGTGACACATCTGTCTCTCTCTCACAGTCACAGCCGAGTGGGTGAAGCATATGCCGCCGCACGTGTGTTTCGAAACCTTTTGTCTTTCTTTCATCCATATGAGAGATCTTCTTCTTTTCGAGTCGACAGCAAACTCAGACAGTCTCGGCCCAAAAACCAGCCACACGAATAGCGTCGTCAGTAGCCTTCATCAAGTCCTCTCGCGTGCAGGTGACAGGACAAGATGGGCAGCTAATGAGATGGTCCATTTTCTGGGGAACCATACCACACCTACACTCCAAGTTAGAGTCACCTATGAAACCCCATCGGTATAAGTTATCACTAGTCCGACCTGCCTGAGTCCGGTAAGAGATGATAGATGTTGAGAGTGTATTGTGAAAGTAAATATGTGTTGTGTTTGTAGATACGTGGCGGAGTCCCGCGATGGCACTCTGCGGCTGAACATCCTGGAGGCGACGGAGGCGGACGAGGGCGACTACACGTGCGAGGCGTCCAACACCCTCGGCACCATCTACTGCACCGCGCACCTCAAGATCGGAAGTGAGCACGCACACACACACACACACACACACACACACATACACACACACACACACACACTGGACATCCTGGAGGCGGACGAGGGCGACTACACGTGCGAGGCGTCCAACACCCACACCCACACACTCCTTATACACACATTCCTAACGCACACACTTTTATAAACACAAATAGGTTACTTTCCTACATAAAATTACATGCCGAACACCGTGTGCGATGTTAGGGGAGACCTATGTGCAGCAGTGGACGTCTTTCGGCTGAAATGATGATGATGATGAAATTACATGTCTATGTTTTGCTCAAACAAAATGTTGACATCATTTTAGAACTTCGTATTTGCTGATAGGTTAGTTTTTGATTGTGAAAATAAATAAATAAATAAAGTTCTTATATATCTTTTTGGTCTATAGAAGGAAGGTTTTGGAACTGCTTCATCAATTTTTTGCTCTGCCAGTTGCACTGTAACGTTACTCCTCACGACACCATCTTCAACTTTAGGCACACAATGGGCCCGATTCTACATTTTACGCTCCAACTTAAATTTAAATATCATAGGTCCCTTTCACGTTCTTAAGAAAAAAAGGGGCAGCTGATTGCCAACCTACATTTAGAGACGTCAAACTTCGATTTTACGTGTAGTTTAGCAGGCATTTAAAAACATCCCGACTAAAGTAAGCTTGAATTTGTCAGCTGCGCCGCTTATTTTAAATATCATTCATTAAAATTTAAACTCATTCGTCTCCCATCCTTTTCGATTTCCATATGAATGAAAGAGACCAACAACTTAAAAGAGATTTTAGCGGCCACGGCAGAACTGAGCCCAATTAGTAACGTGTATATTTGCCCCAGGCCCGCCGCGCATCACGCGCATGCCGGGCGACCTCCACCTACCGGAGCACGAGAACACCAAGATCAAGATCCTGTACACCGGAGACCAGCCCGTGGACGTGACCCTCACGAGGGACGGACACAAGCTGTCAGAGTCGCCGCACTTCAAATACACAGTGTTCGACGACTACATACTCATATTCATCAAGGACATCTCCAAGGACGATATGGGTGAGTGGTTAGCTTTAAAACGCTGTGCTAGGGAAGAAGGTGATGTAGTAAATAAAGATTTGATTGATTGATTGATAAAAATAAGATTTTTTAAACCCAGTAATTAGCGAAGCCCACGCACGTCTTTAGTTTGTTTTTATTTATATTTACGTCATTTTTTACCTTACGTTCCCTTGGTATTTAGTTGATTTGAACATTTGATTTATTAAGTTGAACGTTGAAAATGGTGAAATCTTAACTTCATGTTTTGTTGGGATATTTAGTTAGAAGAAATGATTATTAATTTCGTTGATGTAGTTTACTGTTCTAGTAACAGAGAAATGCGTCACTTTTTAAAGCTTCTTGTTAAAAAATCAAATCAATCAAAAAAATTGTTAAAATCCAGTCCAGAATCGACTTTTTTTTCTTGATTTACAAATATTTATGATGCGCTTCTTGAAAGCTCATTTTATTATACTATCCCATTCTTACAAATAATAAATCTCTAGATTACACTAGCATTCTTTATTATATGATGACTGAAATCCACGCGAGTGTGAAACATCTTGATCATACAAAGCCCTACTGAAATAAAAACCCCAATTTACTAACACATTCCCTCGTGACCTTCGACTCAAATACCCTGTTATCTCGAAGGTACATACAAGCTGACCATCAAGAACAGCTCGGGCGAGGCTTCGGACTCGTTCAGCGTGTCGGTGACGGGGCTGCCGGGGCCGCCGCAGGACCTGGTGGCCACGGATGTCTCCAAACACTCGTGTACGCTCAACTGGAAACCACCGGCGAACAACGGAGGCATGCCTGGTAACTAGTCTACTGTTTCATTACATGGTGTGGAGATTGTAGTTCTTGCTCTTTTACTTTTTTAGGATTACTAGGCAAGCAGAGTTTGTTGTCTGAGCTTGTAAAGAAGATTCAGTGCTTTAGTAAAGACCAGCATAAAAAACTACATTAATGGATTTAAAAAAATGCTGACAACTGTAAAAATAAATAAACTCAAATATAAAATATTTTCTGTAATTTAGTAATTTTTGAACGATTTTGAAATGGAAGTACAATTAGTACGTTCGTTCAGTACTAAATAACCTGTATTATTATTCTTTTACCTGATTTTTAAATTACCTATATCTTAAGTTTTATAATTTTAACTTCTTCCGTTTAAAATAATTTTTGTACCTAAGCAACTGCCGATATTTTTTCCGCTTACAAGATTTCCGATTTCGAACACGGAAACTGCTTCAGATCCGATTTAATTTATTTTTTTTATATGAAAGATTTTAATGAAGTTGGTTAGTGACTGAAAGCTAATCCGTCAATGAATGTTCCCCAGTGACCCACTACGTGGTGGAGCGCTGCGACATATCTGGCACGATCTGGATCACGATCGCGTCCTCCGTACGCGACACGCGGTTCACGGTGCAGGGGCTGGTGGAGGGGCACGAGTACAGCTTCCGCGTGCACGCCGCCAACGAGAACGGCATCGGGCCCGCCGTCGACGCCGCCAACCCCGTCAAGGTCAGTGCAACACACTACAACTGCACGAGTACAGCTTCCGCGTGCACGCCGCCAACGAGAACGGCATCGGGCCCGCCGTCGACGCCGCCAACCCCGTCAAGGTCAGTGCAACACACTACAACTGCACGAGTACAGCTTCCGCGTGCACGCCGCCAACGAGAACGGCATCGGGCCCGCCGTCGACGCCGCCAACCCCGTCAAGGTCAGTGCAACACACTACAACTGCACGAGTACAGCTTCCGCGTGCACGCAGCGAACGAGAACGGCATCGGGCCCGCCGTCGACGCCGCCAACCCCGTCAAGGTCAGTGCAACACACTACAACTGCACGAGTACAGCTTCCGCGTGCACGCCGCCAACGAGAACGGCATCGGGCCCGCCGTCGACGCCGCCAACCCCGTCAAGGTCAGTGCAACACACTACAACTGCACGAGTACAGCTTCCGCGTGCACGCCGCCAACGAGAACGGCATCGGGCCCGCCGTCGACGCCGCCAACCCCGTCAAGGTCAGTGCAACACACTACAACTGCACGAGTACAGCTTCCGCGTGCACGCCGCCAACGAGAACGGCATCGGGCCCGCCGTCGACGCCGCCAACCCCGTCAAGGTCAGTGCAACACACTACAACTGCACGAGTACAGCTTCCGCGTGCACGCCGCCAACGAGAACGGCATCGGGCCCGCCGTCGACGCCGCCAACCCCGTCAAGGTCAGTGCAACACACTACAACTGCACGAGTACAGCTTCCGCGTGCACGCAGCGAACGAGAACGGCATCGGGCCCGCCGTCGACGCCGCCAACCCCGTCAAGGTCAGTGCAACACATTACAAGGTCACACCAGGCCTCCGTGCTTTTGGAGTGCCGGCATAGTCTAAGAAAACAAGGTCTAACCATTAGACCACGTGACTGACACAAGCCTACGTCATTTCTATTACACGCATTCGACAAGGATGAATTAGGCAAAATGACGTAGAAATGACGTAGGCTTGTGTCAGTCACGTGGTCTTCTTGTTAGACCTTGTTTTCTTGGACCATGACACAGAAGTAAACCCCGACCAGAAAAATAAAAGATCTCGCCATATTGCGAAATTTCAATGGAACTAATTTCATAATGGAAACTAATTATACACGTGGCGCCCCCAGAGCAGGTTTTTTATTTATTTGGTCAGGCTTTATTTATTACGGGCATTCACCTCCCCGCATCTTCACGAGTTTCCCATTTAATCACAATCACACCTGGTGGAAAACCTCAGTATTAAGCCTAAAATAAACCTCTTCGGTGCCTATGGTCTGTTCTTCAGACATAAAATTTCTTCCAACGACGACGACGACGAGGTTTTGTTTTAATGAATTCCATGTTTTTGTTTAGGCCAAGGCGCCGTACGATCCGCCATCAGCTCCCGGCATCCCCAAGATCCTGGAGGTCGGAGGAGACTTCGTCCACCTGTCATGGGACAAGCCTGAGAGCGATGGAGGTTCTAGAATACAAGGTAAAACACTCAATATTCAGTAAATATTCTATTGTTTGTACGCTCTTCCTATAAGTGTTGTTTGTATGAGGCAATTGAAGGAATAATGCAGGTGCAGGGAATGGATAGCAGAGTTTACTTGTGCCACTTATAAGTGCTGTCCTCACCGAAGCGTGACAATTTAGATAGCACCTCCTATTCAGGGAAGAAGCCTCATGGGCTGTTTATAAAAACGGGATTGCACTTTTGTGCATCATGCTAGAAAAATGTGAATTTTGTCATAGATAATGCATAATTTGGATACGCGTCAGATGACGTCATATATAACGCGTTACGACACACTATACAACAAAAATATGATCCCCTCTTTAAAGAAAATAGTGATCAGCTGGGTTCAAATTATTTTTATTGAAAAAAACCATTCCTCCTCGGCCGCCGGGGTGAGACAAGCTCGTAAATGCCACCGGAGAATGAGTGGAGTGGACAGTCGTTCACAATTTAGACCAGAGTCTGGTCGGGCTCCCCACACTCGCAGGCTGGCGACTCTGAGTCCCCATTTGTGCAGGTGGTGGTTACAACGACCGCTATTTCTTATATTAATTACTAGCGACCCGCCCCGGCTCCGCACGGGAAAATGGTTTATTGTGGGTTATCCTTTATATTATGCATGTATTATACATATAAACCTTCCTCTTGAATCACTCTATCTATAAAATAAAACGCATCAAAATCCGTTGCGTAGTTTTAAATATTTAAGCATACATAGGGACATAGGGACAGAGAAAGCGACTTTGTTTTATACTATGTAGTGATGAAAATGCGTAATGATGTTCATAAACCCCCTTTATTACAGGCTACTGGGTGGACAAGCGCGAAGTGGGCGCGTCGACCTGGCAGCGCGTGAACGTGGCCCTGTGCCTACCCAACCAGCTGAACTGCTCCAACCTGATCGAGGGTCGGCAGTACGAGTTCAGGGTCACCGCCGTCAACGAGGCCGGCCAATCGCCGCCCAGCTCTGCCAGTCAACAGGTCAAGGTCGTTGACCCTAAAGGTGAGCACTACAAACTTACTATGTTTCATCATCATCATCATCTCAGCCTGTAGACGTCCACTGCTGGACAAAGGCCTCCCCCAAGGATCTCCACAATGATCGGTCCTACGCTGCCCGCATCCAGCGGTTACTACTACTATGTTTACCAGACCCTATTAACCTTTTAACCGCCAAGCATATTTTCTAAGTACATGCTCCCACCGCCAGCCATAGAAACAAAAACTGTATCAAAACAGTCAAAACATTAGTCTTATTTATGAGACGGCGGCGTTGTGAGCTCGATTTGGTAAGTCTTATATTTCAGACCATGGCGGTTAAAAGGTTAAAAGCAGGCGGTTATTCTGCGTTTGAGGTTTTACAAGATCAAGCCATGTCTTTCTAGTCATGTATTTCTAGTTTGTGGTCATGTCAAGGTCAACTATGGTCAAAGCACTTGAACAAACTCATTTGACGTTTAGATTTCATCGTATTAAATAGAACTGTCCAATTGAAGAGTTGACCCATAGATACTTGTCAAAACTTACGAAATGAAGCCGAAGAAAAGAAAGAAAGGAGAAGACAAACAAAGGATGAACCACTAGAACTTTATTAAAATTTATATTAATTCCATCAATTTCATCATTTTGTTTTATCTTATTTTTTTACTTGGGTTAGTTACTACCTTTGCTTATGTAAATGGTGTGTTTGCAGCCGCAACTCCGCCAGAGATCGTGAAGCCTCTGAAGAACGCGAACTGCATCCAGTACCACAACGCCAAATTCGAGTGCACCATCACCGGGTCACCCAAACCCACCATCACGTGGTACAAGGGTAAGTCTAGGCACACTACTATATTTTGTCCATGAGTTAGTAATAATAGCCTTTCGGCACCTTACAATTACCGGAATGTCCAGTTTTTTTCCTGAACTTTTTCTTTCTTCTTTAGCTCTAACTTCTTTGAACCTGAACGTTGACTTTTGTCAGTGTCCTTTTGATATGGTTAGGCCATAGAATGCAAGCTAAAACTTCTTTGATTCTATGGTTCGAAATTGTTATCTTTTTTTTTCATCAGTTTCGCAAACCTGGTTTCTTTGTAGTAGTAGAGATAAGAGATCGCTAATAGCACAGTAAAATCAATAAGTTATCTTCATACAAACGTAATTCTGTCGGTTTGAATGTGTGCGTCCGCGCCGCGCGCCGTGTAGGCACGCGCTGTTGTTTATTTATGTTGTAAAGGATACGTGAATCAAAGACCAGTGCTGAGCTTAGACTGACTGTATTATATTATTTTACAACCACCCACAATCCCCTCATTAAAATATAAAGGATGAAACATACAAAATTATTGATTCACAGTTACTTATTTCTATCGCAGAGTTTTTGCATTATTCTAGTTATAATTATTTATAGTTACATGCAAATAGTTCTATATATCATATTTCTCTATATAGCATGCGATGTTATTAGTGTCAAATATTTTCAGGGCTGATAGTACAAGTCCTCAGCTACACGTAACCAAAAAATGGGGTCCTGTTTGTACATTAGTTTTCGAGTAACAACTCGATTTCCTAATAAAAAAAACATCATCCTCTGAAATACTACATACACATCGTTTACACAGATTACTCTATTAGTACCTGATCGTATAGCACACTTGCGTGTGGAACCATTCACCCATGTGTGTGCACAAACATGCAGTGTTTGTTTATGTTCCGCGTACAGAGTACAGACCATCCACCGAAGTTGCTCCCTGCCTGCTATAGTGCCACATGACGGGCAGGGGTTATCTCACTAAGTTTTATCACTGCATCTACTTAAATAGCTATTTATCAGGTCATAAAATCATATTTTGAATAGTAAACACTGCGCCATGCTTGACGACAGTGACTGACTGTCAGTTAAGGCAAATGTAGTCAACGGACGATAGTCAGTCATGTCAAATCTAGTTTTTTTTATTATGTTGCCATACCCATTGTGCAGAATAGACCTTAAAAACCTTATTTACGTTTTAAGATTTAATAAGACTACAAAGAAAATTTAATTACACGTGGTATTATAGCTAAGAATACATACTGTCAATCATTATTAACAGCGCATACGAAGAATATGTAGTTGTATTGAATTGTATGTGTCCCCATCGAGGGACTCGTTCCTACCCTGAAATACGGGTGAATAGGCCTTAATCTACCAAACAGGCCCAGTGGGCCCAGTGCATTTGCTCGTCTAACATGCAAACATCTCTGCATTGAAATAGGTACTAAAAAGCGTTGGATCCTAAAGTAAAACTTAAATGGATTTTATTTATTTTAAACCGATAAATAATTTTAATAACTAACATTACCGATCGTTCAAGTATTATTCGTAACGTAACACGCTTTTTTATTTGCTTTCTATTAATTCTATCTACCTGGCAACACATCGTATTGTGGGAGCAGAAGTTTATTTACTTTTACGTATTTACTGTGGAGTTTGCATTGTTGGAAAATGCAACTCCTTTGTATTAGAACTGGCTGTTGTGCCGTTTATTTGGAAAAACTAATGTGACGTTGGAAAAATCAAAGAGAAAAAATAATTAGTGGAAAAATATTAAATTTTACAGATTAAAAACGCCGTCGTCATTTTACAATCGCTATTTTATTTTATAGCTATTTTCGCTATTAAAAATTCCTCGCGTCAACCGCGAAAAACGTCACCGATGTTCGATCCGTTCACGTAATCATCGGGGTCACCAGCGGCTCCCGCGTGAGGAGCTGCCGGAGCTGCTCGCCGCCGTGCCAGTCAGGCTGCGCCGCTGGCTGTACTACCAGCACGATGGAGCACCAGCGCACTACACGCGGCAAGTCCGCACCACACTGGACGAGCAGTACCAGGGCCGGTGGATCGGGCGCGGGGCTGTCATTGCCTGGCCACCACGGTCACCGGACCTGACGCCATTGGACTTCCATGTCTGGGGTCATGCTAAAGATTTGGTTTATGGACAAGACGGCCACACTATTTCCAGTGCTGAACAATTACGTGCGCGAATAGTGAGTGTTTTTAAGTGAAGAGTTTAAGTAAGTGCTTACCTATTACCTACCTATGTTACATTCCGAATAAATGAATTAAATTATGCAAATTTATGTTTTTAATGCCGATTTGAATTCGCCATCCAACCCGTTAGAGCTGTCTTGTAATAATAACAACAACTGCAATACCCGATTCCCTGCTGACCTGCTAAGCGATATAGCAATACTTTGCTACAAGAGAGGCATTACCATTGGTTCAGCAGTGGGCCTAAGTGTAGTAGTAGTAATAATAGTAAGGGATATGTAGAGGTTGTAATGGATGATAGGTTTAGGAAAGAATTGCATAGTAGCCGCGCCCGGCTCCGTCCCGTCGTCGTCGGTTGCGTTCCGAATGCGTTAGTGTGCGTGCAAACACTCACACTAATAATTTTGTGCAATGCGTTTACGTACTTGAAGTAGTGTGAGTGATCATCTACAGTATGATGTTTTTTAGTTGACTTTTTCGGTTATTTTTTTTGTAAGAAAAGTAAACTTTTAAACTAGCGTGTAGATTTTCGAAATATTTTTTGTAAGTGATCCATGTAATATGTATATCCAGCCCTGAAATTATATGACACTAATTACAACAGCACCTTATATATATTTTTTTAATTTTTTTTTTATATATTACTAATATTATATTTCATTTTACATTATAATTCTGACTTACTTACATGCAAAATTTTCATTCATAATTTGTTTTGTTTTTAAATATATTTACATTACATTATATTTTATTCATTATATTTTCATTGTACATGTTATTATTTTAGCTTAATTTCTTACTTATTCGGTTCTTAGTTGTGTACTAAGATCGAAAAGTTTGTTTTAATTGATTGGCATCCTTCATGCATAATTATATTTCCTATAATATATGCATATTTTCTAATAATATATATATTTTAAATTAGGTAAGTACTCGTTTTTATTTTAACTATTTTATATAGCTATTTATCGTCGTGCTTTTGTTTCTTAATAAAGCTATATTTCTTTTGCACTTCACTCACATACAATTCATTTATATATTTTTATTTTATTTTATATCACAATAGCTTAAAGTTAAAATACTCATGCATAATTATTTTCTTTATTACAATGTAATTACTACATATTTAATTCCTATTTATGTTTTTACTATAGGAGCTAGTTAGTTAGCACAGTAGGCACTTACCTACATGTATGGTTCATTGTAATTTACCGTTGTGGTGTTGATGGCACTGGATAAGTCCACCGATCAGGAGGTCGCACTGTCCTGCCGGAGCGAGTTACATAATAGTTAGTGTCATTATATTGATCAGCTGTTGGGCCGGTGGCGGCGGGGTTAGCGCGGGGACTGATGTGCGTGTGCCTGTGCGTGTTTACAGTGTTATTCGTAATATCATCATAATACAAAGGTGTGTCGTCACTTCGGCGAATTGAATCTAGTATTATGTGTTTTCTGTTTCTTCGTATTATATTTCCTGCGCATAGCCTAACAAAATATGATCGCGGACCCTGTATGCCTTGTATCATACCGTTAACCCATTGTTTATTGTGTCTTACTTTTACTTTTTGTCCTATATTTAGCTTAGACAGATTTCTTGCTCCCTTATCATTATAAATTTTTTGCTTGTGTTGCCGGTTTCTTAGTTTTTGAAATGAATATTTAATGTTTTTGTTTCCGGGATACACTTTATTTGGTATACAGGGTAAAATACTGCGTATTTTTCTACCATATAACATTTCTGCTGGAGAACCTAAATCTTTATCCAGTGGAGTATTTAAATATTCTATAAATGCCAAATTATAATCTTTTTTATCGTACTGTGTTTTTCTCATCATATTTTTAACTATTTGAACTGCTCGTTCAACCTGGCCATTGGACTGAGGATATCTTGGTGATGACGTAATATGTTCAAAATTCCAGTTGGTGCTAAATTCTTTAAATTCCCTAGAAGAGAATTCTGGTCCATTATCAGACATGAGTATCACAGGAATACCATGCCTCCGAAAAATTTGTTTTAATTTATTTATTACATCTCGCGAAGTTGATGTAGCTAATTCCTCTTGTTCTATAAATTTACTGAAGTAATCAATTACAATTAAATATGATTTTTGGCCCATATGAAAAATATCTGCCCCTAATTTATACCATGGCCTATTCGGGATTTCGTGTGGAATCAACGGTTCTTTACCGTTTTGTTTTCTATAACTGAGACAAGCTTGACAATGTGATATAAAATCGTCTAATTGTGAATTAAGATTAGGCCAGTACATTAGTTCTCGCGCTCTCAACTTACATTTTTCTAATCCCATGTGACCTATATGTGAATGTTTTCCAACATCTCGCGACGCATACATTTAGGTATTACAATTTTAGTTCCCTTCCAAACCATTCCAAAATTTACTGTCAGATCATCCCTTCCATTCCAATAACCTTTCAATCTGTCGTCTACTTTATTCTTTTCATTAGGCCATCCTTTTTTTATTAATTTTATTAATTCTTGCAATTCCTCATCTTGCTTTGTATTTTTCTGTATTTTTATAAAATGTGAATCTGTGAGCGGGTTCGTGGCGGACAAAGCACAAACCTGCGCCTGCGCGTCCAGCTGGTCGCGCGCTTGTGCTTCATCGTCCGACCCGGGTGCTACTGCGCGTGACAGTGTGTCTGCTATATATAGATATTTGCCGGGTTTGTAAACTAAACTGAATGTATAAGGCTGCAATCGCATTAGCATTCTTTGTAAACGTGCAGGGGTGTCCACCAGTGGCTTATTAATTATACTAACCAGCGGTTTATGGTCTGTTTCGATAGTTACATCTGACCTTCCGTATATATATGTATAGAACTTCTCACACGCAAAAACGCAGGCATATAGTTCTTTCTCGATTTGTGCGTAGGCTTGTTCTGTTTTTGTAAGTGATTTTGATGCGTAACATACCGGGAGATTATCTTGCATTAAGCACGCGCCTAATCCATTTTTACTCGCGTCTACAGATATTACAATCGGTTTTTTCATATCATAATATTGTAATATAGGGCGGCAAATCAAGGACTTTTTTATATTCTCGTAGCATTCGTCGTGTCTAGTATCCCAATGCCATTCTACATCTTTTTTTAGTAATTCCCTTAATACTGATGTTTTTTCTGAAAAATTCGGTACGTAATTACTTACATATGTTACTAATCCTAGAAATCTTTCTAAATCTTTTAAATTTTTTGGTTTTGGCATGTCCTTGATAGCAATAATATGTGATTCGTCCGGATAAACTCCATTTTTAGTTATTTTATGGCCCAAATATTTAATCTCGGTTAATCCTACCTTGCATTTATTTTTATTTAATTTAATATTTATTTCCTGACACCGTTTTAATACCTGACGAAGCCTTTCATCATGAACCTCTTTTGTCGGCCCATATACCAACAAATCATCAATAAATAATGCTACTCCTTCTAAGTCATCAAATTGTTCGTATAATTTTTTATGAAAGATTTCTGACGCTGAACATATTCCGTATGGCATACGCAAAAACTTATATCTGCCAAACACTGTGTTAAAAGTACACAGGTCGGTACTCTCCGTGTCTAACTGTACTTGCCAAAACCCCTGCTTCGCGTCTAATGTACTAAAAAATTTTGCACCTATTAAGTTAGCAGTAATTTCCTCAAAAGTGGGCAACCTAAAATGTTCCCGTTTTATCGCTTTGTTCAAATCTCGGGGGTCCAAACAAATTCGCAAGTCGCCATCAGGCTTTTTTACTACCGTTAAACTGTTAACCCAATCCGTGGGCCCTTCAACTTTAGCTATAATTCCCTCATTTACCATTTCATCTAGCTTTTGTTTCACCTGTTCCCTAAGAGCTATCGGCAACTTTCGGGGCGCATGAACAACTGGGGACACATTGTTGCGAATTTGTATTTTATATACACCCGGAAGACATCCTATACCTACAAAAACATCTGGAAATTCATCCAATATTTTATCACTACTTGTTCTTTGATTTACAGATAATATTCTTTTTATTAACTTCAACTCTTCACATGAACTTCTACTCAACACAGGGGCCGAATCAACATCTGCCACAATGAACTTCAAAAAATAATAATTATTCCTATATTTGACCTTTAGATAACATTTCCCTAATACTTTAATGTTTGTTCCAGAATAACCCTGTAAACGCATTGATGTTTTTGTTAAAATGTCTTCCGACAAGTTAATTTCATTCATAAATTTTTTCGGCAACACATTCACATCAGCACCGGTATCCAGTTTAAAACTTATATGACTGTTACATATCTGTAGTTGTACGACCCACTCACTACAAGACTTATTACTAATATCATAACATTTGACACTTGCCTGATCAGAGGAATCCTCCTGTACCATATACACTCGACCTCGGCACATACGTGCAAAATGGTTAGCTTTTTGACACTTATTACACCGTTGCCCATAAGCTGGGCAATCATTCCTTCTATGATTTCTACCACAATAACCACATTCGTATGAATTCCATGATCGTGAAGTGTTTTGTTGTGTTCGCGTGTAAGACGATGAGGCACGGCGACGGTCGGCCTGGGCGCGCGCCGCGGAGGGCGCGGGGGTCGGCGGCGGCGGGGCAGCCGCACGGCCAGCTGACGATCGACGTCGGTTGATGACGTTTATTTCCGCAGATACCTCCTGCTCTTTTATTTTTATTTCGTGAACATTATTGTTTTCTGATTTGATGGTTTTTGCTTGCATTCTCGACATTTCGGCCAATTTGCAAATTTCAATTGCTTTTTTTAGTGTTATCTCGGGTTCTCTCAATAATCGTTCCGCTAGTGCTATATCCTGAATTCCACATATTAAGCGACTACACACAAGGTCGTCCTGTAAAGATTGGAATTCACATTTTGTTGCAATTTTGTTTAACTCGTAGGCATATTGCTCAATCGACTCAAATTCTTTCTGGTCTCTTTTAAAAAACTTTTGTCTTTCAACTGCTAAATTCTTTTTCGGTATAAAAAAATCATCAAATTTCAGTAATAGTTCCTTGATCGTTTTTATTTCTCCAGTGAACTGGTCGTACACCTCCCTGCATTTTTCTCCAATTACGTGCAATAATATATTGATCTGTACCTTGGGGGCCTTATTAGATAATTCGCATGCTTCATAGTATATATTAAACGACTTCTTCCAACTTTCCCATTCTGTGCACAAATTACCAGACGTAACGTTCACTAAATTATTTTCAAAATTAAACGGTTGCGGCGGTGGAAGTATACTTTCCATTTTTATTGTCACGATTTAGTTTTGTTTTCACTACCTATTTGATGTTATAACACGTTATTGGTGACACAATTTACTTAATATAGGATATTTTTTCACATTAATTCATTATCCTACCGGCTGCGCCATGTTTATTTATGTTGTAAAGGATACGTGAATCAAAGACCAGTGCTGAGCTTAGACTGACTGTATTATATTATTTTACAACCACCCACAGCTGTCACGCACACACTAGCATACAATAAGGGGGGGGGGGGCAGTATGGGCTAAATGCAAGCGTGTGCGTGACGACGCGTGCCCACACGGGGCGCTCACATTCAAACCGATGCGGCCAGTTGGTGTGGAGACATGGTCTAAGAAAACAAGGTCTAAACATTAGACCACATGACTGACAAGAGTCTACGTCATTTTGCGCTGTTCATCCTTGTTTATTACACGCATTCGACAAGGATGAATAGGCAAAATGACGTAGGCTCGTGTCAGTCACGTGGTCTAATGGTTAGACCTTGTTTTTTAGACCATGGTGTGGAGATATTTTTTTGTTGTTAGTCTTGTGCTAATAGAGTGTTGTTTGCAGGCGCCCGCGAGATAACGAACGGTCCGCGCCACCGCATCTGGAGCGAGGGCGACGCGCACTACCTGACGGTGATGGACGTGTTCGGGGAGGACGCAGACGAGTACGTGTGCCGCGCTGTCAACAAGGCCGGCGTCAGGAGCACCAAGGCTGAACTACTCATCTGCAGTGAGTATACCACCATACTCATATAACGAACGGTCCGCGCCACCGCATCTGGAGCGAGGGCGACGCGCACTACCTGACGGTGATGGACGTGTTCGGGGAGGACGCAGACGAGTACGTGTGCCGCGCTGTCAACAAGGCCGGCGTCAGGAGCACCAAGGCTGAACTACTCATCTGCAGTGAGTATACCACCATACTCATATAACGAACGGTCCGCGCCACCGCATCTGGAGCGAGGGCGACGCGCACTACCTGACGGTGATGGACGTGTTCGGGGAGGACGCAGACGAGTACGTGTGCCGCGCTGTCAACAAGGCCGGCGTCAGGAGCACCAAGGCTGAACTACTCATCTGCAGTGAGTATACCACCATACTCATATAACGAACGGTCCGCGCCACCGCATCTGGAGCGAGGGCGACGCGCACTACCTGACGGTGATGGACGTGTTCGGGGAGGACGCAGACGAGTACGTGTGCCGCGCTGTCAACAAGGCCGGCGTCAGGAGCACCAAGGCTGAACTACTCATCTGCAGTGAGTATACCACCATACTCATATAACGAACGGTCCGCGCCACCGCATCTGGAGCGAGGGCGACGCGCACTACCTGACGGTGATGGACGTGTTCGGGGAGGACGCAGACGAGTACGTGTGCCGCGCTGTCAACAAGGCCGGCGTCAGGAGCACCAAGGCTGAACTACTCATCTGCAGTGAGTATACCACCATACTCATATAACGAACGGTCCGCGCCACCGCATCTGGAGCGAGGGCGACGCGCACTACCTGACGGTGATGGACGTGTTCGGGGAGGACGCAGACGAGTACGTGTGCCGCGCTGTCAACAAGGCCGGCGTCAGGAGCACCAAGGCTGAACTACTCATCTGCAGTGAGTATACCACCATACTCATATAACGAACGGTCCGCGCCACCGCATCTGGAGCGAGGGCGACGCGCACTACCTGACGGTGATGGACGTGTTCGGGGAGGACGCAGACGAGTACGTGTGCCGCGCTGTCAACAAGGCCGGCGTCAGGAGCACCAAGGCTGAACTACTCATCTGCAGTGAGTATACCACCATACTCATATAACGAACGGTCCGCGCCACCGCATCTGGAGCGAGGGCGACGCGCACTACCTGACGGTGATGGACGTGTTCGGGGAGGGCGCAGACGAGTACGTGTGCCGCGCTGTCAACAAGGCCGGCGTCAGGAGCACCAAGGCTGAACTACTCATCTGCAGTGAGTATACCACCATACTCATATAACGAACGGTCCGCGCCACCGCATCTGGAGCGAGGGCGACGCGCACTACCTGACGGTGATGGACGTGTTCGGGGAGGACGCAGACGAGTACGTGTGCCGCGCTGTCAACAAGGCCGGCGTCAGGAGCACCAAGGCTGAACTACTCATCTGCAGTGAGTATACCACCATACTCAAACATATGGTCACACTCAATAAACAACTGCCCGACCACAAAAGTTAACATATTGTGGAATTTCGATGCAACTAACACACATTCTCACGGGGTAGAGCGTGTCCCCATCTCTACGGCGCGGCGCCGCCACCGTGTGACGTCACGGCGGCCACGGCACGGCGCCGTACCGTGACGTACGTCAGCGGCTGCGACACGAAAAAAGATTATTAGAGGCATACGACAGTGACGCGACTGACGCGGCGTTACCGGTGTCTGTGTCGTCGCGCCAACTCACTTTTGAGTAAATTCATTCTTAAATCCATCACCGTAAGTCCATTATTATTTGTCGTGTCGCAGCGTCAGTATCACTAACGCTCGGTTCTAACGGCTACCGTAAATGATCTGGCCAAGCAAATAAGTTTGTATTTTCTTACAGCGGCTCCAAAACTGAACGTGCCTCCTCGGTTCCGCGTGACGGCGTACTTCGACAAGGGCGAGAACGTGATCGTGAAGATCCCCTTCACCGGACACCCCAAGCCCAAGATCAGCTGGGTGCGCGAGGGAGAGACCATCGAGTCCGGCGGACACTACCACGTCGAGAGGAAAGGTAACACCCAACATACTAGTCCACTCTGCAACCATTACACATGGCCTAGTCTTGAACAAGCCCTTAAAGCAACTGTCGGGGCACCTTATAAAGCAGTTGTGTCTATATTCTCACGAATATTTAAAATGAATAAAGTTGAAAAGCTTTTTTTTTCTTTGTTCTGTCTTATACTGACACAATAATATTTGTTTTGTTAGTATTATATCGTCTGTGGTTGTCAGTTTTCAAAATCTCGATGGGGGCATTAGTATTCATCTCAAATCCCGTCTATTTGTCAGTTAAACACATGAAAAATATTTGTACCATCTATTGTACAATATTTCCCGTCGTAAAAAGTATCTAAGATGTTGACTGGAGATATAAGGTACCATCATGCAAAATTTCGTTTAAATCGGTCCAACAATTCCATAGTTAGCGTGTTCAAACAGACAGACGGACGGTAATTTTTTCAAAACTTGTATTTTTGTGTTCAGCTACACTCCCTTCAACACTTATGAAAAACAAATCAATGTACAGTCGCGCTGATTGTTCAGTTTGATTATAGTATAGATGTGAATGTTTGTTTGTTTTGTGGCAGAGCGTCACGCGGTGCTGACGATCCGCGACGCGAGCAAGCTGGACTCGGGCCCGTACCGGATCACCGCGGAGAACGAGCTCGGCTCAGACAGCGCCATCATCAACATCGAGATCAGCGGTGAGTGACATTGCTATAATATACTAGCGGCTCGCCCCACGCACGCACGGGAAAATGCTTATTGTGTATCCTTTTTTTCGTAGTAAGATGTTGACCAGGGGAAATTAGGTACCACCATTAGATGTTGACCAGGGGAAATTAGGTACCACCATGCAAAATTTCATTTAAATCGGTCCAACGGTCCCAGAGATTGTCTTGTGACAGAGAGACGGACATTTCTTTCTAAACTTGTATTTTTGTGTTCAGCTACACAACCTTTATCACTTACAATCAGTTTTTTTAAAACAAATCAATGCACAGACACGCCGGTTCTTCAGTTTTATTATGGTATAGATGTATTACCTATAATACCTTTACATATAAACCTTCCTCTTATATGCGTCATAATTAAATACCGTGAATATTGCAGACCGGCCGGACCCGCCGCGGTTCCCGATGTGCGACAACATCGGCGTGGACTCTTTGGCGCTGAGCTGGAAGGCGCCCGTGTGGGACGGGGGCTCCGACATCACCAACTACCTAGTGGAGAAGCGCGAGCACCCCATGACCAGCTGGATCCGCCAAGGGAACACCAGGTACCTATACCACTGGGCGGTCACTCCATACAGAAAACGCATTTTGACAACCTACTTCTTTTTGAATAACAACTACAAGTCAATGGCGCTAGGCGCTATGTAAAACACCCCCGAACACCACCGGCGGAGTCCCGCGAAACTCATTTTGGCGCGGGGGGGTGAGTGGCCTTTCTGTACGGGTTAGTACTATTATTTTCTTCTGTGCCTATACACCACGAATATGTGCTTAACAGAACCTTTTTGCCAGGTATTATCTACAGGTAGGACTACTTCCTGCTTCTTAAAATACGATCGTAACGTCAACGTCCATAAATAACCCTATCTCACAAACCCTGGTGGCAGATCATTGAGCCGCCTATAGCTTCTGACGTGGCTCATAATTAATTCGACTTTTTCTAAAGGTATAATTTGTAACATCGATAAAATATCTTTAGGCCTTGTGTTCATTCGACCTGTAAAAATAAAACCAGTAGTTCTGGAGACCTGTTGTTGAGTGATCAAACGTATTTCGATATCCAGTACAGAACTCTGTAACGACTACATCCGTAGATAGTAACCGAGACCAACGGCTTCACGTGCCTTCAGAAGCACGGAATCATCTTCCTTTTCGAACAATCAGGTGATTTAGCCTGCAATGTCCTAACCAAACTAGGGAAAGTCTCACAAAGTGATATTTGTTCGACGGATCCCCACGAGGGATTCGAACCCGGAACCTCCGTAACGTTGGTGAGCTTTTGACCATTCCACCGCGGAGGCTGTTAACAGTGCTGAGGCAGACAGACGGACTGACACACGAGTAATCGTATAATGGGCTCTGGTTTTTGTTTTTGAGGTACAAAACTCAAAAGGGGGACAATTTTTCAAAAAATATTACTAGTCAATTTTGAAGAGAAATACCAAAGTGATGTTTCCTTTGTAGGTTCACGACGATGGCAATAACGGGGCTGGTACCCGGCAAGCAGTACGAGTTCCGTGTGTACGCGGAGAACATCTACGGGCGCTCCGACCCCAGCGACACCACCTCGCTGGTGCAGACCAAGGCCGTCATCAAGAAGGAGCTCAAGAAGAAAGAATACCCAGGTCAGTATTCCTGCACGCCACTCGGTTTGGTATAGGCCCCTAATGTGACAAAAGAAGCCGTCTTTCGAAACGTCATTTTATAACAGCCTCATGGTCACGGGACGGAAACCAAACTTGCTCGAAATAATTTTTATGTAACCAAAAAAAGTAGTTAAGAATTACATTCTTGACAAGCGGTTGTTAAGCAAGCAACACCTTCGTCTACGTTTATTTAAGTTAGATCGTTGTCGGACTGTCACAGATGATGTTGTACTGAAATTTATGAAAATCTCTGATGTGTGAACGATTCTGAACTTTGAATGCGTCAATGTTATTTATTGCCGTTTTAAATAGACTTACATAACCTAATGTAACAGGCCGCCACGCCGATGGTCTGCAAAAGCGTACGATTTATAAATCAAAACAGAAAAGATTCTCGAGTCCTCAGGCAACAGAATATGCCTTGTAAAGGGCGTACCTCAGGGCATTATATTAGGACCAACGCTCTTTTGGATTTACATAGATGATTTCTTTAAAATCCCAAGTAGTACGCTGACGATAGATTGTATAAATAATAAGGAAGCCTGGAAGAAATTGCTACTTAGCAATAAGGCCGCCTACATGTACACTTTCTATACCTTTTTTGTGAATTTTTCACTGTAATGTTCTGTGTGCAATAAATTATATTGTATTGTATTGTAATAATGTTGTTCCAGTGGACGAGAGCGGCAAGCGCATCCGCACGAACGCGGACCACGGCGCGGTGAAGGACTACGACAGCTATGTGTTCGACATCTACAGCAAGTACGTGCCGCAGCCCGTTGACATCAGCACCTGCTCCGTCTACGACAAGTACGACATCCTCGAGGAGATCGGTGAGTGCCCACTGCCCACTGCCCACTGCCCACATCACAAACAAAAATTACACTTTATACTTTAGTCAATGCCAGTAAATCAACAACAAACTATCGACCCAGTACCGCGTTAAAGCCCGACTAGAGAAATAAAAAACCTCGCCATATTGCGGAATTTCAATGGAACTAATTTTATAAGGGAAATTGTTGCCATTGTCGTTAAAATATACACTTGGCGCCCCTAGAGCAAGTTTTTTTTCTTAGGTCAGGCTTTACATGAAGCTACAATTTACAAATTACAAGTATTATTAAGATTGCGTAGTGAATATGATAAAAAAAGTTCATATTTGAAATTAAGATACCCTCCCACACTAGCGTTTTTGAGCGTGGACGTCGTGCGACGCGCATACAATCATAGGCATCAAGTGTCCAGCAGTGGACGTCTTTCGGCTGAAATGACGAGGCGAGTGATCAAAAGACGGACGCGGATGATTATATGCGTGACGCACGACGCCGACGCTTGAAAGACGCTAGTGTGAGGGGGGTAAATAGCTCCACTGGAATAAAGAAAAAAGAAAGAAAGAAAATAAATATATTTTTGGAATGTCACTTCTTAACGTTTTTACCAAGTAATACTAGTGCAATAACGGTTTTTCTTTTCATTTCAAACGCCACTGAAATCCGGTTAGGTTGTAGCTAATGAAACAAGCATGCTAGTGTGGTAGTAAAATTAAATTACATAGAAATAAAGAACGGCATAGGTGGTTTGTAGTTGCATGGAATTTTTAAATTCATTACAACGCAAGTTAACACTTTGTAATGGTCAAATTAAGTTATCAATGTAACATAAATAAATCAACCTTTAATTTACCATGGGATAATAAATACGTGGAATTCGTTGGAATAAACCTAATTCACCTAAAATACTGAAATGTAAAACCGAAGGTTATCGTTAATATTTAGGTAAATTTAGTACATAATAAATAATCACAACATTATAAATTAAACTTTCGCATGTATAATAGTAACGGAACGGTAGAAAAATAACTACACTCACGAAGTTGCTTGAGAGATACAACTTATAGTTTTTTTTATTAACATTAGATCTACTAACAACGTAGTTGGATTTCCCCTTTAGTCGAGTAAAAATAAGGATGAATTTCGCAGGTGACTTCGTGAGGACCTCTTCTAAGCGGAAACGTGGAGGTCTGTGTGTTTGCTAGATCGACGTAGTGCGTCTCTTTCTGTCCTTGCGTCTGTCTTTCTCATGTATTATTTTTACGTATATAAATATTGGGATTTTGACGCATGATCTTAGATTTTATAATACGATTTGTAAATCTATGAGTATTTAAGTATTACATTTTCGGACTTTAGTATAATACTTTATCTTTAGTCTACGTTATGATTAATTTATTTATGTATTTATAATATTGCACGATATTACCTAGAAATATGTAACAGTTTTACACACACACTTCATGTTATTATTTATAATAATATATCAATGCACATTTTTTCAATACTATACACAGTTAGAAATAGTTGCTCTTCAATAGATATACGTGTCAAAAATTATTCTTTTTACTATCGATGTTTTGTTCATAGCTTCAATAATATAAACAGCAAATCTTTCATTTCTTTCTTATTGTAAACATAATAATTATTTCGTGGTGATTGATATTAAAAATTAGCAAAAAGCTCATTTCATTAGCAATTTTTTCCATTTTTGACACGATATAAGATAATCCTACTTTTAATCAAATTAAAATTATCGTAATCTATAACATTGGTATAATATGACAGGCACTGGTGCATTCGGCGTTGTCCACCGCTGCCGCGAGCGATCGACCGGCAACTATTTCGCGGCTAAATTCATCCCCGTCGCCGGGGCCATGGAGAAAGAGCTCATCAAGAAAGAGATAGACATCATGAACCAGCTGCATCACAGGAAACTGATCAATCTGCACGATGCCTTCGAGGATGATGACGAGATGGTCCTCATCTTCGAGTTGTAAGTTTCTAGATTTTTTGCGTTTAAACTGTATCGTTGTGTAGTCCATGAGACCGAAGTGGCCAAAAACCTGTTCGTTTTCTACGATATAAGCGATTTCTTTCTCTCGATCTTAAACGTTATCAGCCAAGCATTTGAAAATCATGTATGCTATCTTAAAACACGTATTTGTATTGAAAAGAAAATGACCAATACAAAAAAACCTTCAGCCTTAAGGTTTTCGTCCTTAGACAAATGAAGACTTGTTGACTTGCGTCGATATTTAGGTTTAACTTGCATATATCACACAGGTTACACTTTCCGAGACTAAATATGTGATGTTATTTTAGCCTGTCTGGCGGCGAGTTGTTCGAGCGCATCACGGAGCCGGGCTACAGCATGAGCGAGGCGGAGGCTGCGCACTACATGCGGCAGATCTGCGAGGGCGTGCGGCACATGCACGAGCAGAACATCATACACCTCGACCTCAAGCCCGAAAACGTCATGTGCCAGACCAGGAGCGGCACCGACGTCAAGGTTACACACGCCTCTTGTTTACATTCAACATTTACTGCAGCGTAAGCTGTAATCAGGTCGTGTGGTTTCCGAATCCCGTCTTACGCTTTAGCTACATTAGACGAGCTGCGGCGCAACGAACGTCAAGCAAATTGGTGAAGAAAGTATCGTTATGAAATTTGCACATACTTGTGAAGAAAACTCAAAGATTATGTGTAAAGTTGACTTACACGCACTGGGTCAGCGTTGTGGACTAAGGCCTGTTCACCCTGATTCATGAAAGGCCTTAACCACACGATAGGGATATTTCAATGTCCTGTTGGACAACCCCTTCATAGAATTAATTCGACCAACTTTCTTCATAAATTAGCATCAAATATTACTACAACAAAATCCTGGTTACGGCACCAAAAACTCGAATATTTTTAGTGCCTTTTTATAGCGTATCGCTTTTTGACTTTAAATGTTGATATATTATGCTTTGTATTTTCTAACATAACCTCATATTACAGATCATCGATTTCGGTTTGGCAACGAAGCTGGACCCGAACGAAGTGGTGAAGATCTCTACAGGCACGGCGGAGTTCGCCGCGCCCGAGATCGTGGAGCGTGAGCCCGTCGGCTTCTACACCGACATGTGGGCCGTCGGCGTGCTCTCATACGTCCTGTGAGTATATCACCAGTGCGGAGTTTCCTTCGCTTATAGTGTCATATGTATAAGCGAAGGAAGGCCTGCTGACGTTCTTCGAGGAGATAGGGTGGCTCGAGTAGTAATCCTCGCCCAACAATAGGCCCGCATTTACCTTACCTTAGTGTCATTTAGTATTTCAATTAATGTTTATTTTCGTTTGCTTTTATAATAGTGTAGATATGGCTGAAAGAAAACATTTTGTGGATTAGTCTGTAAGTCTTGTTAACATCTGTGTATTTTTCTCTCATTTGTGTACTTGTTGGAAAATAAACAATATTATCTATCTATGATAAAAGTGTTGTAAAAGTAGTATTGATTTTAAGTAGGATCACTTTAATAATTTAAGAAGCAGTACTAGGTGAACTGTTTGATTCATAACAGTCTAGATAACGGTTCCTACATGTTAACTATTGATTGTATTCCCCAGGTTATCGGGTCTGTCGCCATTCGCGGGCAACAACGACATAGAGACGCTGAAGAACGTGAAGGCGTGCGACTGGGAGTTCGACGAGGAGGCCTTCCAGCACGTGTCCGACGACGCCAAGGACTTCATCCGCCGCCTGCTCGTCAAGAACAAGGAGTGAGTCACACACACACACACACACACACACACACACACACACACACACCAACAACTACATCGAAACGTTAACTGTCATGGGAAGCAATGGGCCCGATTCTACATATTACGCTCTAACTTAAATTTAAAAATACTAGCAACTAGATTACGAGGCCGTCAATTGAGTGTTACATAGTAGTGGTGTTTGCAGGAAGCGCATGACTGCGCACGAGTGCCTGATGCACAAGTGGCTGGCGGGAGACGCGGCCGCCGCGCGCACCGCCACCATCGAGGCGCGCCGCTACGAGCGCATGCGCGACCGCCTGCGCGCCAGATACGAGGTGAGGGAACACGGACGGACACACACTATGGTCTATACACACACACACTTGTCTGCATTGCAAACAAACAAACAATCAAATCTTACCTCCTACTACTATACGATACCTCTATACGATAGATATATAGTATTAGTATAGAAATATAGATTTATTAAAGATATTCATTACAACTTGGCCAAAATCCATGGAAAAAAAGCGGTTGTCTGTAAAGTCAGTTTACTGACGATAGTTGAACGTGACAACGATTGTGCCTCTTTGTCGCTCGTTCCGCGCTCTCGTTTGCACTTCAAGTCTTAAATGGAACGCCTCAGCCGCGCGGTAACGCCGCATTGCGTAATGTTTTTTCGAGCGTGCAGCCGGCTCCATCGAATTATAAGACGTTGTCACGTCAAAAACAAAACGGTGACACTTTTCTCATATTCTCTCACACTTATGTTATGACATAAATAATCTGCGTTAAAAATTTGTTCATGTGGTCTTATCGAACAAAAAAAGCATTAAATTCAACTATTCCAAATACTGTTCTAAACTTACTTTTTTATTATCATACCATAGTCTATAAGAAATTTTGTACCTACTAACACTTGAGTCTTATTTACTTGAATAAATGAAATTTAATAATTTTATTATTATAAAGACGAGTGACTAAGACACATCTATCCCTTGTCACCATATTTGTTGTGCCTGATGTATGAATACCTATATAATTTTGTACATATAACAAGTTGTAAATAAATATTAACGATAGCTTATATTGCAGAACTGGTCGTCGTTCGCGCTGCCCATCGGCCGACTGAGCGAGTACAGCTCGCTGAGGAAACTGCTCATCGAGAAGTGGAAGATATACGACGGACACTTCGGTGAGTCTAACAACATCACATTTACGAGTATCACTTACTGACTAAAACTATGGTTTTTCTGTTTTATCTGCTTCTTATCTGGGTCTGTATCTGCTTCTTGTTGTAAGTTTGAATGGTTTGTCAATCTATCTATTTAAATAGAATCTTACTTATATGAGTTCTGTTTTGGTCTAAAATTCTTGAATTTTTTTGCAATTAATGTGTGCGAAAGTTTATATAACTAAGTGAACTAATAATGCTAAATAACTTGAAATAACATTGTCTTTTAATAATTGGAAATAAATACATACTTTTACCTAAAATAAGTGTTGAAACTCAATTTTAAACTACTGTACATGATAGTAGTGATATTTATTTGCTTATTTAGGAAATTTAGTGAATCTTTCTCTTTTTAACATCAAGCCAATGACATAATTGATGAATAACGTACTTTTAAGTATGAAGTCAGTAATATTATTGGTAAGTAGAATTAGCATTACCAGTCTGTAATATCCTTAATTAGTGTTTTTTTTATCAAGTTTGTAAACTTCGTGGTATTTAAGTAAATTTCGTTTGGTATACTATTGACAGATTCTACTTTGGACATCATATTCTACTTTGGACAGATTCATAAAAAAATGAAAATATACTTTATTGCACAAAAAAGCTTGCTTGCTTTTTTATGATGGTTGTCGATTCCCTCGTTGACAAGTGACCCTGTGTACAGACCGGCGTCAAGCGGCGCCGCGGTTCGTGATCAAGCCGCAGTCTGCGTTCTGCTACGAGGGCCAGTCGGTGAAGCTGTACTGCCGCGTGATCGCCGTCGCCACGCCCACCGTCACCTGGTCGCACAACAACCACGAGCTCCGGCAGTCCGTCAAGTTCATGAAGAGGTCAGTTACACACACACACACACCCCTCTATGCATGCACACACTTTCCCTCACACACCGAGATAGAGGGACATAATACATCTTCTTCTCCCTCGTTCCCTTAATGCTAAAGATCGCGACCACGTTCAGTCTCCTGCAAAGAAATCGGACCCTGCCTGTCGTAAGCGGCGACTACCCGCTGCTTACGACAGGGGGTTCGATTTCTTTGCAGGAGACTGTACAACCTATCTGCAGTCTGCAGTGGACTTCACGATGGATGCTGCCGCCCACTTCGCTCCTCACTGTGTCGGACCATTTTGTATGCACCCTAACCTGAGCAAGTGAGCACGTCTGCCTTCCATTTTCCCCATACATACATAGGGGCAGAATATAACCAGTGACTCTGTGAGCTGTAGATCTCATTAAGGAGGCCTTACGCCAATCGAGGGCATTCGAGGGTCAGGAATTCCTAAGAATTATATAGAAAACGATGCCCTACAACCTTGTAAAACATCACACAGTTAGCCAATGAATGTTACTTGATCTTAAAGCATTTCAATTTAACATAATGTTTATGGATAAGTGTAAAAAAGAATCAGAAAATCACAAAAAATGGTGAAATCGCACTCCCGTATTTCAACAACTTAGTCGTAAGTATCAAGAATTAGAAAATATTTTTTATTAAATAATAAAGTTAAAACTATAAGATTAATCTTGAAGACTTCATTTTATAATAATTATATTCCTATTTTGTGTAAAAATATCACAAACTTGTGCAATTTTTTTGGTCAAAATCTTCATACAAATTACTATGGAGCGTCGTGTTTCCGTGACCGCCTGGCGGGCGTTCAGCCGCGCCATCAGTCGGCCGAGCGCCTCCAAAGTGAGAGCACGTCGCTTTGCGCCGATTTGACAGATCGCGATCGTACCGTGTACTGACACAAAATCAGTGCACAGTGTTCTCATCCTTGTCAAATCCTAGCCTACAAATAAATTGTAGACGCGAAAGTTTGTTTTTTGCTACTCTTTTTGACGCAAAAACTACTGAATGGATTTTATAGCACTTACTTTACTTTTTATAGCTTAAAATACATCAGAATAACACATAGGCTACTCTTTTACGATGAAACTTAGTACAGAGACTGTATAATAAAAATATTAAATGCCATTTATGTGTAAGACGAGACGGCGGCGCATCTGTTAAATCACTTTCTTTGATGTCGAAATTATGATGTAAGCTGCGCAACTAAAATATTATTTTTCTTTTTATATCGGTTCTGACTATTTATTTACCTATCTTTTTATATATTTACTAGCGGACCCGGTGGACTTGCCCTTTTTCTCTCACAAATAAATAATAACTAACTAAACAATATGCACAATAAATAATAATACAAAAAATAAAAATAAGTTGCTAAATAGCATACTAAACTTGCACATAATCTAGATTTCATACTGTTACCTTCTTTATATTATTTCGTATCGAATACCTTACTGTTTTATGAAAAAAAAAACAGACTGACACAAAATCTATATTAGATAAGACTTGGCCTAAAGGTCCTGTAACTAGGCCGAAAACCCCACAAAATGACGCCGTGACACGCCGAACGAAAAAAGAAAACTCCGCGTGTCGTTTGTTTTCTTCTGCTTATCAATGGCGTTCTACATTTGAATTTTGAAATCCTTGTATGAGTATTTTTGTTTTGCTTATCTTTTTCTTATTATATAGAAGAAAGATTTGTATTTTTGTGTGTGTGTGTGTATGTTTGTAACGAATAAACTCAAAAACTACTGTGCCGATTTCAAAAATTCTTTCACCATTAGAAAGCTACATTCACCCTGAGTAACATAGGCTATATTTTATTTTCAAAAAAATTAGGGATCCTCACTAAAACTTCAATAATGTAACCCAAGGTGTAAAAAAATACGTAAAATATTCCTAATAATTGAAAATGCTACGTAAGTAAACTTAGCACAAAGTTAGAATAGACCTTAAGAAAGAACATAGGCTACAATTTACCGCGGGAAATTTTCTCATTCCCACGGGAAAAAATGTTAAAGCGGGCGGAGTTGTCACAAAGATAGAATAGACCTTGCGGAAGAAGATAAGCTAACTTTTACCGCGGGAAAATTCCTCATTCCCACGGGAAAAACTATTAACGCGGGCGGAGCCGCGGCGGGAAGCTAGTCACTTATAATTTGGCATTTGTTATGTATTAATTTTGTACCTATCTGCAAGTGCACTCTGTAGACTGATTACTAATGTAATGTAATTAGGTCCTCGTTTTGTATATGTATTTCTGTTTCTTATATTTGGTTTGATCATAAAAAAGGCTTGGGTAGTAATTACTAATTATAACTATAGTTTTTATACGTTTTTTTAGCATTTGAATACCTATCTCCATCTCGAAACTCTTGTTAAGAAAGAATAGAATAGAATATACTTTATTGCACACCAGAATAAAACAGAACAGTAAAATTCACGAAAAAATAAAAGAAAGTGTACATGTAGGCGGCCTTATTGCTAAGTAGCAATTTCTTCCAGGCAAAGAAAGTACGTCATTATAGTGTCAAATAAATATTATATAATATTTGCAAGCAACTGTCATGTTCATAGGTTGATTCAAATAAATCTTAAATCGAAGAAATAGAAATATGAATCTTCCCCTCATGCTGAAATATTTCATCAAAATGGCGACCGAAATACGTATTCAGTGTGAAATAATATTATTTATCATTATAAGAATGAATAAATGAAAATAATTATCCGTTGAGTTTTTTTTTTCCTTAAATCAAATGTGCAAAAAAACCTACAAGATTTACATACGGGAATATATTCCCAACCGATTCTTAAAGAAAAGCGTGTCCACGCAAACAAAGTCGTGGGCAGTAGTTAGTAGGTATCGTTATTATGATGAAATACATTTGACGTAATAATTGTTATATTTCATAACAAAATCCAGTTACAATTTAGTTAGCGAGTCAAAGTCCGATGACGGCGCGCGGCGACGACACACTGTGTATACGTTCATGTGTGCGTGTGACGTGCGCGAGCCTCTATCGTTGTGGGAGTAGCGCTAAAAACCGAAACTTCGCGCAGCGCGACCGCGTAGCCGGCTCTTAAGGAGTTGGGAACTGTTCTCCGACAATCGTTTCGCCTTTGAATAGTTAACCGATAAAAAAAATTGTCTGTAGAGGAGCAGAGATAGACTGATTCGAAACCATTTTTACCCTAGCTATAACGGGGAGACCATGAATTGAAATACAAGTTACTTACCTTGTATAACATGGGAAGAGCGGAATCTCCTGACACAGGCTACAAAGCTTACTAGGAGATTCCAATCGATACATTGTTCCCAAAAAGTGTATAGCAAAAAATAATTTATTATTATTATTATTATTTATAAGTAGTTTTTGTAAGTATATGAATGAGTGTGTATGTTGTGTACAGATACGCCGGCGACGACTACTACTTCATAATCAACCGCGCCAAGCTGGAGGACCGGGGAGAGTACATCATCAGGGCAGAGAACCACTACGGGTTCAGGGAAGAGGTCGTCTTCCTCAACGTGCAACGTAAGTCACTCGTACTTCTCCACAGAAGATAGCCAAATTGTGAACTCGCCTCGACGTCCAAAAGTGATTTGTAAAATACATACATACATAAACTAACGCCTCTTTCCCGAAGGGGTAGGCAGAGACCACTTCCCTCCGACGACGAGCATGTATCAGGAGATTAATGAATGTGGATGAAGCGAAAGAAGTATGTTTGGATCGTAGCAAGTGGTCGTAATATCTTACTTTGAATAAACTTTGATTTTGACTTGACTTCAGCAACAGGGGCAACGAAGGCGGTTGATCACCTTACAAGAAGAACACTTCTTGCGTGTTTCACCAGACTTGTTTGAAGTAATCGACAGCCTGCGCAGTATAATTGATTTTCCGCAAAATAGGGAGATTTGAATTATTCTGGCCGGGCTTTACCTTAATTCACAAATATGAGCAGAAAAAACATTTTTTGACTGATTTATAATTATCAATGCAGGTTGTAGTAATAGCTTTTTTTTTCGTATCTATTGTCCCAAGTTAGGGTGCGCACGATTACAAAGTTTATTTGCAGCCAAGGGCGCACTTATTCCAAACAGTTGGAAAGCAAATTAGACAATCGAAGCGGGAAAAATCCCTTTGTTTTGCAAAGTTGTTTTTGCTGCCGCTGAAATGTGCGGGGTTACGTAGGCAGAGAGTAAAACACTGTTTGATGGATAACTGATAAACTGATTTATTCCAAATAATTACAGGGTTTTATAAGGCTTAAGATCTAGTGCATTCTTAGTCATAGGTGACGAAAACATGTCGTAGGTTAACCTTGATAAAGAACAGTATTTTCTAGTTAATCGGGTCACACGTAACGATGTCGTCACGGTGTTGTCGTTTATCTATGAACTTGGGATTATCAACCTGTTCAAGGTCTTATTACGTTTCTGTGACGTTAACTATGACTTTACGTACATGCGCCTACACTACATCACCCCCCTAATTTTTGAGACAAAAATTTACAAATTTAATTTTTGGCTATTTGTTTACATAATTTTTATAAAATTTGCTTAGTCTAGTTGATTACATGTTTACATATTGATTACATAATTACTTATTCTTAAAAGATTACATGCTTATTTTTTTATTCCTTTTTTATTTAATATATTTTTTTCTCTTCTTATAGCTACTGATTACACATTTGATTAATAATTATTTTATTTTTACCTTAGGTTTACAATCATCGTTCATTTGATAGCTTATTGTTTACACAAGTATCGTGTATCATTGTTTATTTCTATGTTACTAATATGGTGATAGGAATTTCATTCTCATTTCAATCTTATGAATGAAGACTATTTAGTTTTCAACACATATTTATACAGTATAGTATTTTACACTGAAGCTATCTAGTTTGATACAATAATAAGTTACATGATAGATGTTTTTTTTACAAAAAAAAATAGTATGTATTTAAAACAAATTGTTTCTGTTCTTATAAAAATACAAATCATCGATTAATTAATACTAAAAATAAAATGTTTTAAACTAAATGTTTTATATTTAATTTTTTTTTTCTTTACTTTTCAGTATTATTATACTGATACATTCAATAAAAGTTATTGTTGTTATTATTTCATTACACTAACAAAACAGACAATCAAAGATACTGTTGTTATTTTTTTTTTTACACTAACAATTCAATACATAAGCTCTGTTGACAAAAACATTAAAAAAAATTTTTTTTTTAGTAATACAATTTTCATTTTGGGTTATTAGAAACAATACTTATCTTGTATTTCGCTTATGTTCCTATGGTTGACAGTAATGTTTTATATTATCTTATTTTCTTGGTCAACATCTGTATATCTTTGTTAAAATTTTATTAAGTAGATACCTATTCTCTTTTTACCTGAACTCAATACTTTACATTGCGTCCTAGATCTTCAATTACAGTATATAGGCATGTATATACTGTAACTGTAATGTCTTATGTATCTTAATTAAAAAAATAATAATTAATCCTCTTTCTTTCAATGTAAATACTTAGTTTTTTTTTCTAGTTTTTTTTTTATATATTTTTATAATTATACCTATTCAACAGTTGGCGATACTGTTATTGTACTGTTGGCAATCTTTTCCTTAAATTTTATTTTCACTTGTTTTCCTACATTTATAATTCGATTACAAATTGTTTTTCTTTATACTAGCAATTATTATTTACCTATTAAATAATTCATTTTTATAATAAAATAGTATTTTTATGTTTATCATTTTTATTACTTTTCTTTTCAATTAGCTATTACTCTACTCTTTTCTAATGTCAAATCCGAGTTTCATTATTTTTCTAGTTATCGTCTTATGTTATTTTTACTAGACAGATACATTTTTAGCTTTTGATAGATATTTAATCTTATTAGTATTTATGCACTATGTGCTTCGTCATATCCATTTCCATTTGCCAAGCGTCCTTGGACTTTATATTTAATTTATTCTTTAATTTTTCTTTCTGGAATTCCTTTTTCATATACAATTATTATATTATTATATAAAGGTACCTCTATAAGTAGGTATACCTATGTATACGCGAGTAAGTGAGTTTGTTTTGTACATTAACCCTTTTTATTAACATAAGTAATTATTTACTTATCGGGTAGCGATCCCGTTTTTATTATACATGGTACTTTACATGAGTCGACTCTACAATACAATAATGGCCATACATATTTATTTGTATGCCTATGGGTCGTCGTGGCGCCACGCCCTTACAACATGTAAGTATAATTTATATTTGAATTCAAAATAACAAAACCTTTTTTAAGTCATCACACATGACTCCAACATATTTCATTGTGCAAACTTGTTGTCACTATGATTAAATGAAGGATTTGGGACCCAACAACCATGTACCAATGTTTATGTACTTATAGTACACTTTAGTGTCTTACTAAACTGATCTAATTCATTCACGAAGAAAGCTCGTTTCGTACGCGATCGAGAATCAGGGTTTACGCACATTGTATAGGCAATCATTTTTGATTCCTATAAGATCATATTTTAAGACTTAGTCTCCAACAAAATTTACTTTACACAGAGGAACTCGTCCGTCTTATGTTATAGCTTAACTTGAAGGATTTGACCTATTACTATTTGGGTATGTACTTACTCTTTGCGCTATTTTTACTCTCTTTAACTTTTTATAAACTCTCTAACTTTTTATTTACTCTCTTTAACTTTTCTTTATTTGTGTGCACTTTTATTTTCCGTATATTTTCATTCTTATCGTTTGATTTCTATCTACTTTTACTTTTATTTACTATCAGAGGAACAAATTGATTATCTTTGTCATTATAGGTAAACCTTTGCCTGGCCAGTACAAAAGCTTCCTAAAACATAGTGTATCAAATTGTTCCCGCTTTAACTTTAATTCATTATCTGTCCTTATTTACTTTTATCTATCTAGTCGATATTCTGTCTCGTTTCTTTTTCTCTTTTTATTCTATTCTTGGGTCTTAGACTTAGAAACATTTTTCACTTTCAATCAAAACATTGCTTACATTAGAGCAATATTAAGAAAATTTGTAGTCACAACTAGGGACTAATTTCATAACTCTTAGTTTTCTATTATTTTGTTTTTATATACTCGTACTATAAATTCTCATTTCCGCACAAAAATAAATCGTTATCCATCTAGGTATATTTGGCCTAGAGGGAAATCACTAACTTATCGTTACTCTGACTTTTACGTATTTGAAATTTGTCAATTATTGTTATACTGTCATTCACTTGATGCCGTCTTTTATCAACCGTTTTTCAATTATAATCATTTCTATTTTGTTTGATAATTTAAACTAATGTTCATGTTATAGCTTTTTAGTATACTCATCGTCATGTATTATATACGAAAAAGAAGTCAAATTAAATAATAAAGTTGTAATTATTTATTCATCATTTACACCTGGCATCGCATTTTGTAATGTCAAATAGTTCTAGTACTTATTTTGTACTTTGATTACCTCTACTAAATTTGTTTATAGCCGTGATTTCTTTTCATCCTATCTCTATTTACCTCTGAATTATTATTGGCTTGTGAAATTGTTTGTTTTACAAAATGATCCTCGATTTCCTGTCCGAATACTTCTATTGAGCTTCTCGTATTCTGTTTTGTACGAGTATTGCAGTATTATAATTATGTCTTTCTAGTCAGTAGATGTTTATCAATCAATCGTTATTTGTTGAGTAACTTTACAAGTAATAATATAGTTTAAAAACTATGTTCTTTTCTTATTTTATTTTTGTTGAATTTTTACTTATAGGTTGTTCAAAGTGATTTTAATAACTTTAAGTGCTTTTATGTATACTTATTGTACAATTTATGTTTTTAGTTCTTTTTTTAAATTGTTTTATTTATTTTATTTAACTATTTTTTGTGCAGATAAACTTACAAAAGATTAATATAATTATAGAGATATGACACAAGTCTGCTTATTACTGAAGAAATATCTTACAGCAAAGCTAGGGAAGTGTAGAAACATATAAGCTAACATTAGCTTTTATTATTTGTTTTTATAATTTACCAATTTATAATCTAGTTCTTTTTGTTAAATTTGTAACACTTCTCTTTTTTTGGTATTGAATAGTTGTTTATTTTATTTTATTTTTGTTCTTTAATTTCACTGCAGCTATTTTAATCGTGAACAATGAGTTTGTAACTCAACTAAATAACTAACTACATTATCCTTTCTTTTCCAATATAATTACTATCATCACGGTAACATCGACAATCATATCTTTAGTTTTTTTAATCTAATATTGACTACGGTATGTAGGTCTGCAATGCATGTTGCAGTTAAGGTGAAAACTGACATTATTAATTGTGGTTGGTAACAATTAATTCGTGTATTTTTTAAAATTAAATAATGTATGGTACACATTTATTTATATGCGTGCTTCTGAGAGCGTGTTAGTTTTTCTTTTTAAATATTTTACTTGTATACTTTGTGTATTTATATAATTTTTTATTTATTAAAACATTAATGAGGGAACTCATTTTAGTTATATCTTTTTTTAAATCACTGTATTTTATTTATTTCATTTTATTCTAGCATCTCGTTTGGTGCTTTTAATCTAATTAATTATTATTATTTATTTTTATTTCTTATACTAGTAGTCTCTTATACTCAATATTTTTTATATTTCTTATATTCGCCATTCTAATTATTTTTTAATTAAGTGAAAATAAAATTTGTTTATTTATTTTAATTGCAAACCGCTTTAACTAGCTTTATTCTTTTAATATTTGTAAGTGTTCTTTTTTATTTTATTATTTCTTTCCACTAATAATATTACTTATATTGCCAACAGTATATAATTAATTATGCTCACAGATAATGTAATTTTTATTTTTGTTCAAAGCAAATGTGAACTTTACTTTACTTATCAATTTCGATTTAAAAATAAATATTTAATTATTATTGTTATTACATGATCTGTGGCTATCTTAAATGTACAACTTACATTTTAGCTTTAACTCAGGCTACATTTCTCGCCTTTTGTTAATATCTTTTTTTTTCGTAACGTACGTTTCGTCGTGTCGCTGGCCGGATAACCTTACGTTTAGCGCATCTTGATTATGAATGTCTCCCTGCAGCATCCACTTCTGACACGAACTTCTCCCTGCGCCCAGCAAGTCATCATCATCATCATCGCGATTTAACATCTTACTTTGTTTTCTGGTGTAGCCGCTTTATAGTTACTTTCTGTTTTCTCTAGTGTGTTTGTTCTTCTTTCTTCTTTGGGTTACTTGTTCGCTTTTCATACGCTTTCTTCTTTAACCTGGCGTTGTAGTATTTTTTGTCTTTTACTGCAGCATGACGTGCTAGTAATGGTCTTGTTTTTTTTTTTTCTAACAAGAATTTGTTTCTGCTACTGATCTCAGCTGGTTAATAGTTATTTATAATTGCCGTCGTTGGATTTCACCGTCTGTCTCTTTTAACTATACCTCTCTGATTTTCTTCTATCTATCTATTTTGTTAGTTAGTAGATATAGTAGGCAACTTTCACTGCAACACTGGCTTAATTCTCTGAATTCTGGTGCAATGTGCAGTCCCGAACAATATTATAATGTCTAAACTTACAATAGTTCTAGCTGTTTTAGACACAATTGCATTTATATTTTTCGTCGCGTTCTTTTTTTTTTTTACTGAAATCTGCTAAGTTCTTTATTCTTTCGCTTTTTATCTTTTATTTTTAAATCTCTCGCGAAAAGCTACTTATTTTCCACTTTTTTCCATTTTTCAGTTGTGGTTTGTGTAAATTAACTTCATGGTTTCTTTTAGTTATTTTTTTCTTCAATTTCTCAATGTTCGCAAACTGGTGCAGTTGTGGTACCGAATTTTAATTAAGGTTTTAATTTTAATGTTGCTGATACTTTCGTTGTTTTTAACACGCTTTTATTAGTTCTTTTGACACTTTACATAGTCTCGCAAAGATTGCACTTTTATTTTAATCATTTTTATTTTATTAATTTCACTCACGAAACTTATTATATCGCAACATTAGGCTCGGAACCCACAACGTACCAGCACTGCCGAAAGGCAGCGACTGGCAGGGTCGCCATGAAATGTGCGGGGTTACGTAGGCAGAGAGTAAAACACTGTTTGATGGATAACTGATAAACTGATTTATTCCAAATAATTACAGGGTTTTATAAGGCCTAAGATCTAGTGCATTCTTAGTCATAGGTGACGAAAACATGTCGTAGGTTAACCTTGATAAAGAACAGTATTTTCTAGTTAATCGGGTCACACGTAACGATGTCGTCACGGTGTTGTCGTTTATCTATGAACTTGGGATTATCAACCTGTTCAAGGTCTTATTACGTTTCTGTGACGTTAACTATGACTTTACGTACATGCGCCTACACTACACCGCATTACGACCACAATGTATTACAAAAAGAGTACACAACAAGCGCAAATAAATTTGTGATTGTGCGCATCCTCGCCTAAGACTCGGATTAATATCAAACAAAAAAAAGTTAAATGTCATACATAGCTAAGTCATTAAAATAGCTTAATAAACATGTTAATACTCGCGACACATCTATCAATCTGGCAGAGTGGTTAGCATTGTTCTCCTGCTTGTATCGAGAAGGGCGAGTTATTTCTGGTTCCAACCTGGGTTCATTGGCACTCGTCTAGGTTTAATTTGATCCATAGGTAAAGTGCAGTCTTCACTATTGTTGAATCGCGATAGTACGATTCAATTTATCGCGTGGCTAAAATATTGTGACAAAAATAATTAAGAGTTCGAAATACGAAGTCAATAGTTACATTATTATTTTTTGGATCAGAATAATTTTATTCAAAACTTGAAACCTTCAACGTAATTCGTGCGAACATAACGTTTTCTCACGTTGATTTGTCAATAATTTATGCTTAGTTTTAAAGTAAATTCAGTGTTCAGTGAATTGAGTTTGTTGTACGCCATTGCCAGCACCACAACGATCTGGCTCTCAAGGTTAATAAATCTTTTTACTGAGTAAAGATTTTGTGTGTGATAGACAATATTATGTATGAATATTGTATTGTATAATACTTCTTGAGTTGTACTATCTAAAAACATTTTTTTAATGTAAACTTGCTGCACTAGGTAGCGTTGTAAATCTTTTAATGCACGTCGTATACAATTGCTAGCTAAACATATAATTTTACGCGATATTAGATAGTAGCAATTGTACATTAGTCAAATACGATAAATCTCAGACATTAAAAAAAATGAATTTGCTAGTGAACGGTATAGTAAAATTGTTTATTTCGTATTTTTAATTGCTGCACGCACAAGGATGATAGCTAGATTGTCAATGTAAAACTTTAATGATGTAGGCTTGCTCCAGACTTTAATGATGGTGTACTTACTGTGCAGTAGCGGTACCTCCTTGCCATGCCTGCCCACACTACGCTTTTGGTATTACGCGCAATTTGACCCACACAATTTGACGCTCAAATTATGGAAAATCGCGATGATCAACTGGTAATTTGACTAGTGAATGGTTGATTGAGATGGTGTGTGTTTATGTGCAGCGGTCCCGAAGGTCCAACGCCAGCACCTGCCGGAGGCGCCGCGGCGTCGCTCGGCGCTCCCGTACACGTTCTGGCAGGAGAGCAGCGAGACGGCGCCCGTGTTTACCTTCCAGCTGCGCCCGCGCGTCATGCAGGCGCGCGACACCTGCAAGCTGCTCTGCTGCCTCAGCGGCAAGCCCACGCCCACCGTCAAGTGGTCAGTACACACACACACACACACACACACACACACGCCCGTGTTCACCTTCCAGCTGCGCCCGCGCGTCATGCAGGCGCGCGACACCTGCAAGCTGCTCTGCTGCCTCAGCGGCAAGCCCACGCCCACCGTCAAGTGGTCAGTACACACACACACACACACACACACAAACGCCCGTGTTCACCTTCCAGCTGCGCCCGCGCGTCATGCAGGCGCGCGACACCTGCAAGCTGCTCTGCTGCCTCAGCGGCAAGCCCACGCCCACCGTCAAGTGGTCAGTACACACACACACACACACACACACACGCCCGTGTTCACCTTCCAGCTGCGCCCGCGCGTCATGCAGGCGCGCGACACCTGCAAGCTGCTCTGCTGCCTCAGCGGCAAGCCCACGCCCACCGTCAAGTGGTCAGTACACACACACACACACACACACACACACACACACACACACACACACGCCCGTGTTCACCTTCCAGCTGCGCCCGCGCGTCATGCAGGCGCGCGACACCTGCAAGCTGCTCTGCTGCCTCAGCGGCAAGCCCACGCCCACCGTCAAGTGGTCAGTACACACACACACACACACACACACACGCCCGTGTTCACCTTCCAGCTGCGCCCGCGCGTCATGCAGGCGCGCGACACCTGCAAGCTGCTCTGCTGCCTCAGCGGCAAGCCCACGCCCACCGTCAAGTGGTCAGTACACACACACACACACACACACACACACGCTCGTGTTCACCTTCCAGCTGCGCCCGCGCGTCATGCAGGCGCGCGACACCTGCAAGCTGCTCTGCTGCCTCAGCGGCAAGCCCACGCCCACCGTCAAGTGGTCAGTACACACACACACACACACACACACACACGCCCGTGTTCACCTTCCAGCTGCGCCCGCGCGTCATGCAGGCGCGCGACACCTGCAAGCTGCTCTGCTGCCTCAGCGGCAAGCCCACGCCCACCGTCAAGTGGTCAGTACACACACACACACACACACACACACACGCCCGTGTTCACCTTCCAGCTGCGCCCGCGCGTCATGCAGGCGCGCGACACCTGCAAGCTGCTCTGCTGCCTCAGCGGCAAGCCCACGCCCACCGTCAAGTGGTCAGTACACACACACACACACACACACACACACACACGCCCGTGTTCACCTTCCAGCTGCGCCCGCGCGTCATGCAGGCGCGCGACACCTGCAAGCTGCTCTGCTGCCTCAGCGGCAAGCCCACGCCCACCGTCAAGTGGTCAGTACACACACACACACACACACACACACACGCCCGTGTTCACCTTCCAGCTGCGCCCGCGCGTCATGCAGGCGCGCGACACCTGCAAGCTGCTCTGCTGCCTCAGCGGCAAGCCCACGCCCACCGTCAAGTGGTCAGTACACACACACACACACACACACGTGCATTCTATCTTATTCTAACTCTGTAGAACATATATGCTGTGACATAATGTATTATTAAGACACTACATTGTTGAAAAGCTACTAGACGATGTGGAGTTTCTTCGTTCTTCTTCACAAACGAACAGCACCATTGAACGATCGACCATGGATAAGCTTGATGTTTATTAGCTTTGACGTCGCAAAATCCATTTGAATTCAAACACATTACTGTCCCTCCTCAGGTACAAAGACCGCAAGGAGTTGTCTAAGCACGACTACTCGATGTCCCACTCTGACGGCGTGGTGACCATGGAGATCGTGGACTGCCGACCCGAGGACTCGGGCAAATACACCTGCATCGCCACCAACGTGCACGGCACCGACGAGACCTCGTGCGTCGTCATCGTTGAAGGTACATATTATCATACCTTTACCCATTCAACAATACAATAATACACCCAGTCGACACAGCTTTTGGTGCCTACAGACCAGGATCATACATTTAGTAGAAATTGACTTTATACCTTATACTAGCTTTTGAAGTCAAACTGTATTTTTCTTAATGACGCTGAAGTTTTAATAAACGACATAAACATTAGACGAAACCAACTTAACTAAAATATTTGATTCGTTACGAATCATGACAAAACAGTTTTGTGTTCTATTATTCACAAAATTCAACAAAGAAGTACCGATTTACTTATTCTTATATTTAGGTCGTGGGGTACTTTTCTTTTTCTATGGACACTTATCTCAAAAATACCCATTTTTATACATTTTTAGTAGTTTTTAATCCATAAATATTTTTAGTAACATTAGTTAGTACTTCATATTATATGCATGAAAATTCCTAAGTAGAAGACAGTACCTAATAATATAGCATGTTGCTCTAAACTATAAATAGTTTACATCGCTGTAGTATAATTTGACTGAGAGATACTTGCGTTCCAAAAAAACAAGAGAGATTAAATAATAAATCATGCACATTATAAAATGCAATCAAATAGCGTACCATTCATTTTATTATTGTGCCGCCCGGTTTTCACTGCAAGAACAATAGTTTTAATTTTTCTTATTTTGGACAGCAGGATATTCCCATATTAATTACACTTTTCATAATAAAAAAATATATAATTATAAAGTATTGTCTAGAATTAAAATAAACCTTAATTCCTTGTAATTGTAGACCTCCTGCTTGAAAACTAATTCACTTATGTTTTAACTTTGCAGGTTCTGAAGGTAGTTAGATATAAAACACACGTTTTATTTCAATCATGCTTGAGCTTATTTTTTTACCATTTACGTCACAAAAAGTAATATAGTGACGTTACATTTTATTTCTATCACCTCATTTTTTGTCGCTAAAAAACAAATATCACAAAAATAATATATATGTCGCTTTTGAAAAAATCTAAAGGCTATTCGGGACATGACAAAGATGGTCTAAGCTGAGCACTTGTTTGATTTTTACAACCAAACCATATCAGAACAAGGTATTGGAAACATGTTTTATCTAAAGCTTCTCAATTTTGAATAGGCAAGGCAACAAAATAAAAACTAGCGAAGGTGGTATATGTGCAAAATAACACTTTATATTACGGTTTCCCACGTATGCTTTAAGGGTAAAATAGGTACTCAGAGATATCCGAAAAATATTGCAAAGATTTTTAACAATGGTATTTTTCCTTGTTTTCTGTGAGTTTTTTCAACGCTTATGTTTATAACACCGTATAATATAAATGCTAGGGAGTTGTTGAATACTAATATGATTGTTTTATGTTTCAGGTGAAGTAATCAGCCCGGAACAGGCACAACTAGCACACAACTTCCTGTACTCTGGAGACAGGAAGTATATCGAGAAACCAATCAAACCAGCACCGCCACCAATCATTACCAAGACTAAGGTAATCCACTAAGCAAGTTCTAATTCGCTTTTAATATCTGACAAAATCAAAGAGATCTATTTATAAATATGGATTAAAAGCAGTTTAAATCACTCGTAAAGCACACTATATTATACAGTTAAAATAAGAGCAAATTCAAAGTGATACGAAACAGAAGTTAAGTTATACATGTAACAGTGATAAAAAACTAACAGGGTGTACAGTCAAATGACTGAATTTGTGTTTGTCTAGCGTAATGTCTTGTATAGTCTGTATTGGTCATAAAATATCTAGCTGACTGTACATGAATTGTTTATATGAGAGGGAGGAAACTAACCAATAGTAATCCCTATAAACAGGTAAATTTGAAATCCAAAACCAAAGACGTTTAACACGATTGTTTGGGCATATCCTAGAATGCTGGGTGTGATCGGTCTACACTGTAGACTACAGACTTCTTTTCAACAGAATTTGATCAAATAAATAGGTCTAAAATACACATTGAGAATTCAAGTCCGTTGAAGCTTGATTCGTCGTACTCTTTCGTCAATTAAAAAAAAAACCATTGAGAATCAAATTAAAGGTGAATATTTATTGTGTCAGGTGACGATTGACCCGCCAGTGAAGACGCCGGCGCTGCGGCCCAAGTTCTCGCCGCAGTCGTCAGTAGACGCTACCAAGCGCAAGGGCTACGGCAACAAGCTCGACTCCGAGAGCTCCTCGCGCTCGCGCAGCCACACCAAGGAACTCGTGTGTGAGTACACAGTACACGCACACACACACACTATACACCCGGACACCTCATACAACTCACGAGCTCACAATACACGCGCCATTTTTGGATAACTCATTTAGATAACTCCATGGTCCAAGAAAACAAGATCTAACAATTAGACCACGTGACTGATACAAGGCTACGTCATTTTGCCTGTTCAACCTTGTCGAATGCGTGTAATAGACAAGGATGAACAGCGCAAAATGACGTAGGCTTAACAAATCGATGGTGTTTTGTCGGTAAATTGATAATGATTACATGCGTGTGAAAGAGATAGTAGCTTCAAACATCTACACTATGTGTAATAGAGGGAGCCGATACGATGCGAGAGAAGATTCACCGCAGTTTGTCAGATAACTATTAGTTAAAAGATGTATTCATGCTGCGGGCTACTGAAACCGAGTAATTTACAATACGTAGTGTCCATTGAATAATATAATAATTACTATAGATGGAGTAGACGTTTGAAAGAAGATAGTTTCTTAGCAAGGCAGTGGCCACTATATTGCCACCTTATACCCTCAACATAAACTCGAAAAGGAATGCATTTTATAAAGTTGTTTTGCCTTGAGGTTTGAATAACCAAGTGTTTTTGTTGTGCAGTGCCTGCATCAGACAAGACGATGTGCAAGCCGTCGTTCGCGCGCGCGCTGCCGGACGTGCTGAGCGCGCGGGACGGGGCTCCGCTTCTGCTGTCGTGCGCCGTGCGCGGGGACCCCGACCCCAGGGTCGAGTGGCGCAAGAACAACCAGCCGCTGCACTCGTCAGAGGTACGCATACATCGCCCTTGCTATGCTATGGCAGGCACATCGACCGATAATACCTAAACCACTGGCCGGTCACTCCATACAGAAAACGCGTCTTGACAAGCTACTTCTTTTTTAATAATAAATGAATATCAACTACAAGTCAGTGGCGCTAGGCGGAATCCCGCGGCGCCTGCGGGGTGCGGGGCGTGGGGCGCTATATCGGGCGGGGAACTCATTTTGGCGCGGGGGGGTGAGTGTCCTTTCTGTACAGGTTAGTACTATTAGTTTCTTCTATGCCTAAACTATGGAGTGGCATACGCCTTGTATAGGCCGTTCCTAACGCTTTGTCTTCTGTCATGCGCTACTCGTCTTCAATGAACACCAACGGTCAGTTTAAGTCAGCTTCCCATCATTGGGCCGTTGCGTTAGCCATCCCTGGGATAGCAGTCGGATACCTTTGAAAGGTGTGTGGCAAGTGGCCAAACCACCTCTACTTCTGTACGTATTACAAAGAAACAAATAAAACAGTTACTTTAGAAACCATTATCTTTTTTTTATAGTCGGTACACTCTTGCCAGAGTGGTCGTGGTCATCATTATGAATCACGATGAACGGTAATCTTGGTAATACGACGCCATTCCTTGCGGACTGAAGCTTTCCGGGTGTACAACACACCAATATAACTACTGTCCAAAAATGATCTCCACTCAGCATTAGTTGCACGAAGAAATGACATGCAGCGCTGGTCTTCCGTGGAACCAGTATATTGAATGAGAGAGAGGGAAGACGACGAGAAGAACGCTGCTTTTACTATTGTACAAATGATCTAAAATATATTGAACACTTAAATATTTAACGAGATCATAATAGGTAATGTTGTTTGTTTGATTCAGGTGATTGACCTGAAGTACAAGAATGGCGTAGCGTCACTGGCCATCAACGAGGTGTTCCCCGAGGACGAGGGCGAGTACTCGCTCAAGGCCATCAACAGCCAGGGAGAGTGCGTCACCACCTGCAAGGTCACCGTCAAGCGTGAGTACTGGCTTCCTCTTCACTACTAGCACACATGTATATATACAAGTACAAGAATGGCGTAGCGTCACTGGCCATCAACGAGGTGTTCCCCGAGGACGAGGGCGAGTACTCGCTCAAGGCCATCAACAGCCAGGGAGAGTGCGTCACCACCTGCAAGGTCACCGTCAAGCGTGAGTACTGGCTTCCTCTTCACTACTAGCACACATGTATATATACAAGTACAAGAATGGCGTAGCGTCACTGGCCATCAACGAGGTGTTCCCCGAGGACGAGGGCGAGTACTCGCTCAAGGCCATCAACAGCCAGGGAGAGTGCGTCACCACCTGCAAGGTCACCGTCAAGCGTGAGTACTGGCTTCCTCTTCACTACTAGCACACATGTATATATACAAGTACAAGAATGGCGTAGCGTCACTGGCCATCAACGAGGTGTTCCCCGAGGACGAGGGCGAGTACTCGCTCAAGGCCATCAACAGCCAGGGAGAGTGCGTCACCACCTGCAAGGTCACCGTCAAGCGTGAGTACTGGCTTCCTCTTCACTACTAGCACACATGTATATATACAAGTACAAGAATGGCGTAGCGTCACTGGCCATCAACGAGGTGTTCCCCGAGGACGAGGGCGAGTACTCGCTCAAGGCCATCAACAGCCAGGGAGAGTGCGTCACCACCTGCAAGGTCACCGTCAAGCGTGAGTACTGGCTTCCTCTTCACTACTAGCACACATGTATATATACAAGTACAAGAATGGCGTAGCGTCACTGGCCATCAACGAGGTGTTCCCCGAGGACGAGGGCGAGTACTCGCTCAAGGCCATCAACAGCCAGGGAGAGTGCGTCACCACCTGCAAGGTCACCGTCAAGCGTGAGTACTGGCTTCCTCTTCACTACTAGCACACATGTATATATACAAGTACAAGAATGGCGTAGCGTCACTGGCCATCAACGAGGTGTTCCCCGAGGACGAGGGCGAGTACTCGCTCAAGGCCATCAACAGCCAGGGAGAGTGCGTCACCACCTGCAAGGTCACCGTCAAGCGTGAGTACTGGCTTCCTCTTCACTACTGCCAAAGCCAGTCAAACTATAACACGTCTCTTTTTGTTAGGGGTTAAAAAATGCTGTTGTATTGACAACAGACCGCAGACCGCTGTTGTTGTGTTGACCTATTGAGGTAGCTGTCATCTGGAGCTAGAAAATGTAGTAGCTCTATACACCATTAGTCGCCTCGTATGACAAAACCGGGAGGGAACTACACATCGTGTCTATGACTAAAAAGAAAAATAGTTGACTTATCTATTTTAAAACGTAAAATATCATTAATTTTGAAACATTACTAGAATAAGTTTTTCTATGTATCCGTCTATTCAGTCCACCTATGTCCACTGTTAGATATCTAACTAAGTAAATTACATATTAGGATGTAATTTAATGTGTTGTTGTAGCGATGGACGCGAGCGCGGCGAGTGCGACCAAGACGGGCGACAAGCCGCCCAGGATAGTGGACCACGCCGTGTCGCAGGTCGCCACCGACGGAGACGCCGTCACGCTCTCCTGCAGGTACACACACACACATACACACACCACACTACACGCACACTACACACAAATACTCATTGATATAGCCCGACCAGACCAGACAAATAAAATACCTCGCCATATTGCGGAATTTTAATGGAACTAATTTGATTATGAAAGTTTTTGCCATAAACGTAAAAATATCTTTTGCGCCTAATGTCCAAAATAAAAAATGTCCAACGAAGAATTTTGCCCAACACGAATTTTGTCCAACAAGAATTTTGTCAAACACGAATTTTGTCCAACACTAATTTATTACACACTTTTTACACTTATTTAGCCTGACCAAAGAAATATGACACCTGCTCTGGGGGCGCCACGTGTATATTTTTACGACTATGGCAACAATTTCCCTTATAAAATTAGTTCCTCTGAAATTCCGCAATATGGCGAGGTGTCATATTTCTTTGGTCGGGCTTTATTTTTATTTATTTTCTATTCTATTCTATTCTACACGTGGCGCCCCCAAAGCAGGTTTTTTATTGTTCTGGTCAGGCTTAACTTACAGTCTGGCAAAAAAGTCATTACAAAATTTTACTCAGAATCGTTTTCTCAGTGTAACAATGTTGTCAGCAAATTTTGAAAAAATCTGTCAGTGGCGCCCTTATTTCTTATGATGGCAGTTTTATTACAATCGGTTTAGTAGTTTCGAAGCCTACTCAATGTAAACGAACTAGCAATCAAATCTTTCCTCTTGGTATTGATTGAGACCCAATTTAACTGAGAACCCGGTCTATATGAATACTATCTTCTTAGAACATTAATGTTGAATTTATTCACTGTGTTACAATACTATGCATGTAATATTTGCAGAGTGACGGGCGCGGAGCGGTTCGACGTGGTGTGGCTGCACAACAACAAGGAGATCAAGCCGTCCAAGGACTTCCAGTACTCCAGCGAGGCCAGCATACACAAGCTCACCATCGCGGAGGTGTTCCCCGAGGACGCCGGCGTCTACACCTGCGAGGTACACACCCGCCACTAACATGTACACATTACCACAACAACAAGGAGATCAAGCCGTCCAAGGACTTCCAGTACTCCAGCGAGGCCAGCATACACAAGCTCACCATCGCGGAGGTGTTCCCCGAGGACGCCGGCGTCTACACCTGCGAGGTACACACCCGCCACTAACATGTACACATTACCACAACAACAAGGAGATCAAGCCGTCCAAGGACTTCCAGTACTCCAGCGAGGCCAGCATACACAAGCTCACCATCGCGGAGGTGTTCCCCGAGGACGCCGGCGTCTACACCTGCGAGGTACACACCCGCCACTAACATGTACACATTACCACAACAACAAGGAGATCAAGCCGTCCAAGGACTTCCAGTACTCCAGCGAGGCCAGCATACACAAGCTCACCATCGCGGAGGTGTTCCCCGAGGACGCCGGCGTCTACACCTGCGAGGTACACACCCGCCACTAACATGTACACATTACCACAACAACAAGGAGATCAAGCCGTCCAAGGACTTCCAGTACTCCAGCGAGGCCAGCATACACAAGCTCACCATCGCGGAGGTGTTCCCCGAGGACGCCGGCGTCTACACCTGCGAGGTACACACCCGCCACTAACATGTACACATTACCACAACAACAAGGAGATCAAGCCGTCCAAGGACTTCCAGTACTCCAGCGAGGCCAGCATACACAAGCTCACCATCGCGGAGGTGTTCCCCGAGGACGCCGGCGTCTACACCTGCGAGGTACACACCCGCCACTAACATGTACACATTACCACAACAACAAGGAGATCAAGCCGTCCAAGGACTTCCAGTACTCCAGCGAGGCCAGCATACACAAGCTCACCATCGCGGAGGTGTTCCCCGAGGACGCCGGCGTCTACACCTGCGAGGTACACACCCGCCACTAACATGTACACATTATACACATTACCACCACCATCACCTAGAGAACACACTTTGAATACCTTCTATGCATTGATTATTAATAACATTTTCTACTTTCCACACCGTGCCGTAAACGCGAGCGTTTAGTCGTGCCGTGAGGATACGGCGCGAATGTCTAACATACTTATTAAAAAGGAATATAATTTTCTGTTAACCAAAAAATCTAATCTTACAACAAATATATTATTCGTGCACTAAAAATACTAATCTTGCACCAAATATCCAAGGGCGTAAAACCGAAGCGGGGGGATGGGGGGAGGAGGCCGCCAAAAGGGTTAGACTGATGTCAAACAGAGCGGAGGGAGCCGAGCGAGCGGAGCGAGCGTGCCGCGGCAGCGGCCGGCGACCGCCGTAGTTTTGAATTTTTCAAAGTTGATAACTCAAGAAGTCTCAAGGTTGCATGTTTTGGTGCACAATTAGTATTTTAGGTGGAACAAGAGTATAATTTGGTGAAGATATTTAGGTGGAACAAGATAATAATTTGAGGTACGGTTAAATACTATCCTATTAAAAATGTGTACAAATCTCCACAGCTTAACCATATACATGTTTGTGTGTGTGTTTCCGTGCAGGTGTTCAACGACGCGGGCGAGTCGTTCTCGTGCTGCTCGCTAGTGGTGGCGGTTCCCGGCGAGGCCCCCCTCGCGCCGCAGTACGCCGCCTTCCCCGCCTCCGCCACCGTCAACGCGCAGGAACCCGCCGTCTTCATCGCTGAACTCGACAAGGTAACAACACTACTATCAGCCTCTTTGGGGTAGAGCCATCCGCTCCCCCGCAAGTCCGGTGTGAAGCTTGATTCGTCGTACTTTATCGACACAAGCATGGGTCAATTAAAATAAACTATCAGGGCACAGGGTAACCCATAGGTACATGATGCTACTACAAGATACTATTTGCTTAGTAACAGATATGACGTCAATTTAAAGGTTCGTTGGGTATTTAAAACTCAATATTATTCAGGTCCATCGATATTAATAGCAAAAAATATATGTAACGATTGTTAAAGTTAAAATACCTGAAAAATATTTCAATTTTAGATTCCCGCGAAGATTCCTTTCTTTTTTATCTTGTGCACAGTTAAGTCTAAAAATCAATAAAACGTAATAAAGTTGTACAAACTCATGATAGGGATATCTATTAGCATCAAGAATGTTTTTGACGTAACAACGCCTTATAATTCGATGGCGCCGGCTGCATGCACGAAAAAACATGACGCAATGCGGCGTTACCGCGCGGCTGAGGCGTTCCATTTAGGGCTTAGTGCTAAGTGCAAGCGAGAGCGCGGAACGAGCGGCAATGAGGCACAATCGTTGTCACGTTCAACTATCGTCAGTAAACCGACTTTACAGACAACCGCTTTTTAAGGCATTTCTACGCCTGAATTTATGGTTATACTGATAAATGTTGTGTGTGCAGCCGCCGCTGCAGCTGCAGTGGCTGAAGGACGGCAAGGCGGTGGACGAGGCGTCGCCGCGCTACCGGTTCACCATGGAGGGCACGGCGCGCTACAAGCTGGAGATCACCGCCGCCACTCCCGACGACGCCGGCCAGTACCAGGCGCGCGCCGTCGGCTCCAAGGGCGAAGCCGCCGCCGCCTTCTATCTCAACGTCGTCGACCTATAAACTATGTGCTACTAACTCATTCTTTACATATCTTACCAACACACTCATTTATATCAAATTAAATGATAACAATTATTCGGAAGCGAATCTAGCACATAGGAATATCTCTGTTATTTATGATACCTACCCCTACTACGACTGACATATACAGTATGAAGCATGGGAGCCAGGACGCCACCCTGCGTTATTCCCATTTCATACGATGGAATGATTTGAAAATTGAGCATGTTATACTGAATATTTAAATACGACTTTTTTATACAATTCGGATGTCTAAGTGTGTAAAGGAGTTTTTTTTATAATTTAAATTATTTATTAATTTATTAAGTATCTTTAAGTGTTACACCCTATCGAATGCCTATGAGAAGTCGCTCGGACGAAGCTCTCTAGTCACAGTTAAATGTTTATTTATTTATTTATCGTTAATATTTTGTTTTTTATCGTCCTCGTCTAACAGGTTTAAAAGCAGCTTATTTAAATTTGGAAGCTTGTTAATCAATGTTGCGAAGATAAGGTCCGATATAAATTAACAGTTGACCCTCTCGGGGATATTTTGTCGCCACCACAAAGTATCGTTTAGACGGTCGCCGCAGACCAAAATCTGTAATATTATTTTTATATTTACTTAAATGTATTACTTTACTTGTACATAAATTAATTTATATCATGTGACCGCGTAATTTATAAATAAATATGTATACCGTAAATTAATTACAATATTGTTTTATTTTTGTATATCCCTGATTATAAATATTTATTGATCACAAACAAACAGTTGACATGTTTTGTACATAATGTTCCGAAGAGGATTTAATGGAACTTAAAAACCGTGAAAATCATATTTTAAGGAATATAAATAAATTATAAACTAATTATGTTTATACAATCATTTTTTTATTTGCACAGTAAATGGTTTTTAACCAATGAAGTAGGTATGTACTGCTAGAAGTATATAAAAACTAAAATCATGGATAACCGTACAACAGTATTTATAAGATCGTTCACACGATCCTTGGGCTAAAGTCAACGAAAATTAAGAATACAGTTTTAAAATAAATCACGTGACCTCTAAGAAATTGAATTCTATTTTCGAATAATTTCAAATCGCGTTTTGAGCATTTTGCTACAACCAAAGGGTTGTGTGTAGGGCTTGCGTGTTGCGTGATGGTTCCTGACAGCGCCCTAGCTTAATTTTTACTGAAATTAATGACAACAATTGTACATTTTTGTACGCGTATTAGTATGTATTTAATGAAACGGCAGTGTGTCGTGCAATATACCATGCAGGTGCGCAGCACGCGCGCGGACTACGCGCCCGCAGCCAATCCTGGTACCAACCGCGTACTAGGTACCCGCATAATAGTCAAAACATGTATGATGCGGGCAGCCCGCATAACAGGAAAAGGGTCCTTAACAGTTTCTTGCGTTATTTCCTGCCATCGTACTCTGAAATTGTCATGTCATAAACTTCAAAACTGCATTTATTTCCTTTGCGCGACTAATGTCCAAAATACAAAATGTCCAATACGAATTTTGTCCAACCTACGCCTTGACGAGTTATTTTCGCAAATCCCATAAGAAAGCGCCATCTATCAACTCGCACTCTAACCGGTACTCTCGACTAGCTATATGGGCTTCTTAAAACGTGGCCCAGGATTACGCGTGTTGCTCTATGGGGTTGCTGCCTGTTACCACATCGGAAACTGGTTACGTACGACAATGGTACGACAGTTCCGTACGCGCCCAGAGGGTGGATTGTGGATTCATGTATTTATCTCGTGCCTAAAGAAAATATTTAAAAGCCTCTGGGCGGAGAAGTCCCGCGAGCCGCGTACATCTTTGTGCGCACTGATTTTGTAACGCTTAGAATAAAATGTCAGCATTCAGACGTTTCATTTTTAACACTTAAAATACTCGTAGCAGAATCCAAGCATTCAGACGTTTTATGTTTAACACTTAAAATACTCATAGCAGAATTCAAGACTTCAGATCTGAACAGAAGTTTTTGATGCATTGTAAAATTTCTAATGATTGGTCCTAATGATTGGAAAAAGGCCATATCGTCACTACTAATGTCAGGTAGCAGATCCTGATTTATTGGAACGGGAATCGGATCTATTTCGATGTCCAGTTCAGGTTGTGAAGTAACTAGCACCGTTGCCGTGGGTTGCGCCTGAGTTTGCAATCTCCTTCGTTTCTTTCGTAAAGTCCAAGAATCATTGCACTTTTGTGACTTAGTCGGACTTGCTTCTGGTACATTGATTTGAGAGCAATTGACAGATGATGGGCTTGATGCTCCTTCGACTTCTGAGCTGTCCAAAAATCTTAGTTTTTCGGCAAAAGCATAAGTTTTCACTATCGTCATTCTTTTGGCGGCCAGATTCGGCTTGTAAATCCCTTTCGATCCCTTATATTTAATGTAAGTATCTCGCGCTGTGCGCCACCGTTGCTGTATATTCTTACCTGAAACAATACAATAGACATGTTATACCTATTATAATCACTACATAGTATAAAACAAAGTCGCTTTCTCTGTCCCTATATCCCTATGTCCCTATGTATGCTTAAATCTTTAAAACTACGCAACGGATTTTGATGCGGTTTTTTTAATAGATAGAATGATTTAAGAGGAAGGTTTATATGTATAATACATGCATAATATACAAACGTATCTAGCCAGCACATGCGGCTGTTGCTCTTGAGAGCGCTCGTATTCCGTAGTTGTAGGGGTGAATTTCGTAGTGCGAATGTCCGACCGCATGAGCTGGTTTCTGAACATAAAAGCGTTTAATTTGGTCTAATTTGCATTTAATAATAAATAATAATAATAATAATATTTATTTAAAAGAAAGTACAATTAAAAAAAAAAAAAAATCAAATAAAAAAAAAAAATCAAAAAAAAAAAAAAAAAAAACAAAATAAAAAAAAAAAAAAATAAAAAAAAAAAATAATAATAATCAATCAATAATAATAATCAATCAATCATTTTATCAATAAAATTAAAAATTATAAAATAAAATAAAATTAAAATTGAAAATTAAAATTGCAAATGGTTTAAATTGCGATTCGTCTATGTTGCATTTGGTCACATTTGGTTTAATTTGTTACTTTAAATTAAGCATATTTCACTATTTACTATCTCCCAATAATAATTCCCGTCCCAGCCTATGGTTCACATTCACAGACACATTAGTTGGGTATCGAACCGCCACCAAAGTTCTATCAAACTTTACTAGCGATGACACATGAAGAGCTCGTGACACACTGTTTACAATTTAACAAAAACACATTTGCGCTGTACTCACTAAGCGTGTCTTTTTCCTCCGGCGTCAAATTTTCGAACATCTCGTCACATATCTCTTCCCATGACCTCGTCCGCGCCTGTTTGTCCTTGTAATCAGGGTGCGTCGTGTCCCATAGGCAAGGTCTACGTTGTACCAAATCTATAACAACGCCCGTGTCTATCAAATATTGTTGCCATTGTTGGTTCATGTTGGCTACGCGCGGGGAACGCAGACTGTCCGCAACGCTGTGTGGAGTAGACTGGCTGGCAGTTGGCACGCACGGGCGGATGCGGGTGCGGGCGGCGGGTGACGCGGGTGCGGGGCGAGGCGTGGCGGGAGGCGGGGCTGATCGGTTGGAGTCCGCACGCGGCCATGAACACGCTTCGTTTTGTTATATTTTCACACGCTCGTCACGCATGCAATTCCGTGACGCGCAGCGCTCGCACGCAACCACTGCCCGTAAATACATAAAGGGGCTTCCACATGTTTGGCAACCCCAGCCAAACTACGCCATCACAAGTTCAAACATGTGGATCAGATAGAGCATTTTACCTTACTTTATGTAGGCTTAAAACTAGGTACTTAGCGGTTGAGATCGATCCCACCTTGAGTTTCCACGAGTTTTCCGAAGCACGCAAACGGATTGGTCCACCAAGATAATTAAACTCTCGCTTCCAATCAATAGGTACCGTAATATTATCGCTTTGACAGCTTCTTCTTCTTAAAAGAATGTCCCTGTAGGTATACATACACATACATGGACTGCATGGTCACCCTACTGTTAAAATGAAACATTCACAAAAACAGAAGACGTGTTAAATTTTAGTAATATCATTTTCACAATTTCTGATATTGTAGTCTCGGTTTGCATACCATGTTCGGGTTCATTTAAATATGTATACGCTAAAATATGGAACACTCAGACGGGATGTTACAAAGAAAGTATTTTTTAAGAGCCCTTTCACACGAGCGATTTTATTCGGCGGATTTCTCGGCATTCTCGGCGGAGTGAGATCGCAGCGAGCAGTGCTAGCACGCGGCGGCTCGCGGCGTGTACACAACCATATTGGTATTTGGTATCGCGGCGGCGGCGCGGCGGTTAATAAGCTCGCTCTGCCGAGAAATCGCCGAAAAAAATCGCTCGTGTGAACGGGCTCTTAATTTACCTACTATTGAATTTTTGTTTCACAAATTGATTTAGGATTGTGCCGTCCCAGAATTTTTTCTATATTTATACGTGTGGTTCAAGCTATAATCCTCCCCTATGAAACCTTAATGAAATTCAATTTTGACTATGCCAAAAAATGGTATTGAAATAGTAGTAAATAGTATCATTGTAAGAAAAATTGGTATCATTAAGATTCTGAAGATATAGCTATAGTTTGGGGAGGATTATAGCTGGATGTTCAAGCTATAATCCTCCCCTCTCGTACAGCCAAACGGTGGGGTCTTTCGACTTAGTTTATATCCAAAAAAATAGACACGAAATAGTATTCATTGCTCACTAAAGAAAGAAAATTAGACGCGCTGTAATTCCGAAGATATAGCTACTGGTTGGGGAGGATTATGGCTTGAGCATTTCAATTTTGCTCATTTCTGCACTTCGCTTTGTTCTTTCATCCCAAAATTGGTATCAAAAATTGGTATTGAAATAGTATCGTCACACTACATTCGATTTATTACGAAAAACATCTTAAAAGTACTTTAAAAATGCATGTAAAGTTCTACATACAAATTGGTGTTGAGTCCCTATAATGCACAGTACGATAATACACAGCCAGCAAAGCATGGCCGACAATTGAATGCCAAACATGCATTGCGGTTACGGAGTCGTATAGTCCTTGCCGTGCATTATTGGACGGGTTTGATAGACACGGTCCGATATTGTATAGACAATATTTAATGTGGATTTGATTGTTTGGCATTCAATTGTCGGCCATGCTTTGCTGGTTGTGTATTATCGTACTGTGCATTATAGGGACTCAACACCAATTTGTATGTAGAACTTTACATGCATTTTTAAAGTACTTTTACGATGTTTTTCGTAATAAATTGAATGTAGTTTGACGATACTATTTCAATACCAATTTTTGATACCAATTTTGGGATGAAAGAACAAAGCGAAGTGCAGAAATGAGCAAAATTGAAATGCTCAAGCCATAATCCTCCCCAACCAGTAGCTATATCTTCGGAATTACAGCGCGTCTAATTTTCTTTCTTTAGTGAGCAATGAATACTATTTCGTGTCTATTTTTTTGGATATAAACTAAGTCGTAAGACCCCACCGTTTGGCTGTACGAGAGGGGAGGATTATAGCTTGAACATCCAGCTGTAATCCTCCCCAAACTATAGCTATATCTTCAGAATCATAATGATACCAATTTTTCTTACAATGATACTATTTACTACTATTTCAATACCATTTTTTGGCATAGTCAAAATTGAATTTCATTAGGGTTCATAGGGGAGGATTATAGCTTGAACCACACATTTATACCAATCTATTCGTGTAATAGAAAAACAATATATAGATCGTTTAGGTGCAGAAGAATTATAGGCTTCGTAGTAATTATTGTTGTTATCTATTATATTATTTTTTTGTTTTCATTTTAGTAGCATAAGTAAGATGTATTTCCTTTTGATGCAGGTTTGCGACCTGGATATTTTGTTGCACATTCGTATTTACCCCTTTCTCGGTATACAAGAAGAAAAACAAGGAAATAATTTTTAAATACCATTTATTTAAGTGGTATGTAATGGAATTTGTTGAACTAAATCAGTCTTTGGCTATAACACCAACACAAAACTTTTACATAAAATTAACAATATTGTAGGCGGAACTTAAAATTAACATTAGATTAATCAACTTCCTCCATGCGTGATGCATCATCAGCGTCTCCCTCTAGTGGTGGCACATCACCAGCGCTCGACTCCTCAATCTGAATGGGCTCATCTTCATCAATGCCAAGACCCAGCTTGATCATGCGGTAGATTCTGGACGCATGGACCTGAGGCTCATCCAAGGCAAATCCAGATGACAGAAGGGCAGTCTCATACAGAAGGATGACCAAGTCCTTAACAGCTTTGTCATTCTTGTCAGCTTCAGCCTTCTGTCGGAGAGTCTCAATGATGGAATGGTCAGGGTTGATTTCTAGGTGTTTTTTGGCAGCCATGTAGCCCATGGTGGATGTGTCTCGCAGAGCCTGAGCTTTCATGATACGTTCCATGTTAGCAGACCAGCCGTACTGTGCTGTGACAATGCAGCACGGGGACTCAACTAGACGGTTGGATACAACAACTTTCTCAACCTTGTTGTCTAAGATGTTCTTCATGACCTTGCAGAGATTCTCGAACTTGACTTTGTCCTCCTCACGTTTCTTCTTCTCTTCCTCATCCTCTGGGAGCTCCAAACCCTCCTTGGTGACAGACACAAGTGTCTTGCCATCATACTCCCTCATTTGTTGGACTACGTACTCATCAATGGGCTCCGTCATGTAGACTACTTCATAGCCACGTTTCTTGACTCGCTCAACGAATGATGAATTGGCTACTTGGTCTCTGTTTTCTCCAGTGATGTAGTAGATGTGTTTCTGGTTTTCCTTCATGCGAGATACATATTCCTTTAGAGAGCAAGCTTCATCACCAGATGCCGAGGTGTGGTAGCGGAGCAAGTCTGCCAGTTTTGATCTATTCTGAGAGTCCTCATGGATACCAAGCTTTAGATTCTTGCTAAATTGTTCATAATATTTCTTGTAGTTTTCTTTGTCTTCAGCCAGTTCCTCGAACAACTCCAAGCATTTCTTTACTAAATTCTTCCTAATAACCTTCAAGATTTTGTTTTGTTGGAGCATTTCACGAGAGATGTTGAGTGGCAAGTCCTCGGAGTCTACCACACCCTTAATGAAGTTCAAGTACTCTGGAATGAGGTCTTCACAGTTGTCCATGATGAATACCCTGCGGACATATAGCTTGATGTTGTTCTTGCGCTTCTTGTTCTCAAAGAGGTCGAAGGGTGCTCTGCGGGGTACGAACAAGAGAGCACGGAACTCAAGCTGACCTTCAACGGAGAAGTGCTTGACAGCAAGGTGGTCTTCCCAATCGTTAGTCAAGCTCTTGTAGAAGTCTCCGTACTCTTCCTGTGTAATATCATCAGCATTACGAGTCCAAATGGGTTTGGTCTTGTTTAGTTCCTCATCCTCCTGGTACTTCTCCTTGATGGTCTTCTTCTTCTTCTTCTTTTCCTTGCTGTCCTCATCTTCATCTTCACCAACATCCTCAATCTTAGGCTTGTCTTCATCCTTGGGCTCGTCTTCCTTTTTCTCTTCCTCAGCCTCATCATCAGACAACTCCTTCTCGCGTTCCTTCTCAACCACCAACTTGATTGGGTAGCCGATGAACTGTGAGTGCTTCTTGACAATCTCTTTGATCTTGTGCTCTTCTAGGTACTCAGCCAAGTCCTCCTTGATGTGTAGGATGATCTTGGTGCCGCGGCCGAGGGGCTCCCCGTGGTCGGGCCTCACGGTGAACGAGCCTCCAGCGGACGACTCCCACATGTATTGCTCATCGTCATTGTGCTTTGAGTGGACAGTGACTCTGTCGGCGACCAGGTAGCAGGAATAGAAGCCCACACCGAACTGACCGATCATGCTGATGTCCGCGCCCGCCTGCAGAGCCTCCATGAACGCCTTCGTGCCTGACTTAGCGATCGTACCCAAGTTGTTCACCAGGTCGGCTTTAGTCATGCCGATACCGGTGTCAATAATCGTAAGCGTGCCTTCGCTTTTGTTCGGAATGATCTTTATGTACAACTCCTTACCACTGTCCAGCTTCGACGGGTCCGTAAGTGATTCATAGCGGATCTTGTCGAGGGCGTCTGAAGAGTTAGAGATCAGCTCACGAAGGAAGATTTCTTTGTTGGAGTAGAATGTGTTGATGATCAGGGACATAAGCTGAGCAATCTCAGCCTGGAAAGCGAAGGTCTCCACCTCGCCCGAACTAGTCTGCATTTCCTCCGGCATTTTGATAGATATTTCTTCTAGCTTCACACAATATCACAGGTTATTTCGCTTGGAACACGTGTAGTTTAATCGCAGCGACTCGCGTGCAATTCCTCTTGTTAATTTTTTAATTCTGACGCTGCCGCGGAACGTCAAACCGTTTATATAGACTGCGAGATGGGGCGACATCTATATGTGAGCAGAAAATTCTAGACTTGGCGCGCTATTCGCCAGTGGTACTACAACCTTTGGATCAAATTTTTAGCATGAATATTTTGCGTTACTATTTTTAGAGATTTCTGTTCATTTATCTTATCATATATTTTGTTTCAATCATCTGAGGACACTAGGTAACGACAAATATTTTTATAAATATTTGCCTAAAAAGATTAAAAACAAAATGTATTAGATTGTTCTTAAAAGATAAGACAAGTTTAGCTAATTTTCATACAAAACGTTCAATATCTTATACAGCTAGCCTTACATTACAATACAGTAACTTAAAAATACCTCTTCACTGTTTGAATGAAAGGAAACGTAAAAAACTTAGTGGTACTTATTTTAGCTATTTTCTTCATTTTTATTGTAAGTATGTATGTAACATTCTTGTATTTTTATTAATCTTTGGTGTCAATAAATAATATTAGAATTATACAAATCGCGGTCAATTTCTTCTTGTCATTTAAAAAATATATATGGTTCTACTTTCAGCATCAAAATAATAATGTGAATATTATCAGCCTATTCTGATACTCAATTTTACTTAATATAGCCACGATTAGACTACACAATTGTTAGGCACCGACAAATTGGCGTTCTACAAATTGGAGTAAGTGTAATTGCAGTAAGGCTCCGATAATTAGGATGCTAACTGCAATTACACTTGTCCTTACTAAGGATTCTAACTGAATAAGTGTCCAACAAATTGTGTAGTCTAATCGCGGCTTATGAAATATTTATGATATATATTTACAAAACGAACATACAACAAAATGTTTAGGATACCGAATCTAGTCGAAAAAGTATTTCTACTCAACACAAGATGGCTCTAGCATCGAACGCTTAAATTTCTCTAGAGTATTCTCGAACCATCGAGAATTTTCTACATATTTTAACATTAAAATGTGAATTCATATCAGAAATTATATCGAAATACATAAAAATGAAATATATTTCCTTATGTAGCTTGAAATGAAGTCAAAAAATATGTATTTCATTCAGACAAAAATAAATATAACAACTTTCAAAGTTTCCTCTGGAATATTCATACTATATCCGGCATATAGTTTAGCTTTTGCTCGCTCGTGGCGCTAGGTTTATCCGTTACAGGAAAACCATGTTCCGGTGTAGGTACTGTGTATACCGGGTCGTATCTATAGTGAGGCTTGATATTGATTTTTGTCAATGACCGTGCTAAATTCTAGAAAATGCGCAGAAATGCATAGAAAACTGCGGTTTTTCAATGGAACCAGAGACCAAGTAATATTCCACAGAAATATAGATTTGAGGATTGTTTTTAAAACAGATTTTTATTCAAATTTTCATTCATGTTTTTTTATTTTGTTCAGGCAGGAATTATGTACTGAGAAAGCTTAGAAATACCACTAAGTTTTTAAATCTGTGGGTATAGGATACCTAGAAAAGGTGAAAGGTTAAAAGGCTCGCTTTAAATATATAGGTATAGTAGGAAAGTAACTATTTTATTTAGTCAAAATTTATAATAGCCTGATAGGTATGTAGGTAAAGTTATTTTACCCAGCCGTAAATAGTAGGTACATAATAAGTAAGTAATATGTCGAAAAGGTACGACCAATCAAGCTTTACCGGACTTGAATAAGTACCTATTAATTAGTAAGTAAGTAAGTAAGTAGTAAATATTAAGTATTGAATAAGCGTACGTAAGTCACAAAAGAGTCGTTATAATTTTGCTGATTCATAGGTATGAACCCTATTTCTAAGATTAATCATACATTTTATCATTTTATAAAGAATGTCATCATCCATCATCATTTATCAGAATCAGACTGATGATTTTAAAGAAAATAATTTCCGAAAAGATGCAAAGCAATATGGTTCCTTCTTGAAGGGCAATTAGTATTGAATACAATATCCTATGTACTATGTAAGTAATTTTTACGTATCTTAGAAGGGTGGGCGTGTGCAGACTGAAAGACTTGTTCACTATAACACACAGTTTATTTAGCGATCGGTAATTGACATCCGATGAAGCTTATACGAATACAATTCAATACACGTGCGGCTTGTAGAGCAGCCCAACGCGAACAAACAACGCTGCGCCGGATCATCTCCCGCGATCCGAGTCTCGTCGAGTCGAGCCGAAATGCCAGCCCCCAACTCTCTACTGGTACAGTTGATTGGGCGAGCCTAGTTAGTCCCACCCACATTTACATTATCCCGGTTATGTAGATTCGGGGACCTATCTAACTAATCTAATTAACTTATGATTGTAACATTCGGCCATCCTGTTAGCGACGCGTCCCCGCGGCGACGATGGTATTTCCAGGTAGTATCCCGTCTTCTTCACGCTGTGATTTCTGAAATAGAAAAAAAAACCCACAGCAGTAAACAACCAAAACGACTAACAAAAAAAAGGGTGTTGGGTCAAGTGTTGGAGTGTTTCTCTTTCCGTAGAAACCGTCGCACACTTGTTTCGTTATTGTAACTAAATTATCGTTTCTGACAAATGGGTTTGGTTGAGAGGGTCATAAATAACCATAAATTTGTCGAAGTGTGTTTATTTTTATTGGACGCACAGTTTTTTTCAAACGAGCTTCGTTTCAAGTTTTAAAGTTTGGCGAAATACTTTTTTTTTCATTTTATTTAACATAATAGTTCAAATGATTCGACCGCATTACTCAGCTTAGTTGAATGGATAATATTCTCAACATGAAAACCACACAGGTAAGTATCGATCGAATTTAACGTAGCACACAGCCTTTAGATTTGATAACCACACAGGTAAATTCGGGTGATTTTAGAGTCGCAGGCCGTATCACACAGCATAGCCTGTAGAAAGTTTTGAATCGATAGCCACAGAGGTAAGACCTGTTGAATTTACGATCGTCGGCCGTGTCACATAGCATAGCCTGAATAATGTTTTAAAAACATACTTAACCACACAGGTAAGATCTGATGAATTTACATCCGCAGGCCGTATCACACAGCTTAGCCCGGATAAGGTTATAACTTTATTACCACACAGCTCATTGTTTCACTTCGGAAAACATACTTAACCACACAGGTAAGATCTGATGAATTTACATCCGCAAGGTTATAACTTTATTACCACACAGCTCATTGTTTCACTTCGGGGCCGTTTCACACAGCGTAGCCCGGAAGTCGTTATTCGAATCAATAATGGCGGTTTGGATTGTTTGGGTTGATAAGGAAAGCACAGAACTAAGTCACCAACCTTTTATTTCCTACACCTTTTGTGTTTGTCGTCGTAACGTTTTTTCATTAATGTCATTGATCGGTCGATTCTTAACTTTGCTGTTTCGCGACGCTCTCGAAGACTTTCCGCGGTGTTACCGCTCGCGCTTGGGTCTCTATCTAGTAAGGCTGGTATGAGAGAGTTACTGTGACCAAACATTAATTGGAAGGGGGTGTATTTGGTTGTCGCATGTGGTGTATTGTTGATTCCCCAAATCACATCGGGTAACTTCTGATCCCAGGTACATTCACTCTCAGCTGTAGTATTCAATCCGTTGATAATTGTTCGGTTGACGCGCTCTACCTGCCCGTTGGCTCGTGGGCAGGCTATTGCGTTAAGCACGTGTTTAAATTGTTTTTCGGCCGCAAATTCCTTGAAATACCTACTTGTGAACGCGCTGCCTCGGTCTGTTATAACGCGCTGCGGTACCCCGAACTGCGACATTGTCTCACCTAGGGTTTTAATAGTTTCAACGGAGCTAACACCCTTCACAGGCTTGGCGAAAACAAATTTTGTGAAGGCGTCGATTGCAACTAGAATATAGTTGTGCCCACCGCGAGTTCGTACAAAAGGGTCTATGTGGTCTGCGTGCAAGGTATGCATGGGAATTGATGGTTTTTCGATGGGATGTAACTCCCCTTCCGTCTTGCCATAGTTTCCATTCGCGTAGGCACACCGTAAGCAACAACTTATGTATTTCCTAATGAATCGCGTCATTCCCTCAAACCAAAAATGGGACTTTATCGTCTTTTCGCATTTATCAAATCCAATTTGGCCAATTTGATCGTGATACCGTTGCAGTAAGCTCCATTTGGAAAACTTTGGAAGCACGAATCGATCGCCATCTACAGTCTTTCTATACAGTATGTTTTCATGTAATGTATAATTATTTGTGACGTCAGTGTTATCAGTACCTTCCTGAAGTTGTCTTATGATGCCTTATTGGATTTTCTCATCTTGCATTTGTAGTGTGAGGAACCAATCATCATTGTCTATCATCAGGACAGTATTTGTTTGCACTGGATTGCGACTAAGTGTATCTACATGTTGCATCCGATGCCCTGCCCGGTATTCTATTTCTAGATCGAAATCTTGAATGAGTAACCACCACCGAGCTATACGAGGTATCAAGTCTTTTTTTCAGAGTGTGGTTCTTAATGCAGCACAGTCTGTTACTCCTTGACCGAGATACCTATGAGGTGTATGCGGAATCGCTTTAAAGATTCCACTACCGCAAGAGTTTCGAGTTCGTAACTATGATAACATTGTTCCTTTCGCGTTGTTACTCGACTAAAGTACGCGACAGGGTGTAACGATCCATCTGTTTGATATTGCATTAAAATTCCTCCCAGACCGATTTTGCTAGCATCTGTGTGTAATTCCGTTTTTGCTTTAACGTCGTAAATCGCCAAAATGGGCCTTTCGATAAGTTTTGCTTTTAACAACTCGAAAGCGTCCTGCTGCGTGGCGCCCGACGCCCACTCCACATGTTTTTTTGTTAAGATGGTTATAGGCCTGGCAATTTCCGCGAACCCTCTTATAAACTTACGAAAATACGATGCTAACCCAATGAACTGGCGCACCTCGTGAACATTATTTGGTGCTTAAAGTTAGCTACACAGTCTATTTTCGCTTGCCCTGGCCTGACTGTTCCCGACGAAATTTCGTGTCCCAAGTAATTGACACTTGTCTTTAGAAACGAACATTTCTTTAAATTAAGTTTTAGGCCAGCACCTGCCAGCAATTTTAAAACTTGTTCTAACAAATCAATGCCCTCTTCGACCGTTAAGGAAGGAATGTTAATGTCGTCTAAGTATAAAGCTAGCTTTTCCTGTAATTTCCCAAGTACGAGATATATTAGTCGTGAAAACACGGCGGGCGCATTCGCTAGGCCAAACGGCATTCGTAAGAATTCGTACTGACCGCCTGGCGTAACAAAAGCTATTTTGTGAATGGAATCTTCAGCTATCTTGACTTGATAGTAGCTTTGTGTTAAATCTAGTGAGGTAAAAAAACGCTTTGCCTGCTAATTTACTGATTTGATCGTCGATGTGCGGTAAGGGATAGCGGTCTCTCACCGTGCACGCATTAAGTGCCCGATAGTCTATACACAACCTATAGTCGCCTCCCTTTTTCTTTACTAAAACGACGGCTAGCATAGTTTGACGATGATTCTCTAACAATTCCAGCTTCGATTAATTCGTTTACTTTTTCTTGTACGATTCCATTTTCCTTATAAGAAAGCCGATATGGCTTACGATGTATCGGTTTCTCGGTTGATGTGAGAATTTCCATCTTAATTAAATCGCTAGAACCTAATTGTGCCGTAGTTTCCGCGAACGTACTGGAGTATTCGTTAAGCAGATTAAACAACTTTGCCCTATCCTCTGCACAAATGTCACCTACATCTACACTGTAAAAATCAATATGTTGTCTAGTTGTTCCCGTTTTGGTATCCTTTGAAACGCGGGTATCAAGAGTATACACATGTTTACCGTGGCATGTTTCTGGGCGCGTTATTAATTTACCATGAGGCCACTCTAATTCCTTTGTTCCAATATACATATCTGTAATGAATAGATCTGCGGGTGATATTACGGTCGGTGGTATATAGTATGACAATGGTCCCTGCGCTACAAGTACGGGGCTAGTTACAAGGACGTTTTCTTTGTCTATTTTGTCTTTTATTAAGATGGGAATAGTTGCGTTTGTACCCGGCGCGATTTTCGAACTTTTCTCTGAATATATGGGGACTTTGATAAGGGGTTCGTGTAAAGCCAAATTACTGAAGGGGTCGAGCAGTTCACTAGTTCTTAATAAGGTGGCTGAATTTTCTGTCGTTAATAAACTAATGCCGGGTTGGTTTATTATGGCTCGTCCGACAATCAAATCTAATTTCTGTAAGTCTACGTCAGCGACTTCGGCATAACTATCAAAATAGAGGTCATCAATAAGTACTTTGGAAGAAACTCTGCCCCGAGATAAGGTTTTTTTGCCGCCAAAGCCCGTCATAATAACGCTAGAAGGGGCGATAGGGATATTTAGTTTTAAATACATCCTTGTTGTGATAATGTTGACTCTACTACCTGTGTCTAGATAAGCTACAGCGGAAACTTCACCAATCGTGACTCGTTTTATGTACAATTCATCTATAACAGAGGAGGCAAAATATATGTGCTGTACCTGTTGATATCCTTTTGGCGTTCCCGGTGCTTGCCAGCACACCGCAGCTGTGTGTCCTGGACGCCTGCAGATGTTGCACCTCGTGGCTCGGCATTCCTGCGAAGTATGTCCAGGTCTGCGACAGGAGTAGCAGATTCTTGATGCAGCCGCCGAAGACATTGACGCCGGCCTTCCATCACGTTGCTGGTTGGTACGCCGACCACTTGTCTTCACTTGGTTGTCATTCCTCGCCTCTACTTTTCGGTAGTCTTCTAGGCCCGAAAGAAACCCGTAGTATAATGCTTCCGGGCTCTCGGCGTTGTATGCCTTTGCGTTGGCCCTTAACTCCTCTGGCAGACCTTGAATCAAGCAAGATAAGGCAGCCTCCTTTTCTAACCCACATTTTCCGGCGAGGGATATCTTGTCACGGTAGTAGTGGGACATGGTTTCACTCTCTTTCTTGCTTCTTGCCATGAACTCTCGCAAGACATTCACAAAATCTGTGGATCGTGGGAAGGCTCTTGTCAGTTTTTCCTTCCAAGTGTCCCACGAGTCACTGTAATCGTCTAATTCATCGTACCATTCACGTGCTGTCCCCCTGAGCCGAAGTTGCATAATAAATATGCGATCCTTTCCATTCCAGTCGTAGAGATCTCCTAGCTGGTCTATTTTGCGAAGCCACGTACTGATGTTCATCTTGTGAGCAGGATCAAACTTAGGAATTACTTCAGCATCTTGATGCGTAGCTCTACGCAGTACGGCTCGAGTCATATCGACTGCACATTCTTCTCTTCCGACAGAACATTCCTCTTCTTCTATTGCGCACTCGTCCTGAGAGCATGTTTTCTTTACCGGTAAGGGTACATACTCGTCGCTGTCATCTTTGTTCCTCTTGCCCAATCCATGTATATAGGGCCCAAGCATCCCGGAGCTTTTGGGTATGTAGATGAACTAAGCCTTTGTTTTCAGATCCCACTTCTGAGATTTTACGTATCTTAGAAGGGTGGGCGTGTGCAGACTGAAAGACTTGTTCACTATAACACACAGTTTATTTAGCGATCGGTAATTGACATCCGATGAAGCTTATACGAATACAATTCAATACACGTGCGGCTTGTAGAGCAGCCCAACGCGAACAAACAACGCTGCGCCGGATCATCTCCCGCGATCCGAGTCTCGTCGAGTCGAGCCGAAATGCCAGCCCCCAACTCTCTACTGGTACAGTTGATTGGGCGAGCCTAGTTAGTCCCACCCACATTTACATTATCCCGGTTATGTAGATTCGGGGACCTATCTAACTAATCTAATTAACTTATGATTGTAACAAATATAATAATGTACCACCAACTTGCAAACCACAGATCATTTTGTTTTCTTGTCTGACATTCTGATATTAATTGTTTTATTTCCTCAAAATTATTTCTGGTGGTGTGCGTAATTCAGCTAGGTACCTACCTATTTTTAATACGACCACGCCTTTCGTGCATATCGGCATGCTAAAATAATATTTTTCATTTCATTTTTTAACAACACTTGCGAGAAGGGCCGGGTAGGAAGGAAGGAAGGAAGGAAAGAAGACGAAATAATAAATTCATCACATGATCTTTAACCGTCTCTCCCAGCCGCATTGCACAGGTGGCATTGGCCGGGGTTCGAACCTAGAACCTTCGAAGGAAGAAGAGAGAGAGCAACGCAGCACGGATGAAATCTACAAATTTTGTAAATAAATAATAATGAGTACATACTTTCATAAATAACAGCAAAAACAGAAATTTAAGGCATGTCATATTTAGGTACCTACCTATATTTATTTAGAACAAACCTATAAATAATTTAATATACCTTATAAATACCTATAAATAATTTAATATACCTAACCTACATAGTTTTCTTCTGCAAAATAGACATTGGAAAACGTAAAACTGAACAACATTCCATAAAGAAGGTGCTTTTATTCCACTCTTTAATTGATTTGATTTCTATATTTTTCTATTTTAGGGTTTATTTACGCAAGTATTTGCTAGGAAATTATAGATATTAAACTAGGTCAAGCAGCGCCATCTATTGTCGAATAGAATACAGAATCAGGTCATTGGCATCGAGCGAGAGACATAATAAATAAAATATTACTGTCTCTGTCTCATTGGCCGGCTTTTTTTGTATCTATCTCAGTGTCAGACTGTTAGCTCAGATGATACAGCTATTCGCCGTTAGATGGCAGTGCCAGCCATATTTTATCTTGTTATTTCTCGAGTCTTCTCGAATTCGTTTGCCCCATAATATAAAGGCGAATGGAACCGCTGGCTCAGTATGTTTCTTTCTGATACAGCGAAGCGAATAAGAGCGACGACGAGAAAGCGTTGAGCTTAAGCGATATTGACTCAAGGCGAGTTTAGTAAACAATTTTCTGCTATTTTTCTTGTCAAAAAAGAAACAAAATGGCACTACTACCATACTTGATCGACGAACTTCGTCCACGCCGAATCCGTGACCAACTTTTCGGTCTAGACCTGTCTCCAGACGACTTTTTGACCGACGTGTTCGACCGTCCGTCCCTGCAGATCCGTCGCTACATGCGCCCCTGGAAGAACCTCTCGGCCATCGCAAAAGACGTCGGGTCCACCATCAAAAGCGACAAGGACAAATTCCAAGTCAATTTGGACGTCCAACATTTTTCGCCTGAAGAAATAAGTGTGAAGACAACGGATGGGTACGTCGTCATAGAAGGGAAGCACGAAGAACGCAAAGACGAGCACGGCTTCGTTTCAAGACAGTTCAAGAGGAGATATGCTTTGCCGGAAGACTGTAATCCTGAGACTGTGGAATCTAAGCTGTCGTCTGACGGAGTGCTGACCGTGACGGCGCCTAAAGTGTCCTCTGGGAGGGACGAGAGGGTTATTCCCATCACACACACCGGCCCCGTGAGGAGGAAGGCTGTTGAGGACTCGTCAGAAGCCAACGGTGATGCAGAGCCCGAGGAAAAGACGCCACAGAAGAAGCGGAGACGTTGAATATTAGATTTAATTTACTACTAGTTTAGTATTAACTTACTGTAGCTACTTAAGTCACTTAGCATTTAAATAATGTCGCAGTGGACAATTTATTCCTTTTGTTAAGACTGAAAAAAAATAGTTTTGAGATTATTTGATAAGTACAATAAATATAAGAACACTTTTTAATTATTTTTGTGTTTTATTTATTTTATTATGTCGTGTACAGAAACGATTAGGTCCGTTGCAATAAATGAGCAGTTGTTAGAATGTTTTGACTGTCACGTGTAATTGGGTTATTCCCACACTGCCCTTCTTTACGGACGCTGACCCCCGAGGGGGACGTGTGAGTTAGTATTTATAAATAAATCTCTCACAGAAAATAAGAAAAGAGAGAACCTAGCAAACAGCATTTTTTCATAAGGCTGAGGCTAGACGAGCGTAATTTTTTTAGTTTGGATATCAGTCGCGTATTTCGGTCGCGCAATAATTATTTTATGCTACATTAGGATTCATACACTACTCCTGTTTCGTTCACACGACAACGCCAAATGAGTTACGTATTTTGTATGACACACAACTCAAAAAAATTACACTCGTCTGATCTTACCCTAAAACTGGTAAATATAATAATACTTATCTACTTTAAAATAGCAGACAGCGATATACTTACCTACCCAATATTATCTAAAATCCGTTCCATCAAAATTATCCGCGTTAAAACATTCACACTTTTTCGCATTTATGGACTACTATTTGGTATTCTGTGGTGAAAAATATTGTATTACTTATAGAAACATTATTGTGAAATCAGTTTCGATCCATTGACTCAGTAGGCCTACTATATAAGTAGCGACAGGCTCGAGAAGCTGTCAAACGCGACATAGTGACATTAGAGCCATAGAAGTTCTGTCAATATGTCGCGTTTGACAGCTTCTCGAGCCTGTCGCTACTTACATAGTAGGCCTACAGGGGTAGGTAGAGCCTTCCGTCCGCTCCCCGCAATGCGCAAGCCCGGTGAAGCTTTTATGCAAGCGTATTGTAGTGTCCTAAAAAACCAGTTTGCCGGAATGACAATCGTTTTCATTCGCAAATGCTTGTAAGTATTTGAGTAAGTACAAATGTCGACTATTGCAGTGAAAATGAATAAACCCTTTTGTTCCTTTATTGCTACTGTCGGTGTCGTATCTTTTACTAAAAAAACAAATATATAGGCGAAAATCGGAAATAGATTGATGCAACGCCTTTGGCGGTTATCGATTCAGTGCACTCGGATAGGAGGAAACGGTCTTAGCTATTAACAACATCAGATCAATGTCCCTGTTCTATACCCAGTTAAAGAAAACGAATTTTATAAATATCTTTAAATAGGCAACGTTTATTTTACTCACTTGTGAAGTAGAGCTAAATAATTCATTTAATAATGTGCAGGTAAGGTAATGAAATACCGTAATACAACTAGATAAAAATTATTTTTACACAATAAATAGCAATCAAATTAAATAAGTGGGTAGCTAAGCTGCACAATAACTATAACAAATGGCTTAAAGTAATAATTTTCTTTAAGGAAACCTGATTCGAAATTTGAATAAATACTAATAACAAATTCAAATTTTACAGAATTTTACTGCCACTATGGTACTCTAAGTCCAAATCAACCTACGCGTAATATTTTTACCACTAGCGTAGAAATCTCTGGATGTATCATTTTGCTAAGTTTATGTCCTATGTTATGATGACTCACACATCGTTTCACCCGCTCATATCGTGTGGGTTGTAAAATATTATGTGTATGTAAAATGGATAACGAATGATGTCTCGCATCTGTGTAGATTTTGATTTGATTAAATATAACGAGACTATTTATTTCGTCTTAATTTCAGGGATTGATTGCTTGGCATGGCAGGAATCACATTTTTGTGTTGTGGTGATATCTTTGTTGAAATTAATTGCTGCGGATGCGGATGCAGATTTCCAAAACTATGCGGAAGCTCCGCATTTATTTGTGGATACAGATGAATATTCACAAGTATTCACAACATCCCTGATCACTAACCATACTACAAAAATGTGAACCCACTATGATCCCGCCGCCGCGCCGCCACCGCCTAGCGCTATTTTTTATCCAATCCTTTTGCGAGGTCAACATACTTACGATAAAAATAATAAAACTATTAAAATTACTAGAACAGTCCACTACTGCCAGCAGAAACATACGGAGCGAGCCTTTTCCTTTAAAGATATTGCCACGCAGGTAGATTGGGGATTGCAGTTCTTTGTCGTTGATAATAATATTGATTTCCTGGGTTTAAGTATCCACGGAAACCCACAAGAAGAGTTGGGTTGCTTGTTGTTTGGCTGGGATTTGGGTAGAGTTCTGTTGGTTGGGTTTTTGGGTTGGTCTAGGTTACATACCAAAAAAAGTTATAAAAAAACTAAAAAATTAAATTGTTAATAATAATAGAAATGTATGTAACACATCCAGTCATCCCATCTTAGGTTGGTTGGGTGTCCGAACATAGGCATAAAAAAAAAGTAAAACGCCCCATAAGTAATTTAAAATTTATGTAACCTTCATCAAAGTTATGTACCTACTTATAGTAAAATAATGATAGATGATAGATGTAAAATAAATAGTTAACAAAATGAAATATACATGTTAAGAATATAAAACAATACACAAAGAAAATAAAAGTTTTAAGGAGAGTTTATTTGTAGATTAAAAAACGGGTGTTCCTAGTAGGTACACCCATTTTTTATCCCCTACCTAGTATCATTCGGGCCGGCCAATGTACCCCAAATCCAAACCGTTATTTTATCGAAACGGTTTTTAGTGAAATTTTCTAGAAACAAACCGCCACCATCTCTGCTTGTGAATCGAACCATTCGTTTCCCCCTGCCTTGTCTCTCGCCCACTTGTATAGAATGTAAAGTAAACAAGTATGTAATCTGTCCCTTTCTTTCTTTAGCTACTCAAGATGTATCCTTCTCTGTCCTGCACCCAATGTCAGGTAATTTACTAGACAGCTTTTAGGGTGGCCATGAGTGTGAAAATAAATACCCTGAATTCAGTCGCGAATCCTTGAATATACCAGATTAGAAGATAGGATGTAATATTGGAAAAAGATAATTTTGTACATAATAAAAATATTTATTAAGCTAAAAACAACGAAGCTTTTGGGTTTTTTCAGAGAAACTCACTCAAGTGCCCAGTTATTTATATTGTAATATTGTCTTTAATAGGTCTTTAACGGGAATGCTAGTACATATATTACATTTTATAGGAACGAATAACTTTTTAGGGCGAGGATATAAAGAAACAAGTTTCTGGTACAGATAAACCGGTACGAATGGGTGCATCGGTACCGGTTTACCCCAGAATACACCAAAACTATAAAATGTACTTATGTTATGCATAAAGAAACAGGATAGCACTTATCAGTACAGACTACCTGGACTAGCTCATACGGGCTTGAATGTCCGGAAAACTCGAAGCAATTATTGTCAATGAAGACAAGTTTTACTTGTTTCTTTATGTTGGATATCCTGCACCGATCCGTATTACCAACCCACACCGACTAGTCCGTGCCGGAAAACCCACCTCTTTATTATTTCCTGTTTCAATAAATGAAAATATGTATTACCAATAAATCTATCCAATTACGATGGATGATGAATACCTACTGCAGTTTTTTAAAATAAATAAAGTACCTAATTGAAATCAAATAAGTAGTGTGTAAATATCAGTAGGAACTGTTTTCAATATAAATATATTTTTACTATACAAATTTAATAACAGCGTAAAGATAAAACTTACTAACATCTGGGTAATTTTTCGACGCTTGGCACACCGATCCCACCGATGCTTCTCACGTCATATTCTAGGCCGCGCTCTGTGATTGGCTGGCGTACACGTGCTTACTCGAAATTTCCACGAGGGGCGGTCCTTATTGGTTGATCTCGTATGTTGTAGAACGTTCTGGAAAACAATTGGCGCAAGTATAAAAGCCTGAGCTGTTGCGCGCGAATTCAGAATAATTTGAAATACGAAAGTGAGCAGACGTGAGTTCGGAAATATCCGAAGCAGTTCAAGCGTTTATCGAGTGTTTTAATTTAATTGAAGAATAAGAAAATACGTACACAATGCCAGCTGTTGGAATTGATCTTGGAACCACTTATTCCTGTGTTGGAGTTTTCCAGCATGGAAATGTGGAAATCATCGCCAACGACCAGGGAAACAGGACAACCCCATCATACGTTGCGTTTACGGACACAGAGCGGCTGATCGGAGATGCTGCCAAAAACCAGGTGGCCATGAACCCCAGCAACACGGTGTTCGACGCGAAGCGACTCATCGGAAGGAAATTTGATGACCCGAAGATCCAGGCGGATATGAAGCATTGGCCTTTCAAAGTCGTCAACGATTGCAGCAAACCGAAGATCCAGATTGAATTCAAAGGAGAAACGAAACGGTTTGCACCTGAAGAAATCAGTAGCATGGTTTTAACAAAAATGAAGGAGACGGCTGAAGCATACTTGGGCACCTCTGTTAAAGATGCAGTCATCACAGTTCCAGCTTACTTCAATGATTCCCAACGCCAGGCGACGAAAGATGCCGGAGCCATTGCAGGATTGAATGTCCTTCGAATCATCAATGAGCCTACCGCTGCAGCTTTAGCCTATGGCTTAGATAAGAACCTCAAAGGTGAGAGAAACGTACTAATCTTTGACCTTGGCGGCGGCACTTTCGATGTCTCAATCCTATCCATCGACGAAGGCTCTCTATTTGAAGTAAAAGCTACGGCTGGAGATACCCATTTGGGAGGCGAGGACTTCGATAATAGATTGGTGAATCATCTCGCAGAAGAATTTAAAAGGAAATACAAGAAAGATCTGAGGTCAAACCCACGCGCCTTGAGACGCCTACGCACAGCTGCTGAGCGTGCCAAACGCACTCTGTCATCGAGTACTGAAGCTTCTATTGAGATCGATGCGTTGTATGAAGGAATTGATTACTACACACGCGTCTCTCGTGCCAGATTTGAGGAACTATGCTCAGATCTCTTCAGAGGTACACTGGAACCAGTTGAGAAAGCCCTGAAGGATGCTAAGATGGACAAAGGTCAAATTCATGATGTTGTTTTAGTTGGTGGATCTACTCGCATTCCCAAAGTCCAGAATTTATTACAGAACTTCTTTTGTGGCAAAACCTTGAACTTATCCATCAATCCCGACGAAGCAGTTGCATATGGAGCCGCAGTCCAGGCTGCTATCCTATCTGGAGATACCAGCTCCAAGATCCAAGATGTCTTGCTCGTCGACGTTGCTCCTCTATCCCTGGGTATTGAGACGGCTGGTGGAGTTATGACTAAGATCATCGAGCGAAACTCTAGAATTCCTTGCAAACAATCTCAGACCTTCACTACTTATTCGGACAACCAACCAGCTGTCACTATTCAAGTCTACGAGGGTGAACGTGCCATGACAAAGGACAACAACTTACTTGGCACGTTTGATCTGACCGGCATCCCACCTGCACCTAGAGGAGTACCAAAGATAGACGTAACCTTCGACTTAGATGCTAATGGTATTCTAAATGTATCTGCGAAAGAAAACAGCACTGGAAAGAGTAAGAACATCGTTATTAAGAATGACAAAGGCCGTTTATCACAAGCAGATATTGACAGAATGTTATCTGAGGCAGAAAAATACAAAGAGGAAGATGAAAAGCAAAGACAGAGGGTTTCTGCTAGAAATCAGCTCGAGGGTTACATCTTTAGCGTGAAACAGGCCCTGGACGACGCTGGAGATAAATTGAGCGAGTCTGATAAGGAGTCCGCCAGACGCGAGTGCGAAGAAGCGCTGAAATGGCTAGATAACAACAACTTAGCCGATAAGGAAGAGTACGAACAGAAACTAAAAGATCTCCAGAGAGTTTGTTCTCCTGTCATGACCAAGATGCACGGAGGTGCAGGTGGCAACCCTGGGCAGCAACAACCAAGACACGAAGGACCTACTGTAGAGGAAGTCGATTAAATTTTCAGTCAAACTGATTCCCAAGTCTGTACTAATTTATGTTGCCATTGTGATATTAATATTAGCAATTAATAATTTATTTTCTGACCAGCGGATGATCATTTGTTGGATTTGATTATAAAATAATAATAAATTATCAGTATTATTTATTTTCATAAACTTTTGTTTTTTCTTTTCTTCTCTCTCTAAAAACAAATAACCCAAAAATCACAAAAAGACATTACATAAGTAAACCTAACTTATATAATGAATCCTACCTAGCACAAACAAACAAACCCAATAAAATAGCGTTGATTAAAAAAAAGTGCACAACTAGGGTGTGTACCTAACCTAGTGTAGTATCAGTAGAGGCTTAAAATAACGATGTTAACGATGATAACGACGATGTCAACGTCAACAGCTTTGAGCAACTTTTCCAAAGAAACTTTGCTCGAAAACGAAAAAAAATCGCCTCTCCTATACAAAAGGTGATTCTCTATCGGTCAGTTTGTATGGAGAAGTCAAATAATTTCTGTTTCCGGGGAAACGTTTTCGGGAAAGTTTAGTCTATTGACTGAGTCATCCTTTTAATTTTTGTGAAACCATCATTTTAATTTTTACACGTGCTGGCTGATTAATCAATGACCGTAGCATATTACGAATATAGGTAGTAATAATAACAACGAGGAGTTACAGAGCACGGGAAAATACTCTCTCTCATCTCATCATTGTAGGTTGGTACCTAAGCAAAGTAAAATAAGCAATTTGAGATTGACACTATAAAATTCGATCGATTGGAGATATGAAAAATAATAAATAATAAGTCACGACGACGTGACGTCACGGCCACGCCGCCAGCACAGGGTATTTGGTATATCGGCGTCACACACGCACGGCACGGCACGATGTACACGGCAGCGCGGCGGCGACGACGGCAGCAGCGGCGGTGCAGTGGCTGGGGCAGTCGCTTTTCATTAGAGATGCTTTCGATTCGAGTGCAGTGCAACCCATCATTTACCGAAGTGTTTGCGATGTTCGAATTTATTTATTATTTATTCGGCTCATTCCCGCTGTCCCTCACAGTCTTGGTCCTCGCGGGGTCGGACGGAAAATACTTACTCCAGCTGTCCCTGATATAATATATATTTGTAGTACGTACATAGTGAATTATGTTCTTCATAAGTATTAAGACGTCCACCATTCCACCAGTCCACCATTCTAGGTAGGCTTGATACGAATTAAATTACGCCTTAATACACACTGAAAACTGCAAATCTTGTGTTTTCCCAACATTTTCCAACTATTTCCACTTTGAGCATGTTACTTTTACAGTGGCATCTAGTATGCAATAGCAGTACTAAAAATCACTGCGCCATTATCTTTTGTGGTTTCTCCGCTTCTTTTTTTGGTTTTGATAAATATGATGGATGACTAATATATTACTCGGAGATAGATATTATAATTAGGATATTGCAGATTAGTGACACATCTAAACTTAGGTGACAGAAAATATTGTTCCCATATTGTTCCCGTATAAAAAAATAAAAATAACTCATTGTATAGCTACCAACTACATCTGTTGGCGATAACAATAACTATCAAGATCCTGAGGAGTGTACGCTCGGACTCGGACGACGTGATAGAATGCCAACTTAAGGGTGTTGTCTGCACAATCAACATCGCGACAACAGAGGGCTCTTTTATCAGGTGTTCGAAATACCATCGTGTTCGTATCCTACTTCAAAAGAAAAAAAATGCGATCATTGCGTCCTGCCCCTCTAACATGCCCGGTCCTCGCGTGACAGACATAATTTTGTCGTGCGTATTCTCTTATCCTGTTGGAGGATATATCAATATGGCGGGTTTTTTGACACTTAAATGTGCGACAAACTTTTGTCATAGCACTGCATGTTACGGGGGCAGTCACCGGCTGTCCGTTCGTTAGTTACACACAGTAAATAATGTTAATAATTTTGTTTCAAAACTGGGCCGGTAGTGTTGATGTACAAGAAAATAACAGTAAAATTCGGCCTTCAAAGTGTACGAAAAATAAGAAAGTGAAAAGGAAGGATATGGAAGTTAAAAGAAAGTTAAAGAAAGTTATAATATCACGCACGGCTTTGTTTGACAAATAGTGCAAATAGACAGATACACACGCGGCTAAATAAGATTGTAACAAAAATCATAATGCGGGCGATATTAGCTTTACCGGGGTGAGCAGAGTTTTAGCACAGAGGTTTTAGTAAGCTCAAGAGTTTAATAAGGCCCCCGGACTAACGGACTACCCGTCACTTACGAAGGGGCTGGGGTTTCGTTTTCTTTGCAGGAGACTTTACCTACCACTAACCACAGATTTATAAATGACTGTACGCTCAATATAGCTACATACACCGATCTTTGTGTTTCGTAGTGCATCTAGTGACAGGACACCATTCTGTCGTCTATGCGGCGACTACACCAGAATCGGAACGCCGCCGAACGAACGACACCACGATACTTATCCGATAGGAAGACATGGGATGGTTCAATTCGATAATGTCTCGGGATCATTCGGCGTAACAGAATAAATAATAGTGCTGAGATAATAGAAATGAAGCCGTAGGTACAGACAGTCAGACAGATTTAATATACTTACTTTCAGGTTTTTTATGAGGAACGAACGAAGGATGGATAGTGTGATAAGATAACGGTTGGTTTGTGACTTCTTGTGGTTCCTGTAAGTAGGTATCGGCCTCAAAAAATATCTTGCCATACTACGAGCCACATCACATCAGAACACCAGCCCCAGTAGCACTGTGACAAACTATAGCCGTCAAAATACTACGAAAAACCCGCCATATTGAAATAACTTCCAATAGGAATAGGATAACAGAATACGCGCGAGAAAATTTATGTCAGTCACGCGTCAACGGTCATGCTAGCGGGCGGGATAATGAGGTCGGTCGACAACTTTACAACTCACGCGGTAGGAAGGAGGACATAACATAGCAATAGTCAGTAAGCTCATAGCAATAAGGAGTGTTGGTGACCAAGTGGCTAGGTAGGCCACTTCCATTCCGAAGTTCGCGGGTTCAAACCTCGGCAGTCGGCACGTACCAATGCGTTTTCGATTTTCGAATTCATATGTACGTTTATTTATTCGATGCTCTTACGCGAAGGAAAACATCGTGAGGAAATCTGCACACACCTGCGAAGAAATTCAAAGGTTGTGTGTAAAGTTGACCAACCCGCACTGGGCCACTGGTCGACTAAGGCCTGTTCACCCTGATATCAAGATAGGCTCAAGCCCCTCGGTGGGGCCATATATCAGCTGTTAACGAAGTCACTAAGCTCTATCTATCCATCTCCTTCTTTACACGAGCCTTCTCTTCGTGGTCTTCCATGCTATAGTCGAAGGTTAAACATCATCAAGGTTCAGATCTGAAATTGTAAATAATAATCGCTGGTACACCCGATGTTGAAACTCGACGGAGCCCGAATTAGCCTGGCAGCGACCGCCCGACTAGGGCGACCAACATTCACGCTGAAACTGGGACAAGCTGGAAATCATACATAACTAAAGAACTCAACTATTTATTTATCTGGGTTTACTACGTACGCTTTTTATGCTTTGAAATAACAATTTGGATCTAGTACTGACCGTCTTCTTATAACAAAATTTTAACATAGAAAGACTACAGAATGCAAATAAGGATAAAGTATTTTTCAGTGTTGGGAACAATGTTTAATTAATATACCTATATTTATTTATTATTATTATATATATTATATTACATTAGAAAAGAACTGTCTTCAAGAACATTAGTAATTTTTAAGAATTTGTACCTAAACATAACATATCCCAGAAAATCTTTAATTTATGGGCTTAGTTTTCAAGAGAGCTTTTCTACGTATTATGCAACGGTATTTCAGAACTTATTTTCGTTAGTACGAACTCGCCTCGCGTCGCACGCGCATCCACTGAACTCCGCCCAATTAATATAAATGGTCTATATTTACAAAAATATATATAAAAAAAATAAATCCTATTAATCAAGTGATTTAATTTTATAATATCATTCGTTAGTGACTGATTGATAAAAGTGGTTTATTTGATTTTTTAGTTTGGAAAACTCGATGTTTGTTGGGTCAACGCGTGGGTGACAACGCCGCCATATTGTTTTTTTCTTGTTTTGTTTTCTTCTGATGACTAGTTTCTGACATTTAATTATCTTTTCCGGGTGACTATTTTTGTTTAGGTACTAACTACCTACTTTCTTTAGTTCTTAAAACATAGAGTGTATAATATAATTTTGCATAATTATAGGTAATTTGTTTAAAAACCTAAATAATTAAGGATTAATTGCAATAAGAAGGAAATTAGGAATTTAATGCTTATACCATTCAAAAAGCACCTACCTATAGCCAATAGCAAAAAAAAAGTTGTTTGTTCTCTTGCCATATTATTGTACATTGTTTCATATTACTGCGTACACAAATTAGTCGTTGAATGTTTGCAGTTTCCAAGCTTTTTTCATTACAAATGGAAAAGAATACGTCATCGACCAGCGTGTGCGCAATTCCTCCCACATTTACTCTGAATCACTTTTTGTTTTATGCCTAGTCTTACCTTGGGTATGAAGTTTAACATCTGAAACACTTAGCTACTGGAGATGTCCTCGAATTAAAAATAAATACGTTTATTTACAGTGTCACAAACGAAAAACAATCTATCAGAGAATTTAAAGACTCAAAGAAAGTGTTATAATTTTAATAAGTGTAAAAAAACTGGATAGTCACGATGATGACGATGAGCGAAAACTTCTATTCTTCAAAGAACACGTCCAGTTTATACAAGATAAACGACAGGATAGTGCATCAGGATAGCTACGGGGATGTGCACAGCTCTTCAAATGTCAACAGTGAGCTACTCACCAAGAGAGGCTTCAAGCCTTCAGACATGTTTGACCCCAAAAAGAAGGAATTCCTTACAAACCTCAGTTATAAATTGTTCCCTGTAAGTTGGGTAAGTCGTTGCTAGTCTAGTTTTAAGAAAGAGAGGCTTCTAACCAACAACACGTCGGTGTGCTACAAGGGAGTGCATTTGGCCGCATTTATTTAATTCATTACAAGTATTGTTTTTTAAATAAACTTATATATTTAAGTATTTTTATACATTCGTGTACATTATATTGTAATAATATTACGTTTTCAATCTTTATAATTTCATAGTAATTATTTGTGCCAAATTACATTCTGATACTGTCAAATTGTATTTGCTCATTTAATCGTATTTATGATTATACGTATTCAAATATTATGCTATGCTATATCGTTCAGCAGCTAGTTATAAAAAAAACTTTTCAGTTTTATTTTTTATCGCTGTAAATCTTTTTGTTCTACGTGCCTAGTTTTACTTGCAAGAAACAATTCCTGGCTGTAATCCAGACGGGTTAGTTAGTGTCTAGAACATTTTGATTAAACGAGATAATTTGAAAATTTAGGTAAACGGTGTAAAGAAAATAGATAATTTAAAGCTACAAGTAATATAACGGTTAATGGATTCACTGTCCATGAAGAAAAAGAGTATCATGTTTATCTAAATTTTAATTAAATACATCGACGACAATAAATCAAGTTTGACTTCATGCTTATAAATTGATTTAGATTCATGTCTATACAAAGTGAAGTTAGTACATTTTTTGGCACGAGTATTAATTGCCTTTTTTTAATAGCAAAGACTATTTTAACTGTAGAAAGAGAAGCTGAAAAATTAAAAACATCACTGTTCAAAGACCTGTAGGAATAAATTCAACAGCCACCAGTTCAGCAATTTAAAGAACAGACCGATTAACCTACATTAGCTTCTTCATGGCGGGTTAATTTTGAAGGGTTTTGGCACCAGAACTCTCCCGTGGACTTAATAACCCATCTCGTACACTAGTTTAGATATTATATTTCAAACGAACTAAACCCTGTGAACGGACGGTTATTTTGTAAGTAGATTTGCTTGCACAATTATAGTTGACTGTTCATGAGTTTTTTCATGGTAAAATATTGAATTTTCATTGTACGAATAGGACTATTGTTGCTACAATTAGAAAAGGGAGTGTCCTAGAAAAGCGCCTTTAACCTCAAAATAAAAATAACAGATCATTCAAAAAAACAGGTTAAGATTGTTTATCCATCGTACGATTCTGACATTTGAATAGGATGTGGGCGATGATCCATAAATTCTTAGCAATTATACTTTTAAAATGGATGTCAGTCATTGAACTATGACTAAGTATGTTACCTTTAAGATGATTAAAACTATAGGCACAAGACATACGCGTAAAACATAATTTTAAAACATCAAAATTGCAACTCTTCTATACTAATTTATTTCTGAACTAATTTGGCTGAAGAAGAAGACTTTGTTAAACAAACAATGACTAGAAAGCGTCTTACTAAGTACCTATCATTGAAACCTTTGACACACACGTGTTTAATACTCAAAGAAAGAGTGGGGTTTCAACCCACCTCTTGATTTCAGAAAATAGTACAACTGACAGACAGAGGAAATGTGTAAACTTGATGATCACTTATCTCACTCAACCTAAATGTAATATTTATCAAAACAACAAACGTTCTTAAATTTTAAAGAGCCGTAGTCGAGTTCTAGTGGGTTTTAGTAGGTTAGATACACAATACACCATCCCGTTTCAGATCAAATATTTTATTGGATCACGTAAACAAACTATTAACGAATCAGTACATAGAAAGGAAACTACGCAGCAAACTAACATCTGGGAGCACTCGGTCCGATTCCTGCATACATTCAGAAACAGATTGATTACTACTCAGGAATTATGTTAAAAGTACTTGTGCAAAAGAGTCCTAAGAAATATTAAAACAAATGTTTATTCAAATTGTCAAATAAAATTCACATATAAATAGTAACTTACTGACTTATTTTGCTTAACGTTTTCTAATGTTCAGTTCATCTGTGAAATTGTGACCTGATTTGACGACCTAGCAGCTGACGTGTGCGATGCCCGGGCATCGAACCCACGATCTACGAGAGCTTTGCTCTTACCACGCTATTTTTGGGGGCGAGAGTTGACAATGTCAGTCAGCAGACTGAAAGTTAAATTAAAAATTTCTAGAAATGTCAAAAAACGTAAAATAATATTAGGCACTATGCTAAATACATGCAGTATTTCTAGCGTGTATTTTGGAATAGTTAATTTGACGGTTTGTTTACTGCTAAAAGGTCTGGTATAAGTCGACACTTGACTGATTATCTTTAAAGTAGTGTAGGAAGAGAAAATCTATCTAAAAATCGGAATGTGCGTCCGGATTGAGTGAGCATAGTAAAATTTCTAAACCAATTGTAAAAAACAAATCTTACTTTTTGTAAAAAAAAAGAACCTGAGATATATCAATAAACGTATCATCACTCAATTATTATTTCAGAGAATCGATTACATTAATGAAACTATGAAGTTTGCATTAAAGTTTTGTGCATACTAATAATAAGACCTATCTTTATTAGTACGATTATTCCAGATGATAATGATGTGAAATAGTTAAAATAGCAACAAATGCGTTCTGTCTGCCCAAACATATTGGCCATCAGAAAATTTTAATAACTACAACGCAGTTTGAAATGACGAACAACACGCCTGCTAGTCAATCTAGCCTGGTTTTACAGAAATATTGTTGCTGGCTACTCGTAAACATCGCCAGGCGCTCGGAATATTGCGTTTGCCAAAAAGCTACGCCACATTTAGTTAAATCGAGTCCCTTGCTTGCATTAAGGCGGTGTACAAGTAAGTTAGCATTCAAAATCTACATTGAACAACAAACGCACACACATCATCGTTCACTTTGGTTGTTGCGCCTTGGATTTACGCCAAATATTTGAAACAGACGTAAAGTCAAATGAAAAAGTTAATTCGTTCAATTCTGGTTCTTATTTTAATGATCAATTGAGTAGAAAGTAGTTCAATTATTGAACAAAACCAAAACAGACATTGGTTCAATACCAGTAGGTAGTGTTTATTTCGTATTATTGGTAAATTATTCAGATGACTGGGCCGAACGTCATACTTTTTTTTTATTCATGGCTATCGCTGCATTTAATGTAATTTATTGATACAAATAGCCAGAACATTCAAACAACTGGCTTCCATGTAGCAGTAGTAGGTATAGGTAGGGTTGCCAACATATCTTCGGCGAAATATAGTATTTTTTTAAAATTGATCTGAAAAATATAGTACACTTCTAAAAAATATAGTATTTATTCAATAATAAATAAATAGACAATGGTATATTTGCCACTTATTCATTTTTATAAAAGCTATATTTTTTGCACTATAGGGATTTTTCTTTAGTAATTCAGTAATGCAAGCTTTTCCACCCAGGTTAATATTTTTGGAGTATTTTTCGCTGTTTAATAGGCGGCGCATATAAACTTGACACACTTTCGTCATCAGTAGCACTTTCTTTACAGACGATTTATTTTATTAAGTACCTCAACTACTCCAAAGAAGAATAAAATCTAATTGAAAATAATTACCAAAGTCCCACTATGAAAGTAAAAGAAAGAAGATTAAACCAGAGAAGTTGGAAAGCCGCGCTTCGCTTTTGAATATTCCCACTATCCAACATAATATTTTGACCAAAGAGAAAAAATAATTAATTACGGGGGGAAGAGTGCCCTCTCGCGTGTTTTCATGCCAACTGATTTTGAAGCGCTATCTGAAAATTTGTACCGGTTTCTTTTTTTTTTAATATTTTTTTTCAGTGTCAAGCATGCACAGCGCACAATATTATGTACCTGTCAGTGGCTAGCTACGGTTTTTTTGCACAATTAGAACAAAACTATGCACTGTGATTTTTTGAAAGATTTAAGGAAAATATAAAAACAAGCTGAAGACAACATGAAACAAGTAAAGGAAAAAAATAGCTTTCAAATAAATCGGCAATCCACATTTAACTTAAAGCAATTCAAAAGTGCACAGTGCAGTACATTGTTCTGATATACAAATATACGATAGCAAGCCACTATTATTAGGTAGGTACATAATAGTGTGTGCTATTATATGCCTGATAAAATAAAAACCAATATCAAAAGTAATGCTTGCCACAATGTATTATATTAACCAAATCCTTCTTATAACATTATGGTCGTATTTTGACCAAACAAAGTATTTTGATGTCAATTTGACATAAACAAGTTCAGAACCAAAGAGAAAGGATTATAGATAGGTACGTTCGGATTTCAGATAGGTACCTACATGCTAGCCTCACTCAAAAGTTTACGTAAAAGCGCGTTCATAAATAAAAAGAAAATATAATTTGTTTGTTAGATTTCGGTATAAAAATATAGTATTTTTGCGTACTATATATTACTTCAACAGTATATAGTACGCAGACCCGAAATATAGTACAATACTATATATTATAGTACGGTTGGCAACCCTAGGTATAGGTACAAAAATTTGGTTATTCACTTTAACTTTAGCTGAGACTTCAGTTGACTCAATCAGTTTTATCATGTAAATAGCATAAAATTACTGAAAAGTTTTGAAATCAAGTCGTACTAACTTAGGAGCAGGTACTTTAGCTAAAATATGTACCTTTATATAAATATCTTAATACGTTTATATACCTACTCATTCCTGTTAAATTAAAATATTATTAATATCACACAGAATGATGTGGAGGTACCTGAAAATGGAACAACTTTGCAGCAACTGGTACGCTTTTTATGGGAAGATCCCAAAATTTACAAACATCATGGACTCATTAGTTTCATGATCAAAACATTCAAAATGTAAATATTTTTCATTATCATAATAGTTCTGCACAAAAAAGTGTCATTAGGTATTTACATAATTAATTAGGTACTTTTATTTTACTTTTTTATTTTGCGTTATTTATCTGCTTCTTTTATTTGTTTTTATTATGTTATTATGTTTCCAAATTAATACAATAATTATTAAAACTTTATTTTACACTTTTTTTTAATTTGTTAATATTAACCGTTTTGCTTTGCGTTTGTAATATTTTATAAACTTTTTAAATTTTTCTTAATATTTATTTATATGAAATCTTGTGACTAACATAATTATAATCATTAGTTTTTATTGACTCAAATGAACACAGCAAATAATTTGACAGGTAACGTACTATTCAAAAAAGTTTCAACCTACTGTATTGTACTACCTACTATAGTAAGATAGTTAGTAGGTGGTAGTACTTATAACATCCTTGCCTACTGCTTTGTTTTTTTGTCCCCTTACCACAAAATACCCGTATAAGTAAAATAATAGTAGGTACCTTACTTACTATAAGAAAAAAATATCAAAAATCTTAATTAGTAACAGTTAGAAACCGTTCATAATTTACATATTATAAGTATAACAATTAAGTTTTTAGAAGTCAAACAAATAATATTTCTTATAATAGTAGATAGCGAAGCAGAAAAAGACAAATAAGTAATTATATTCAAAATTTTCTACCCCTCCGGCCACATTGGGAATTGAGATACGCAACTTTCCAAACAAGAAAAGAGATATTCTTTCTTGCTACTCAACCAGTTGCCAAATTAGCATTAGGTACACTTTTGATGCAGACTTTTTGTTGTAAGTAACGGAATAAAAATCAGCATCAACAACCGTGTCCAAGCACCTTGAAACATTACTTTACTAGAAATTCATCAATCAAAGACCAAGACCTACCTTCTTCCCTAAGCAATGTTTAACAACCCCTGGTTGGTATTCCAGGAAGACATGGAGAACAAACCGATCCTGGTGGGGGATAAGGAGATAGACCTGAACAAGATCTTTACTCCCGCGCCTGATGCTGAGGAGCATATCATCAAGAAAGACAGGAAGTTCGGTGAGAACAGTTTTAAAAGAGTTTGATATCAAATATAATAAACTAGCGACCCGCCCCGGCTTCGCACAGGAAAATGGTTATTGTTATACCTAAGTATATTATGCATGTATTATACATTTATAAACTTTCCTCTTGAATCACTCTATCTATTAAAAGAAACCGCATCAAAATCCGTTGTGTAGTTTTAAAGATTTAAGCATACATAGGGATATAGGGACAGAGAAAGAAACTTTGTTTTATGCTACGAGTATGTAGTGAAGTTTTCTTTCGGAGCTGAGGTCGCTACTGCTGTGAGCATATTTCCAGTCAAAAGGTCTGTACCTACTGTAAACCTCCTGAACCGGTCTTTTGATCCCCACATCTAACAATTTCCAGCAAACCTAACCAGACCATCCCCGCAGTTCTGAAAATAATGGACAACTTTGGCCAGCGGTTGTTATTGTCTCATCCATCACTCCTAATTCGATAATATAGGAACGACATTCTAAGCATAGCCCTTTTAAAACTACTCTATAGTAGTCTAGTATAATCTATTCTATTATATTCTATATAATATTATTTCTTCACTATTGTTTTTCCAGAGAAAACCTTCGCCTCTTCAGCGTTCTACGTGCCCGGAGTCCACCCGACGGTGAAGGAGCAGATGGATCTGGCCAGAGCCATCTCCAAGTCTTTGAGCGACAGTTCCAACCACACCAGCCGCGGTCAGAGCATGTACATCAACAGGAAGAAACGATCCGTCAAGTGGGTGCACGAGGGAAGAGGTGGGGGCATCTTTTTACCGGACTGCAAAGGAAGGGTTATTTAAATTTGATCTACGCTTGTGTCACAAAGCTCCCGAAAGCCCGAAAGCCGACCGGCCGTTTGTGCTCGAAAGCTTGACCGACTTGGATTATATGACCTGTTTCATATAAATCCGGACAAAAGTTCATTGACCTCTTTCTTTTCTTGAAAGTTATTTAAAATATGTAACGCTAAAATGTCTGGCAAGGTCACACGCCCACCCCTTCTACTACGGTATGCCAAATTACCTACGTATTTTGCGATAATTTCCTATAGTTTTATCGTATCGTTTGAAAAATGTGCGCATTGTATGCGGGCGTCAATGACCTTTTGACCGGATTAATATGAAACAAACCATAGACTTCGAGCATCCACAGGTTGGCTGGATAGCATTGAGAAAATCGTTAGCTGGAGGTAACTGAGGGAGGAGCAAGAATCCGAACACAATATACTTACGTTAAGTACATAACATACGGGTACCATAGACAGGCCTAATAAAATAGAGAGAGAGCCACAGACTTCGTAGATTGATTACTGGACAGTAACAGGCTGGGCTGATAACTTAAGGGCAGTTATAGGTCTAGCTGATAAGTTAGGGGCAATTACTAACTGGGCTGATCACATAAGGGCAATTACAGGCTGGGCTAATAATCTCAGGGACAACTAACTAGGGGTGTAGGGGTTTGTCAGCTAGTTATTTATTTGGATTAAATTTTGTACTAATTGGATTATTTCAGATAGTTAAGACACTGGATTAACACGAACTTCTTATTTCCATCGAAAGAGTAAAATATGTATTGTGATGGGTTGGTTGTGATTGTGATAAATGTTCATCATTTCTGATCTGAGACACTACCTAATGTACACCCATTAATTACTTTGTTAACTTGCGTATTGTTAGTCTCTACATGTTCATGAACCTTGATGTCAAATGGTGATGAGAGATAAACGAGTAGTACAGTGTCCCATATAATTTAAATATTCAGTAATAAAATACGGCGCGGTATTAAAGCTTGGTCTACAGCCAGAGCGCCGACAGTTTTATTAATAGCAATATTTATCGCGGCACATGCTAGTGCATCTCTGATTGTCCACTATGCAGTAAATCATACGATATATTTATTGCTTATCTTCAATCCAGTAGACTAATAAAACATAGGTCAGATACCTACATGATATCCCATGTCTCTAGCTATTTATTTATCTATGGTAGGTAGGTATCTGCATAGTTGCAATGTAATACATCTGTGGTAATACTATGTTGTATATCAATTGCCTACAGTCACAGGTTAATAAATAGTTACCTACAATGAAGTTCTTAAGTGCAGTAGTCATGCATATCACGTGTTTTTATACTTTTAAATAACTTTTTTCCAAAGGATTGTTATTCTTATTTTTGTTGTTATTCTTATTTTTGTATGTTACGTATTCAGTGCATGGGACACAATATTTTACCAAATGATATTATTATAATCCTGAATGATCTGAGGTGCACGTGACATGACTGGGCTTATGAACGTGACCGTACAAAACGTGCTTATTTATTTAAACAACAAAATGAAGCACATAAATTTCAGAAAAGCACATAAATTTGGTTGACTGTAATCAATTATTTTGCAAGCAACTGATAGAATAGATCATTAGGTGCTGAAAAAAATGGTACTTAGCTTAGTTTGAAATATTTAAACTAATATTCAATGCATTCCTCCATTTCCAGGTCGCAACACATCAAACATGTGCTCGACCCCGACACCCGTTGCCAATCACGACACGCCATATCGTCCCCCGTCGAGTCTCCGCAACCAGAAGACCTACCCGAAGTCAGCGCTCAAAAACAGCCCCAATTACATACCGAAGATGGAGCCTTTTCCCGTGTCCCCACCGACCATTACAGTTCGCAACACCGAGATCCCCGTGCCCCTTGCACCCACCAAGCTGAACGATGTGTTCGCAGCGCCCATCAGCCCCCGCCTGCCCCTGGTCCAAGGCCCGAACTTCAACGTCGCCCCCCGGGGTTGGGGGGAGATGTCACACTTCTACAGACCCGTCACGCTAGATGGCGTTGGCCAAACGGCTAGGGCTGTCCCTTCGGCTGTGCCGTACACCGACTTTTAAAATGTATCATCGCCGTCGCAACACTTTTCAGCTAATCATGCCTCAGTAAGAAGAAATAAGAGATTAGGTTACTTAGTTGCCTACAACTTAAGTATTTATAAACTGTTTGCTAAGTAATTTTAGTGTCACTATAATGTTTTAAAAAGATCAGAAGTGGGATTTGTGAATATCATGGCAGTTCATTTACGAGTTTCAAGACGAATTAAAAATTGGGCGTATTGCAAATTGTACAATAATTACATATTGATTAAATTATTAAAAAAATACACTCACCATTATGTATAGGTACAATTTTAAATAATTTATTAAGTTATTCTTAACATACGAAATTTACAAGGACGATTATGACGAATATTAATAATCCCTGAAATTTATAAAATTAGACTCTAAAACATTTTACTTACTTACTTACTTAATATCATCCCACCAGCCAGAAGGGTTTTATTCTTGTAAAAAATAGCAGAAATAACTGAAAGATAATATCGTAAAGACTGCTATTAATTGAAGTACCTAATGGAAAGTAGTCATATCACAAGGTACTTTAATTTTACGATGATCGTATTACAACACTTTGTTACTAAAACTTTATATTTAATTATATTTTATCATAGAGTTAGTTTTTTATAGAAAGTTTATTTTGTGTTTCTCTTGTAGGTAGTCTTTTACTAGTCAATATAATTTATTATTTATTACGTTAAGTAATTATATCGATAGAGCATTATATTATTTTGTTACACTAAATTATAATAAATAATGAATAGTTTTTATTTTATGTTTATCTTAAGTGTAATGAATGTCAATTTACGTGTGTTGAAAATTAACTAACTTCTGTGATTTATTCATATTTTGCTGAAAAACTGTAAAAATCTTTTAATTCATAATTATTCCTTCCGTTGCAGTTTTGTATTTATTTTTTGCGTTTGTTTGAAATATGATAGTAATTGTTATTAGTTTGGAAATGATTAATGTGTATTTATTTATTTAAATAAATAATATATAAAAGTTATATGTTTGTGATCGTGATGTTTTTGTGTATGTGAGGATAAATAAAAGCGAAAAGAACAAAAAGGTCGTTTTTAAACTAGCAGTTTCTAATACATAAGTACCTATCATAATAATATTTTTACGAATAACATATTATGTAGGTAAAGGTACAAATATTTTGATATTATCAACCGATTAGGTACCTACATATGTTTCGAATAACCAAATCCACAGAAATAGTACCAAATTTTCCACAGAAATAGGCTGCTTTTCCACCAGAGATGAGCGAGGATGCGTAGCGAGGAATGTGTTTGTTAAGAACCAGTAGAAACTCAGCGATTCTATTGGTTCTTTACAAACACATTCCTCGCTATACGCATCCTCGCTCATCTCTGGTGGAAACGCAGCCTTAAGCAGCTTTGACTATGATCCATCGGCTCGACACCATCATACCTGATCTTTAGATCTTGCATAATACCTAAATGTGTTGGTTCAGTCGCGAGAGAGCTTGGGCAACGATGCGAAATTATGCAATTACGCTGCGCGAAAAGATTTTGCTCTCGGCTGGCTGTTGTATGGGAACAAAAAAGCGTATCATGGCTCCGTCCGCGTTAACAGCTTTTCCCGTGGGAATGATGTATTTTCCCGCGGTAAAAGGTAGCCTATGTGTTAATCCAGAGTATCAGCAAACTCCATAGGTACCAATTTTTTTTTAATTTCTTCAGCCGTTCAGACCTGAAGAACGAAGAAGTCATAAAAACTTTCGCCTTTATAATGTTTGCACAGAATAAATATTAGTACTTGGTAATATTAGTGTGATTTACAGAAGCCAGCACATGCGGTTGGACATTTGCACTAAGTTGGACATCACCCCTATCGCTACGGAATACTGGCACTCTTCTCTTACATTTCCAGCCGCATGTCCTGGCTACTATATATTTTATCAGTGGTGATTCTGAAATATCGTCGCCTTACAGTTAAATCCTTGTATTCGGGTTAAGTTACATGTAGGCGTCATCATCATCATCATTTCAGCCTGTAGACGTCCACTGCTGGACTGCTGCCTCCCCCAAGGATCTCCACAATGATCGGTCCCGCGCTGCCCCCATCCAGCGGCCTCCCGCGACCCTCACCAGATCATCGGTCCACCTCGTGGGGGACCTGCCCACACTACGTTTTCCGGCGCGCGGTCGCCATTCAAGAGCCTTTCTGCCCCAACGGCCATCGGTTCTACGCGCAATGTGCCCAGCCCATTAACTTAAGCAATTCTTCGGGCGTAGAATATAATAAATAACATTGTACTACTAGGTAGGTACTTAATTCCTCAATGTAGAAATTATAAATAGTTCATATCTAATATTTATTTATATAATATATAAAATATATACATATTATGTATATATTTTTACAAATATGAACCGTCAAAATGTATATACCTACCTATATAGGTACAATATGACATATTTACATCACGCCAGAACGGCTGTACCGGATTGGATAGGTATTATGTTTTTATTTCGTTCATTGTTTTCAGGTCAAGGTTTGTATAAACTTTTGGCCGTGCGTGGAATACATCTATACGGGCAAAAATAAAAAGCCACAGGGGACACTCTAGGTAAAATAATATACTTGCCTTGATAAATAGAATTAATGCTGAAATCACAATAGAACCAAGATATTCTATGACCAATTAGGTTGAAACCTGTGCTTGTGTGATATGTATATGTCACCGTAAAATTGTGAATACCGTTAGATTACAATTTATCTCGCGTGATTGTAAACTGTCGAAAGATTGTGAACTAAATGTACTGATTACAATTGAACGCATTAATTTTCGGTAGATTGTAATCTATCGAAGTAAAACAGTTAAATCACAATCTGTCGCGCGTTAAATTGTCAACTGTCCAAAGGTTGTTCCTGATTGGTCGGTCTTACAGCCGGCCGTTCTATGTCCATACAGTTGTGAATAAAATTAATTTATGAAAAATAAGATTCAAGAATTTTGACATCAAGTATTTATCTATTATTTAGCAGATAATCAGTAATTTTGACATCATATCATGGTATATTTTTGGAGACTAACACTAACTCATTTATAGTTCAAACTACTATTCTTCGATTAATTATGGATTCATTTACTTCCACAATAATTTCATAGAACTTATTATAGAGCAGTGAGTTATTTTCAACACGAAATTAATTGAAATTCACTTAAACACAGATTGTTTACATTAGATAATAAACGAAAAAACAAACAAATATGGCGGCGCAGAGCATATGACGATCAACCAATCAGCGCGCGAGATGTGTTCCATCCTATGCCGTTTCTCAATTTGATGATTTAATTTCGATAGATTACAATCTATCGAAAAATGATCAGTTAAATTGTAATCAGTATGTTTGGTTGACAATTTTTCGATAGTGTTCAGAGGGCGCTCAGGAAAATCAGGATCAGGAATAAAATTCGTGGATCATCAAGAACGTGTGTGAATCACCTCAACGAATCAACAAAGACAGAGTCCGAATAATTGTCTAACCTCCCTTTTATACAAAACAACCCGCACAAAAATAATCTACCCACTCGGAGTTAATAAATTAAACAAATCATATTCAAATATAACATGAAATACGTTGGAAGTTTAGTACTATTAGATTTAGCAGCGGCAGTAGAAAGCGGCGCTAACAATAGTTTACAATCTCGCGAGATAGATTGTAATCTAACGGTATTTATAATCTTACGGTGACATATAGATATCCTACTGTATTATTATGTATATTGCGTACTTGACCGCTTGGATGCAGTAACATGTAGTGAACCCATATTGAAAATATCCAAAAAGGAAAGATTTGTATTTTTGTGTATATGTTTGTAATGAATAAACTCAAAAACTACTAAACCGCTTTCAAAAATTCTGTTACCGTTAGAAAGCTACGTTCACCCTGAGTAACATAGGCTACCTTTTACCGCTGGAAAATGCCTCATTCCTACTGGAAAAATTGTTAACGCCGGCGGAGCCGCGGCGGAAAGCTAGTACTAGGTATATACAAAAATGTTTGATTAGGAGACCCAAATGACGTCTCGTCGCGTGTGCAAAAAGTTGAGGGCATGTGCTGTGTCAGCTGTGTGTGCGTCTGCTTGACTTTTCGCCGTGAACCTGTGAACGAAGACTTGTTTTGTTTCTGTCACATACACAGCACACTACACAGAATGATGCACGCACACAGGCAAATCTCAGTGTGGTCACAGTAGCGAACCGCGAGCCGCGACCGCTGGTCGTAGACACCCTACTATTCCACTTTTAAAAATTCGAGCTTTTCCTTATTTAAATTCTGAATGAAAACATTTAAAAATAAAATTTCCTGTGAATATAGATTTGAAGCAGTGATTATTGAAGTGGTTTTTATTTTAAGCGTGGTGGATCTCAAGTTACAGAGGATATGTGAACGTAGGTATTGAATTAAACAAAATGTTGATTTGAGTTTACGATTATTTCTTGAACGTGATTTCTTATCGGCAATTGGACCTTTTCACACTGCGGCAATATGCCGTGATACGTCCAAATATGTGAAACGTACGAAATTATCAGTAAGTCTTTCAGTCATCTTAGGTGTGTTGTTAACTAAAACATAGTAATGATAAATGTTAAAATTCTTTTTTTGCTCAATATATTTTATCGATTTTATTACATTACTGCAATATTATTGTTTAACCACTCATGTACGTACATGAGTGGTTAAAATAAATAACAAAACGAAATCTGAATTTAAATATATACATATATTTTTTATATAAGTGACAAAATACTTATATTATGTCGCAGAGAAATGAAAAAATCAGAGGTTTCTCAAAACCACGGAAACCACGAAATATGCCGAATTTAAGGGTTCATTAATCTTCCTACTGAAAATGTTTTGTAAGAAGAAGTAATGAACAAGAAATCATCACGTCATCTTTGGTGATTTACCTTTTTAGCATAGTTTAAAATGTAGTTATTGTTAAAGTGTTTTGTGTATATTCTTCAGCTTGTTTCTACTCATGTTTGTTTCTGTGTTGTTATACGTCTTTGTTTTTGTATATATTGCTACATGTCAAACTATGTTAAATAAAAATTTATTCTATTCTATTTAGTAAAACCCAGGGATCGGAAACCGGTTTATTTTTCAAACCGGTTTCGGCCATTGACCCCAAACCGAAATCGATTCAGGTTTTAGGTTTAGGTTACCGGTTTTAACCGGGTTAATCGCAATAGAGCGGTTTTCTTAGAAACCGTTCTTGCTGAACACAATTAACCGGTTAATTTGAGAAAAATGCCATCTTTTTTTAATAAACATGATTTAACGGAGTTGACGCTTGTCTGAACTTTAGTAAACAGTGCATTAAAATTTTTTTTTTATTTGTGTCTGACTATGACTACGTATAGGTAATGTATATGTTATAGTCTGTGTCTAAGTTGAGTGTCGATGTGTGTGTCTTTGATTTCTTAATAATTATTCAACGCAACCCGGCTATGACTGTGCCTAACTGTCAAGTAAATACTATGACTGTGTTCTTAGAAATATGTTTTATTTTGTGTTTCTGAAATTTGTGCCGATTTTATAATGATTTATTCAAGTACGTCAAACAATCAAATTATTTTCTCGTAGTGTGGTCGCTTATTTTAGTAATTAAATAATGAAATACTCATTAACTTGTAAGATCGCGCGGATTTAAATGGATTAGTTACTGATGAATGTGAAACGAAATTATTTCTTTTGACTTTTTGACATTTTATATACATCAACCTCGCAAATACGATGACTATTGGATCTTAAAATATGCAGGTTTATGCGTAGACTTTAGTGTCGATTTTGATATGATCCACTGAACTATCTCAAAAAATAAAATTATTTTCTCGGAGTGTGGACGCTTATTTTAGTAATTAAATACTGAAATACTCATTAACTTACAAGATCGCGCGGATTTAAATGGATTACTTACTGATGAATGTGGAACGAAATTATTTATTTTGACATTTTGACATTTTTTAAACATCAACCAGGCAAATACTATGATTATTGCATCTTAAAATATGCAGTTTTATGCGTAGTCTTTAGTGCCGATTTTGATATGATCTACTGGAACTACCTCAAAAAATTAAATTACTTTCTCTAAGTACGGATCTCTATTTTAGTCATGAAATACTAAAATTTTAATTATCTTACATGCGTACGCCGATGAAAATTGATTTGAATGAATGTGCCTTACAGCTTAGTAACCGCCAGAATTATTTCGAACCTAAAATATGCAAAAATAATTATGTGATAACGAATTTTATGGCAGAAATATGTGTAAATGAGTTTTGTGCTAATTTAGAAATGATCTGTTGAAAAACTTAAAAAAATATATAGTTATTTTCTCATAGTGTGGACGCTTATTATAGTGATAAAATACTCATTAACTTGAAGATCGCGCAGATGTAAAAGGATTACTTACTGATGAATGTGAAACGAAATTATTTATTTTGACTTTCGGATATTATACATCAACCTGGCCATTACTAATATTTGATCTTAAAAATATGCAGTTTTATGCGTAGACTTTAGTGCCGATTTTTATATGATCTACTGTACCTAAAAAAATAAAATTCCTTTCTCTAAGTACGGACCTCTAATTTAGGAATAAAATACTAAAATTTTAATTATCTTCAAGAACGCCGATGAAAATGGATTACTAATAAATGTGCCTTACAGCTTAGTAACCGCTAGAATTATTTTGAAATTAAAATATGTAAAAATAATTATGTGCAAACGAATTTTGTGGCAGAAATATGTGTAAATGAGTTTTGTGCTAATTTAGGAATGATCTGTTGAAGTACCTCAAAAAATCAAATTATTTTCTCGTAGTGTGGAACTGTGGACATTTATTTTAGTAATAAAATACTAAAATACTCATTAACTTGTAAGATCGCGTGGTTGTAAATGGATTAGTTACTGATGAATGTGAAACGAAATTATTTCTTTCGACTTTTTGTCATTTTATATATACATCAACCTGGCAATTACTTTTACTATTGGAGCTTAAAATATGCTGTTTTATGCGTAGACTTAGTGCCAATTTTGATATCAACTACTATACTATCTTAAAAAATAAAATTACTTTCTCTAACTACGGACCTCTAATTTAGGAATAAAATACTAAAATTTTAATTATATTACAAGAGGACGCCGATGAAAATGGATTACTAATGAAATGAAATGTACCTTACAGCTTTACCGCTAGAATTATTTCGAACTTAAATTTTGTAAAAATAATTAAGTGAAAACGAATTTTGTGCCAGAAATCTGTATACCTAAATGAGTTTTGTGCTAAAGTCCGACCAGAGGAATAAAAAACCGCGCTATATTGCGGAACTTCAATGAAACTAACTTTGTAAGGGAAATTGTAGCCATGGTCGTAACGTGGCGCCCCCAGAGCAGGTTTTTTATTTCTTTGGTACTTTAATTTAGGAATGATCTGTTGAAGTACCTCAAAAATCAAATTATTTTCTCGTAGTGTGGACGCATATTTTAGTAATTAAATACTAAAATACTCATTAACTTGTAAGATCGCGCGGATGTAAATTGATTACTTACTGATGAATGTGAAACGAAATTATTTATTTTGACTTTTGGATATTTTATATAATATGTACATCAACCTGGCAAATACTATGACTATTGGATCTTAAAATATGCTGTTTTATGCGTAGACTTAGTGCCAATTTTGATATCAACTACTATACTATCTTAAAAAATAAAATTACTTTCTCTAACTACGGACCTCTAATTTAGGAATAAAATACTAAAATTTTAATTATATTACAAGAGGACGCCGATGAAAATGGATTACTAATGAAATGAAATGTACCTTACAGCTTTACCGCTAGAATTATTTTGAACTTAAATTTTGTAAAAATAATTAAGTGAAAACGAATTTTGTGCCAGAAATCTGTATACCTAAATGAGTTTTGTGCTAAAGTCCGACCAGAGGAATAAAAAACCGCGCTATATTGCGGAACTTCAATGAAACTAACTTTGTAAGGGAAATTGTAGCCATGGTCGTAACGTGGCGCCCCCAGAGCAGGTTTTTTATTTCTTTGGTACTTTAATTTAGGAATGATCTGTTGAAGTACCTCAAAAATCAAATTATTTTCTCGTAGTGTGGACGCATATTTTAGTAATTAAATACTAAAATACTCATTAACTTGTAAGATCGCGCGGATGTAAATGGATTACTTACTGATGAATGTGAAACGAAATTATTTATTTTGACTTTTGGATATTTTATATAATATGTACATCAACCTGGCAAATACTATGACTATTGGATCTTAAAATATGCTGTTTTATGCGTAGACTTTAGTGCCGATTTTGATATCAACTAAAACACCTTAAAAAATAAAATTACTTTCTTGTACGGACCTCTATTTTAGGAATAAAATACTATAATTTTAAATATTTTGCAAGAGGACGCCGATGAAAATGGATCACTAATGAATAGCTTAGTAACCGCTAGAATTATTTTGAACTTAAAATATGCAAAAATATTTATGTGAAAACGAATGTTGTGCCAAAAATATGTATAGATGAGTTTTGTGCTAATTTAGGTTAGGAATGATCTGTTGAAGTACCTACCTCAAAAAATCAAATTATTTTCTCGTAGTGTAGACGCTTATTTTAGCAATAAAATACTTAAATACTCATTAACTTGCATATTTAAACTTTTTTGCCAAGATGTGTTAATATTTTTTACGAATAATACCAAAGCTTAATTTAAAATTAGTTATTAATAACGCTAATTTTAATTTCATCAGTACGAGGAACTCTAAAAATAATTTAAATTTTCTTGAAGTATACAGTAATATTATTGTAGTAGAACAATAATAACACAATACTTGTCTTAGTTGAAAATTGCTTCAAAAAGCAGTGGCATTAACTCGTACTCAGAATTTATAATAAACGTATTTTTGCGGCAGCATAATATAAATAACTCGCGACGGACGTGGGATGGAGCGGAGCGGCAACATCGCAACGGCCGTCGTCGGTCGTCGTCGCGATGTTGCCGCTCCGACGTGCCGTGCGCCCGGTTTACTGTGGCTAAAACCGGTTTAAAATTTCGTTCTTTATCAAAAACCGGTAACCAGAATGATTTTGGTTTGTTTCATTAAGTTCCATCTATTAACCGGTTAATTGGGGAACGGAATAAAACCGGTTTTTAGAGGGAAATAAACCGCTATTTCAAAACCGGTTCCGATCCCTGGCTAAAACCCCAGGGATTTCTTTCCTGAAATCCCTGGTATATTACTTTCCCTGCGACATACATACATAAACATAAATAATATTAGTATAAGAATTAATAAGTAAAAAGAAAGTTTATGTAATATTTGTGCAAATTGCATTATTACTGTGGGTTATCTCATACAGAGGAAATATACATTCTATCATGTCGGATAGCTTCTGAAGGATTTTAGGATTTTGCATGAATTTACCTAAAATAAAGGGCTTATCTCGAAAACTGTTCAACCGATTTGAATGAAATTTTGATCGTGGTACCTTATATCATACTTATATCCCCGGTCAACATTTTAGATACTTTTTACGGCAAAGTGAAAAAACAACGCGGTTGTAGCCGCGGGCGAACAGCTAATAGATAATACGAAACTAAAAATTTTCGCATTTTCCGCCTCGCGGCTCCGCTCGTGTTTTTCCCGAGAGAATGAAGGATTTTCCCGCGGTAAAAGGACGATGTGTTATTTTGATGTACAAGCTGTATTATTGTAAAGTTTCATCAAAATCCATTCAGTAGTTTTTGCGTGAAAGAGTAATGAACATCCATACATCCATCTATCCATCTTAATCAATGCATCCATCCTCACAAGCTTTCGCGCTTATGTACTAGCTTATTTACTATATATTATATTAATAATAATACTAGCTTTCCACCGCGGCTCTGCTCGCGTTAACAGTTTTTCCCGTGGGAATGCGGCATTATCCCGCGGTAAAAGGTAGCCTATGTTACTTAGGGTGAATGTAGCTTTCTAATGGTGAAAGAATTTTTGAAATCGGCACAGTTTTTTTTGAGTTTATTCATTACAATGTAGTATGTATACACACACACATACACAAATACAAATATTTCCTCTTTATAATTAGTATGAATATGAGCTAGTATGATGATTAGTATGACAACCAGAATAAGTAGACCAGATTCATGAGCGCAGACTAGCGCCTTCTAAGGCGATAAGGAACCCGGAACTAGCGACTGAGGAAGTACCACGGTAACTAAACACCAGGCAGATTGATTACATGCAGGTCGACCTAGGGTGACCTTGATAACGACTACTCCACGTTTTCCTCGTCCGTGATCTGATCATTAGTTTAATTATAAAAAACATTTACCAAATATGTTTTATTCGAAGTAAGATTTTACAAATCACTTTTCGACGTCGAGGCGAGTTCACAATTTGGCTGTCTTCTGTGGAGAAGAACTCGCCGGAAGAAACTCTACAGGCGTTGTATCTTTTCAAAATATTTTACAAAATTATTATGTTATACAATTTGATTAATATAACAAAGAGTGCAAACGAAGTATGCAATTAGAGGAAGGCAACCAGTCAAAGTAGAAAAACTAAATTATATAACAAAAAAAAAATACCGGCGTAGACCAGTCCCCCCAAGCAGCACCACGTTCACGGGTTTGACGCATGGGTCAGCCACAGCCAATAAATTATTTATTTTTGTATTAATGAATGTGAATGAAGCGAAAGAAGTTTATTTGGATCGTAGCAAGTGGAAGGAAGTGGTCTCTGCCTACCCCTCCGGGAAAGAGGCGTGACTTTATGTATGTATGCATGTATTTCAAGTCATTTGTGGCAGTGTAATAAATTATTTAACTCCATTATGTGCCACGTTTCACGTTGCACATTGAGAAGAACGCATTCTAAAATTTGCCTTCGGCATAAGAATGGCGGGCGATTGCAAAATGCCGAAGCATTCTTAAAATGACGAGTTCTACTGTTTTCCGACGACAATCATAATATACTTTCCCATTTTTACTAAATAGTCTGAAAATTTTAGACGTTGCCATCACGGAATTGTCATTACCATCCCATCACATATGAATGGTCTTCATTCAACATTAGGGACTGTTCTACCTCACGTGATGTGACCTTCACCGGCGTTTGCGCAGGTGGGTTAGGCAACACAAACGCCACGGAGAAAGTAGCCAGAATCACATGACGTCTGCTAGCTCAGGGGAGGGATAGGCGTCATTTCTTGACGAAACAAACTTTGCAAAGAAAAGGACTAAAAAAAGTTTAATTTGCGGCAATTTTAATTTAAAAAATAATGTACACCTGTAACATTTACAGTGTTTACAAACGCAGTAAGTAAATTATATAGACACATGTAACATTTGTGTGCATTAAATAATGATTGTTTCTTTGCCGAGTAATGTAATGAACCTAATTGTCAAACGAGTTACTCGTATCAAATCATTTTCCTCCGTGTGGGTTTAGTTTTCGTTTTCCTGGTCAGTCTTCTTCCTGACGCGTTGCGCGGACGCAACCAGTGACAGACAGTGCTTCGAAGTAGGCGCAAGCATCAAATCTTCGAGGTTGGTAATTCTGACTGGAGTTCTATGTATTGATTGACCAAATAATTCGTTTCAGTTATTATATCCTCTAAAACTCCAAATCTCATCTCGCAATCTTGTACCTTTTTGGCATACGTCCCATTTTTCCGGACATGTTTTTATTAGGTATAATTAACGTGAGGTAAATAAAGCCCGACCAAAGAAATAAGAAACCTCGCCATATTGCGCAATTTCAATGGAACTAATTTTATAAGGGAAATTGTTGCCATTTTCGTAAAAATATACACGTGGCGCCCCCAGAGCAGGTTTCATATTTCTTTGGTCAGGCTTTAAAATAGTTTCTACAGTCTGGCAAAAAAGTCGTGAAATTAATAGGGAGGACGCCACTTCCTTTACGGTGTTGCCATTTTATATCATGCTGTCACGCTCTAACATATGGATATTTCTGAGAAGTAGGATTAGTTCCATTTCACGTCTTTTTTTGCCAGACTGTATATTCTAATAAAATTGGCTGGTGAGAAGTGACAGCTGACGGATGGGCGGACACAAAGAGGTTGAAAAATGCGCTAGGCCTTGGCGGACAGAAACACACACACACACACACTAACACACACATGAACTCCCTTTAGGGGCTCCGTTTTTACTCTTTGGTTCAGAACCCAAATAATTCCAAGAGATCCTTGATTTCCTAACGCTTAAATTCTCATTAATCTATTCTTTTTCTACGTAAGATAGGAATAACAGTATTTGAGAAGATGATCACTACGCTCGCACGCATTCTTTGAATTAACACACTAACTCTTAAATCTACTTCCATAGTTTCCAATTGGCCAATTAAACATATTACATCATCTTAACAGGAATTGCGACCTCTAGGATCCCTAGATTGTTGTTGTGTTTATTAATTATACTTACGGCGATTAAAGAGCGTATAAGATAAATTTGTTCTGGGACGTTTACGTCTGCTGTCAGAGCGTAAATTGAGATGCAATTTAATTGAGAAGAATCAGCCGGAATTAAGATCCCATCATGTTCCATTAATACAGGTTTCAAGTTGCGAGTCTTATTTGCTACTCGTTTTCTTCCTTCGCGTTTCAGTAACTAACCATCACACCATTTTTCTTATTTTGCTCGAACTTGGCATAGAACTACACAGGGAGGGTCTTATCACGCGATATGCACCCCTTCCCTTCCTCAAGCGCGATACAACTATTTGGCTTAATGCTACGAAAGTCTTTCATTCTCCTGGGCAATATTATTACCATCTGATGGGGGGGTCTGCCTTCCTTGTATCTCACATCCACTTCGCTCTTAGACGTGTCGTCTTCGGTGACATTGCATGAGCTAAGATATTTTTGACCACATCTATCCATTTCATTTTAGGTCGCCCTCTGAGTCTGGGCCCTGGGGGTAACGGGAGACCTTTCAATGCTAAGAAAGTCAAGTTTTATTATATTTTTTTCAGGTTCACCAACCAAATAGGAAAATTACTTCAGCTACAATGCTGACTTAGACCAAAGATCAGTGTGATGATGTGATAGAGTTAAGAAGAGAAGAGAAGAAGAAGAGAAGAGGAATACTCAAAGAAGAGAGAAAATATCATGACAGACGTGGTGATAACACAGACTCCTCGGAAGAGGGTGTCGCCATTTTTCAAACAGGTATGCTCTATGCATTATTCAAAATATGAACATCTTATATCGATTCAATAATCTTCTTTTCGCGTATGTTCATTATGGGATGCCGTTTTGGCTGTACTGATGACGATGAGCCAATAACGGAAGTCCCTCAAAACCTATTCGAACTTTTGTACAACTTTTATTATCTTTTGCCAAACTAGATATTTGCAAATATAGATAATTTAGTAGCAATCTGGTGATGTATAAACTACGTTGTTGTTCTTCGATGATGATGTCTCATCAGCAGACGTGCGACCAATCAGATCAGTCAGAATGTTTCTGTTTCAGCTCTTGGCAGTCAGTGGGATAGTCATGTACATGATCGGGACTGGAGCCAACATCGCCTACCCTGGGGTCCTCATCGAGCAGCTGCGACAACCTGACTCTGCCGTCCAGCTCACTGAGGAACATGAGTCTTGGATTGGTAAGAATACAGGAAATATCATTGAAGCATTCCACGGAGGTGTCGCTTACGTGACGCTATTGTAGTTGTACGGTCATTTGCAGGGATAATTGATAGTTGTTGCTACTGATAGGTTGGTTGTCTATATAGCAGACTACTAATGATGATAGACAGCGTCTATCAACCACAGTGCAGTCTCGCTTTTTGACCTTTTTCGGCCATATCTCACGTCGTGGTAGTGACTCCATAGAGCGTCTCGTGGTACAGGGGAAAGTTGAAGGCACCAGACCACGTGGCAAATCGCCAATGAGGTGGACAGACCAGATAAAGGCCGCAACTGAGTGCTCAGTTCATGAGTGCACCCGGAAAGCACCAGTCCGCGAGGAGTGGCACCGTCTCATCAAGATCATCACTCATCGGAATTCAAAATGATGACCACGACCACTCTGGCAAGAGTGTACCGACTGAGGAGAGAAGAAAAATGATGATAGAATGACGATTTTTTCCGAGGAATTTATTATAATTTATAGGAAAGGGGTTGAGCGAGAGTTCGTCCCAACACCACTGCCTAAGAGGATCTATTGTCTTCGACCCTCATTGGCCGAGCCTCTTCCAGACCATCCATCAGCTTCTACAAAGCTGGCACTCAAAACTTCGAGCAGCAACATTGTATTTACAATTGCACACAATATTTGCTAACATTTACATTACGGCACTAAGATAAGACGAAGCACACCAGAGAGGTGGAAATCAGCGCGCTTCAAGTAATAAGGACTAAATTACATTCCAAGAATGGTCAAATCAACGGATGACGGTGAAATAAATTACGAAAACCATAGTAATTTTGCACGACTCCGAAGCGTAATTTGTACATAAGGCAGCACAAGCTATTGAACATTTGCACTACGAAATTAACCCCTACTGCTACGGAATACGGGTGCTCTCAAGGTCAACATGTCTAGCCGCATGTGCTGGCTACTGTACATAAGTACAGTTATTTTATTATAATGATGGGATAACTGGCGCTTGTTGCGCAAAGGCAATACGAACAAACAACTCCTGATTAGACTTTTGAAAATATGTCAGAATAGTGGAACCTTAACTGGATGCGTAGTTCAAACTTTATGGCTTAGCAAATTTAGATTTTTTATCAATGGCTTTATTATACGTTTTATTTTTAAAATATTTGGATGGAAGCATTGGAAGCATATTGGAAGCAAAAATTTAATGCCTATTAGTTCGTAATGTTTTATTAATGAAGACACTTTTTTATACGAACAAAAAGGTAGACTACCTTGCCGAAACATGTTTAATGCGTATACTTATTTTAATATTAATTTGATACTTTGATGTGAATTGGAAACTTTCAAGGATATTGTTCAAACGTGGGGTAATAAAATAGAAAATTATTACGTAGCATAATAATAATCCTTGAATTATTATCCTATGCTAATGGGAATTCTTTTTTTACGATTTTTAGTGAATTATCTGCGCGATTGAATCAGGAATGATTGTGATGAGATTTCAAGTCCGGTGAAGCTTGATTGGTCGTACTTTTTCCATACAAGCATAGGTCAATTTAAAAAATGTGATGAGATTTGTGGATCTAGTGAGGATCGCGGGAATCCGCTGCTGATTGCAGCCAAATTATTGTGGACTGCTCAGCAGTAGTTTGTTATATACCTACTGTAGTCTTAGTAAAACCCAACCCATATTGCGGAAATTTGATGTAGCTTATTTTTTACGACCGATTAAGACAAGAACTGAAAATAGAACCGTGGTGCCTCCGAAGCAGGTTTTTTTATATCTTGCTCAAATCCCCTCAGGCGTCGTCTCCTTCACGATGTTTTTCAAGATCAACGCGCTAGGCTGTGGTCCGAGGCTCCCTCGAGCCGCCCCTAGACGCGTTGGTACATGACTTTTTTTGGGGTAGAGTCTTCCGCTCCCCCGCAAGTCCGGTGAAGCTTGATCCGTCGTTCTTTTTCGACTCAAGCATAGGTCAATTAAAAAAAAAAACTTGCTCAAACTTTCGCACTTAAAAAAAAACTTTTCTCTCTTCATTAATCTTGAAACGAGTTTTTGAAAATTGGCCATCCAAATTCCAGCGTCGATCCTGGGCCTGGCGCTGATCTCCGGGATCGTGGTGGCGCCGTTTTGCCTGCAGCGGCTGGGGCGGCGGCTCACCAACCAGCTGAGCACCCTGCCCACGCTGCTTGGCTGGGCCCTGTGCGCGGTGGCCAAGGACCCCCTCACGCTATTGGCCAGCCGCTCGCTGCAGGTAAATATGACGGCCTCGTAGCCTAGTTGGTAGTACGTCTGCCTACGAAGCACAATGTCGCGGGTTCGAATCCCGCCGAGGGCAAACATTCGTGTGATGAGCACTTGTGTTTGCTTTGTGTTTGGATGTTGTATATTTATATATGTATGTATATCAGCTGTCTGACACCTATAGTACAGGCTCTGCCTAGTTTGGGGTCAGATGGCCGTGTGTGAGATGTCCCACATATTTATTAAAAAAAAAAATTGCAGTATGGAAGAATCACATGAATCGTGTTGCTATTGGCTACACGGGCCCTATTTCTCGCTACAGGTGGCAATATTGAAATCATTTTGTAAATTTGTATAGAAAAATCAAGGATGTTATATGTAAGAGAAAAATGCTTATAAACATGACAGGTATTTTGTGCAACAAGCAAGGTACAGTAGCTAGCACATGCGGCTGGACATGTTGATCTTAGGAGCGACATCTCTGGACAGGAATGTCCAGCAGTGGACGGGCTAAAAAGATGATGATGAGAGTTTGTAGACAGACACCACTGATATAGATATATTTTTTAAATTGACCTAAGCTTTTGTCGAAAAGGTACGACCAATCAAGCTTCACCGGACTTGTGGAGGAGCGGAAGACTCTACCCCAAAAAAAGTCATATACCAACGCGTCTAGGGGCGGCTCAAGGGAGCCTCGGACCACGGCCTAGCGCGTTAATATTGAAAAACATTGAAGGACACTGATATAGAATAAGTGCAATACGTTTATGACTCAGAATCGAACCGATGAAGGCGTCCACATGCGAACCAATTGATTTATGAACATTGAAATCACCATGCTCCTACGTGCTCCGGCTCAATTGGAAACTGATCGGTTTAGAATTACAAGTCACATCACGAACGTCTTCACTTGAATCGTCTTAGTTTATTTAAGGCTAGGTTGAATAGTCTTAGGACTATGATCAGTTTGCGATTAAGTCATTTAGAGTGTGTAATTAATGTGTTTGAGTCCTTTGAAAGTGAAATCTTTATTCTTAGGACAACTTATTAGTATTGTTTGGGGCATTGTACTAACACTTCTTTAAATATGAACCATTGCTAAGTCAAAATAATCAACCTTTCACTGCGTACACGTATTTACTGGACTCAATTCTGGCGTGACGAAAACTCTAAATTGTAGAGTTGTAGTGCGAAACTCTAAATTTTAGTTCTTGGTCTTTTTCATTCATATGTGAATAGAAAAGAATGGGGGATGAATCAATCAGATTTTGAATGAATGATACTTATTTAAAATAGGCGCGCAGGCTGTCAAATTCAGCTTAATTTTAAGTGGTGTGTTTTCGCATGCCTGCTAAACTAGTGCGAACTACGCGTAAACTTGATGATTTGTTAAAATTAAGTTGACAATCACCTGTCCCATTCTTAAAAACGTGAAAGGGACATAATTATAATATGGTTTTTTAAATTTAAGTTAGAGTATAACACATAGAATCGTGCACTCGACTCGATAATATTAAACAGACGTTCTTTATTTAAACAATGACCATGTTGTATTGCTGTGACTTCTTGACTTGTCATTTGCCTTATTCCGAGATAAGGCTGTGATAAGGCGAGATGAGATGAGGTGAACTCCAGATTTGCTTTGCTGAGGATGCTAATTAATTATCTATAACTAATTATATAAAGAGGAGAGATTCGATTGTTTGTTTGCATTGAATGGGATCCGAAACACTGAACTGATTTTAATGAAACTTGTTTTTTTAAAGGATTTCCCCTGATCTGATACTAAGTAAGTATTGTCATCACGTTGAAAGTTACTGGCTTTACGCGCTTTTATTATTAAATTAAATCGTGATTTTTACCTTTTTTTACAAAATAAACTATACGAGTAACAAACATTAGTAATCATCCCGTAACAATCATGCCCGATGTTTTTCTGTATGAACGCGCTAGGCCGTCGTTGTCGCGCGCGTCGTCCAAGGCTCCCTCGAGCCGCCCCTAGACGCATTAGTACATGACGGACTACTCTGGGGTATAGAGCCTTCCGCCCCCTTTCAAGTATGGTGAAGCTTAATTGATCGTACCTTTTCAACACAAACAAAGGTTAGTTAAAAAAAAGAGTGACAAGCGTTTTGTGCGTTTTCCTAAGCAAATACTGAAGGAAGACAACATTTTTGAGCAACTTTCCTTATGAAGCCATTATCGAAATAGAAAAAAATATCGATACTTCCATCGTATGGTTTCTTATGTGACCCACTCACTTCCATACAAGATAGTAATTTTTATTTGTATACCACAATATTTATTATTTTCGTTTCTGGTAAAAGTTACTTTAGAAAAATCGGAGCATCAGATCCATTGGCTGAGCATTCCTGTCTGTGTTTCAAAGACTTCGGAATACCCAACATTCTTGATTAAATTATACTGTTTTTACAATATTCAAGTAAACATATTATTACTACTAGAGCCACCTGTTGTTGATAATTTGTACTAAGTATGCAACCTTGTCATTTTTTGCCCAGCCAGGCTGAACGTAAATGTGGTTAAAAGAAAACCGTTTATTGTTTGCTAGTTCCTCCTTGCTCTTTCTAGAAAATTAGGTAACCGGATTAACATTTAGCATTTGATCCATGGTCTAAGAAAACAAGGTCTAACCATTAGACCACGTGACTGACACAAACCTACGTCATCTTGCGCTGATCATCCTTGTCGAATGCGTGTTAATAGACAAGGATGAACAGTGCAAAATGACGTAGGCTTGTGTCAGTTACGTGGCCTAACGGTTAGACCTTGTTGTCTTAGACCATGCATTTGATCGTGGAAAATTATCCTATGGAAAAGTTGAACTAATGTAATAGCTGAAATAGCATACCTACAGTTATCTCTATTCGTTGCCTATGACAAAGCATTTTTGGACTAATTCTTCTCGCGGTAATTTATGTGCTCTTTGTTCATCATTGTTGACATAGTCATGTTTCAATGTCACGTGAATTAGGAGAAGACTAGACTATGTTTGGTGCTAATTAGTTTTTTTGTTTCTATATAGGGTTTCGGAATGGGCGTCCAGGCAGCCGCAGCTCCCGTCTCCATCGCCGAGTACTCCGCTCCGAAGCACCGCGGTCTCTTTCTCGCGGGTATAGCCTTCTCTTTCGCGTGCGGCATGCTTCTCGCTCACACCTTCGGCACAGTCCTCTACTGGCGCCCCGCCGCCCTCGCCTGCGGGAGCTTCTACGTCATATCCCTGCTCCTCATATCCCTCACTCCTGAAACACCCCCCTACCTTGCCTCCAAAGGCGCCTACATCGAATGCAGACGATCTTTCCGATGGCTGAGGGGCGTCACCGAAGAATCTGAAAGAGAATTAGAAATCCTTCTGAACAGTCAGAAGAACAAATCTGTGGACACCAGTATAATGATTCAAGGGAGATGGAAGTACTTCAAACAGCTGGTCAGAAAACCTGAGTTTTATAAGCCGACAGTTATAATGATGTTCATGTTTGTGCTATTCCAAATATCAGGCATGACGGTTATTCCTTCGTACTCTGCGTTAATTATGAAAGAAGTTACTGGAGGTGCCATTGATAATAACACCAGCATGCTTATAGTCGATGGAGTACGTTTTGCAACTGCAATACTGGCGTGTATCATAGCCGATAAATTTACCCGAAGACAAGTGCTATTTTTCGGAGTGACTGTAACCGTTGTTTCGTTATTCTTAACATCTCTTTTGTTGTTTTTGAGAAATGTTGGTTACATTCCAGAAGAATATAAATGGGTTCCCGTGATTCCGACGTTGACGTACATATTTGGGAAGACTTCTGGAATTTTGCCCGTGCCGTGGGCGATAGCCGGTGAGATATTCCCCCTGGCTTACCGGAGTATTGGAAGTGGGATTTCTGGAATGTTCCTCTCAATAATGTTCTTTGTTGTGGTCAAAACTGCGCCCACGTCGTTCAGACAAATAGGGATTGAAGGGACGTTTTTCGTGTACGGTATCTGTATCATCATTTGTGGAGTATTCCTCTACTTCCTACTTCCAGAGACTAAAGGGAAAACTCTTTATGAAATCGAATGCCATTTCAAGGGTATCAAAGAGGATGTTGAGGATAGAAGTGAGAGAGGTAGAATGCTAGAGCTGCAGAAGGTTGAAGGTGGTTGACTGGAGGAGGGAAAAAGACAAGGAACATTGTACAGCTTTAAAAAGCTGGTCCCGTAGTTGTAGAATAGAAGAATTACTACCGATTTAGTATTGAAGTGTCTGAATGTATTTTTACAGAATCTCACTAATATATTTTGGTACTTAATGAATGGTACATAGAATAGAGAGAGCATACTAAATAATACTGTGATAGCTATACATGTATGTGTGTAAAGTAAACAATACAATACTCAATGGACTTTCAAACATTCCAAATAAAAAGACATAAATGTTTTGAATTTGTTTTATTTCGTACCTTAATTTGAGATTAAAATAAATACTTACTTTTATACTGTTAAATTCTACAGATGGCGGTAAGTATTACATTCTGAAGAATATGTCGCCGGTAAATTCTAGAACTCGTCATTTTACATAATTAATATATTATTGTTTTATTCATTTTCTTAGCAACAGCTTTAGGTTACGCCGCCATTGTTACGCGCGGCCGCGAGTGGACAGATTATGGTTTGTTTTATATGAATCCGGACAAAAGGTCATTGGCCTGCATACAATGCGCACATTTTTTTCAAACGATACGATAAATCTATAGGAAATTATAGCAAAATACGTAGTTTGGCATTTGAGTAAAAGGCGGGGTGAGCGTGTGATCTTGCCAGACATTTTGAGAGAGAAGAAAGAGGTCAATGAACTTTTGTCCGGATATGAAACGGACCATAGTAAACAATTAGACAATTTGCCTCGGCATTTTACAGAATGCGCTTGACATCTTTTGGCATTTTATAAAATGACAAGGCATTTTACAAGTTGATTTTGGCATATTGCAAAAAGGCTAGCATTTGTAAAATGCCGATGCATTCTGTAAAATGACGAGTTCTACGATTTGCCGACGACATATTATAATGCAAGAAATCAAAGTAATGGGAATCTTTCCTAAAGTTACTATGAATGTCAAATATTACGGAAAGATTTACATTCTTCCTCATTTTCAAGAGCTTTATAATGTAGCCTACTGAGTCGATGGTTCCTTAAAATAGTAGGTATACAGAAATTATATATACAAATATCTATCTATTTATCTAATATAAAACATAATTCAGTAGGCTTACTATGTAAAAAGCGACAGGCTCAAGAAGCTGTCAAACGCGACATAGTGACATTAGAGCCATAGTAGTTCTGCCAATATGTCGCGTTTGACAACTTCTCGAGCCTGTCGCTTCTTACATAGTAAGCCTACAGAGAGATTGGAACCGCGCTTCGGTTTACATAATCTCTAAAATTGTCCTTGGTAAATGATATGTAATTATACTAGGTATATAACAAAAGAAAATTACGGATTTGTCTATTTATCTGCTTAAGTAATTAGTATTAAGGAATTTAATTAAATTTTAAAAAATAGAAAAGGAAATACTGATGACGATTGATTAGCCATATTTTAAACATTCTTACTATCATATTTTTATAAGAATATAAGTAGAAAATTCTAGTTGTATTACGTATTCAAATACGAGTAATGACCAACTACGTTACAGAACTTTACTATCGTCTGGATTGTCGACCTTATAGCTCACACGATAAGAAAAAGTACGACTGCCGTGTCCAAAAAACTATAAAAAACTAGTACATACTTCAAGTAAAACGACTTTTATCATAACATCAGTCACAATTTCGAATCGAGAATTATATATACATTCAAAAATTACGTATTCTTTTTATTCCTCTCATTTGATTTATTCACGAAGGCACTTTACATACTCACATTCAAAAATCACAACCAAAAACACAAAACATGCCATCTCAATACAAAATGTGTGAACTGGTTCGTCTCATTTCTGTAATACTGGCATTGCCATTAAGCGGCCTGGCACTCTTCCTATCAGCACCTGTCAAGCCCCTGAACTCGTCTTCGATTTCCTGCAACGTCCTGTCCTTGGTTTCTGGTAACATGAACCAGATTACAACTAGACATGCGAACACTATGGCAGCATATAGACAGTATGTGAGAGGGAGACCTATACCGTGGTTCAACATGGGGAAACATTTGACTGCTATGAAGAAATTTAAAGATAAACCTAATATACCTAACCCACCTCCTAATCCTCGATACTCTAAGGGGAAGATCTCTCCCGATATGGCAAATGTCACTGAAGATATGCCTATAGTAAGTGAGAACATGTATAAGCCTATTAATGTGATGGGAATCCACTGGGCGTCGTAGAAAAGCATATCATGATTCTTAGCGTACACGTATCCAGCTTTACCTAAATAACTGAGTATGCATAAAGCTCCACAGCCAAAGAGCAAGACCCTGCGCTTCATAGTCTTCATACAAAATACAGCAAGAATATTGCAAATCAATCTTTCGAAGTCTAAAGCAACCATCCAGAATTTGGCATTGGCTTCAGGTCCTACAACGTCACCGATTATGTCCTGGGCGTAAGAACTTATTACATTTATACCAGCAAATTGGAACATCATGTAAGTTAGAAACATGATCGTGATAGGTTTGTAAAATTCTGGTTTTCGCCCCGCTGAGCCCAGATAAGAACAGAAACGCCTAATTTTTACTCCCAGAGTAACTTTCTGATCTACCAGGCTTTCTTTCCGTAACATTCTCTGGGCGAGCAACATGCTTTCAAATTCACACATTTGCTGGTCTTCGTCTCCTCGTAAATAAATAAACGTTGATCTTGCTTTATCGTATCTACCCTTCGCTATCAACCACGACGGCGATTCTGGACTAAATATAATAAAAATTAAACTAATAAATGTAATGAAAGAGCAAGCTAAAGCAGTTTGTTGCCAACTTAAGAACGTGCCTAAAGAGTGCGAAAACATGACTCCTGTAGTTAATGATAGGGATACACAAGTCAAAAATACTCCGCGATTTTTGGGGTCACTAGTTTCGCCAATTATTATGGATCCTAAAGGTCCTAGCATTCCCATGGCGACTCCTTGTAGAAATCTTGCTGCGATGATTCCAGCTACATTGTTGACCAGGAGGAGCATGATCCAGCCGACCATGTTTGGGATGATGGTGAGGAGATGAGACTTCTTCCTGCCGAGGACATCCATCGTTGGTGTGATGATGATGTTACCCACGATGAGGGCGAAGCCAATGATGGACGCTGGAATGTAAAAACAAAAAGAAAGTGAATAAATTGAACAAATTCTTTTTCTTATGTTCTTTTCTTTAACTTTTGTTTAGGAATTAGTCTGTCTATAATACTGGAGTCCAGTGCTAGATGTAAGCCTGAAAATCTCCAAGCTTGGAAGGTGGATTGAAGTAATCCCTGAAATAACTTATTACTGGTTGGTTACAAAGATAAATGCTGATGCCCTTTTTCCCTAAGTTATGCATTTTATACGTTTTGTAAGATACATAAAGAAAAATTTGGGTATTGACGTACTGATCGATACGTAGCTATTTCTGAAATAATATTAGGTACCTATATTAAAAAGAAATATTAAACATTTCAAACTAACCTATCCATGATTCCTCAGCAACTGAGGCGCGTATTTGGGAGCCGTCGTCACGCAAACTTGGAATCAAAACAGCTGATAGACCGATGACGCATCCATGGCCAATGATGTTCAGCGAGACTCCGCCAGTGACGAAAGACTGGAAAAAAGAAAACATAACATTACACTACGACCATATGATTATAAATGATACTAGAAGGTGACTACCACTGTTGTAAACCAAATAAACTGTGAGAGAAATGAAATAGCAATTGGTTGCATACCTAAAGATGCAAAAAGTAGATAGTCGCCAAGAGTTAGTGGAGAGGAGGGACGCGCTAGATGTCAAAGTACCTATTAAGATAGGCGGAAAGAGAAAGAGGCAAAAGAGGCTTTTGGCCTGCCGTAACACTCACAAGCTAGAATTATAAATAAAATTGGTAAGCAAGACTTTATTGCAATTTGCAAATACACAACGAAACACGTAGATCATATAAGTAACAATAATGGTATAGAAGTAGTATAAAAATAATTTTAATTATATTGCCTTGCATACGTCTTCTTATTTGATAAAGGCGGACTACGCTACTTGCATATTAAAAGAGATAAAAAGGATCAATGAATATCTATCGAATTAATCAAAGTTGATACTGGCGCCTTATCAACATTTTTGAATAAAACAACACGTCTTTTTATCAAAATCCGTAATCTATGCCGTCACAGAAACGTGTGCGATAATATGTATTACCGCCTGTGATTAATTTTAGGAAGAAAATTCAGATCAAGTATGTACACGCATATTCTATGAAGTAATTTAAGTACTAGCCGTCCGCTCGCGGCTACGCCTGCGTTTGTTTTTGACTTTTCCGTGCATTTTCCTGATTTTCCCGTAGGAAAAAGATATTTTCTCGCGGTAAAAACTATCTAACATGTTCACCGGGGATATAAGGTACCACTATGCAAAATTTAAATAAAATCGGTCCAACAGTTTTGTAGATTAGCCCGTGCAAACAGACAAACAGAGAGACCAAAAAATTTAAAAAACTCTGGATAATATGTTCTAATCGCTTCATAAATCCCCTGGATCGATTTTTTTAATTCTATATGTACAGATTTTCGACCTCTACGGTTATAAAAACTAGATAAATTTTTTTTAGAACTAAATCAAAGTTGTTTCGGAAAAATCTTTTGGGGTGCCACATGTTTTTTTTAATATTTCTGGCATGGACTTAGCATCAACGTGTATATATCAAGGATGTTATTACACGTTTTTGAAAACAATTAAAACGCAAAAATAGAGATTTTTTATTTTTCTGGTCTGGCTTTAATTGTGGGCTTTACATTGCTTTTCTTTAACGAATCGAATCTAAAGGAACTTTGTTTATGTGTAAAAGCAAAATGATCTTCGTTCGATACCTATTCCGTCCGTAAACCACTTTTTGATACGATATGTGACGTATATGTATTGGCTAAATATCAAAAACAACAGTTTGTATAATTAAGTTTACATCCACGTGTTCGTAGAGAATAATACGGAAATACCTCTAAAGAGGAAGGATTTTAATGTCATGTATGTTGTGAACTATTATTTTTTTGGCTTTGGGGATCCGATCTTAAACTATACATACAGTAGGCCTCTAAATGTTCTGTGGTAGGCCTACTATGTAAGTAGCGACAGGCTCGAGAAGCTGTCAAAAGCGACAGTGACATTAGAGCCATAGCAGTTCTGTCAATACCTATGTCGTGTTTGACAGCTTCTCGAGCCTGTCGCTACTTATATAGTAGGCCTACAGGGGAACTTCGGTTACTACCATGGTCCAAGAAAACAAGGTCTTGCAATTAGACCACGTGACTGACACGAGCCTACGTCTTTTTGCGCTGTTCATCCTTGTCTATTACACGCATTTGACAAGGATGAATGAATAGGCAAAATGACGTAGAAATGACGTAGGCTCGTGTCAGTCACGTGGTCTAATTGCAAGACCTTGTTTCTTGAACCATGGTTACTACCTAAATTGATCGCGGCACCGGCACCGATTTGGAGCATAATCTGTTTTTTTTTTTATCTTTCTTGGTGTTTTCAGCCAGCGTCCTATCAGATTGGGTGTAAGTGTAAAATTGCTTAATTCCAATTTCTAGCAACCCTGTTATCTGTTATTGTTGGTGTCTGTTTATAATTGTGATTCTTAGCCAAACTCGTGTTCTGTTGATGATCGTCGATACAAATACGAAATGTAAATTTTGGCAATTTGCCTTATTGCTGAGGAATAGTCAATTTACTGCTGTAGCGATAGGAAATGAAATTAGTTATTTAGGACAAACGTCTAAGATTTAAAATTAGAAAGAGCGTCGCATAATATATAATGGTAAGTAGGTAATCGCGTCATGTAGTGTTCTGGAAGACAGCTGCCAACAAGTTGGAACATAGAAAATACCATTTGCGCCGATAAAAAAATAAAAAAAAGTGTTCCCAGTAGTTCCCACAGTCCCACAGCAGAAAGGGCTGAGAGATTAGCTAATTAAATCTTTCACTAATTAATATATAAAAAGGATACCGTGCTTTCACTACTGATGTCCATTGCGTCAACTGGCTGAGAAAACCACTTAGATGCTTTCAAAAAATCTTTTACAGGAGACACAAAAACTACCTAGTTACTGAAAAAAAGTGTAAATAATAATTCTGTAGTTTTTTAGTTATTATTTGATTATCTTTAGAACTTTAAAAACAAATGCGTAAATTTTATAGTGCAAGTACTGCGCGCTTTTTTGCCCAATTTGTAAAAAAGGAATTTGACAAAAGCTGTCCTTTACGAGGTTATCTCAGCCTGGTTACGATTGGTCTGGGAGGTTTCCAAAGGATACGACGTGGCATTTCCTTCTTTAAAAACCTTTGCGAGATGATTCCATGAACATCTAATCGCGAAAAAAAAATCTGCTGAGTATTTCATACAAAACTTGAATACCTATCTATCGGATCAAAATGTTTCGTTGGTCACAGATCTCCCAAGGGTTTTTTACACCAATAAACTTTTAGCTCTGACCTTACACGAGCCATTCGAACTCGAGACCCTGGGTTCGCAAGGTTGGTAAACGACCTACGAAGTAACTAACACGATATGCACAGAATATTACGAGAATCAAGCGCATAAACATATATTGTCACGGTCATAAAGGGTGACCAGGGATTTAGGTTTAAAATAAAGGACAACCAATTTTTTCATTGCCTTTTTTACTAAAAATATTTTACCGTTAAATTAGAAAATAAAATTACTTAGTTTTTTTATAATATATAATTTAAGAATACCAAATTTATAAAAATGAAATATGATAGTTGAATTAAAATTAGCTTCTTATTTGTATTTTTTCTTTTACGCCATCAATAGACAAGCGGTTTCATCCATGCGTTGCTGTACAAAGAATATCTGGTCACCCTACGGTCATGCCACCAGCAAATGCGTTGCGGTCAAACGATTCTGAGTTTTATTATCAGTGATCAAGCGCATCGCGACGGCATTATCGCGGTAATCCATTTATTCAGTTTCTTACATGGCTGATATAGCACGAATTAGGTAGATAACAACCAATTTATTAGACAAGTTTATCTTAAAGATGATGTGTTGTCAAGACTATCAATGTTAGTACGTGTTATTTTGAACTTTGTGATTAATTTTAAGCAGCATCAGACCTTCTGGATAGGTCTGTCATCTATTATCCAGGTTCTTCCGTCAGAGTTGCTACTACATATAGGTGTCAAATAGTATCAACAACACTACACTAACGTTCAGTAAGTGCACAACATTTCATGTTCAAGGATCATTCATTACTGAAATAAAAAACAATCCAAAATCTATTTTATTTGTAGATCTCAATTTACCTGATATTATTATGATCTAACTTAAATTTAAAAACCATAGAATTTAGAGACGTCGAACATCGATTTTACGCGCTGCTTATTTTTAATATCATTCATTCAAAATTAAATTCATTAATCTTCCATCCTTTTCGATTCCCATATGAATGAAAGAGATCAACAAACTTAAAAGTAGAGATTTGACCGGGCACGCCCCCGGAATTGGAATCAAATTTACTCAAGTCATTATTAATTTAAAAAAGCCTTTATTATCTGAATATCTATTTATCTATCACAAATGAATTATGAGGTATTTCTCGGCTAACCTCTAAAAAGCTATCAATTAAAACGTTATCTTAATAAGCATTATCATCACTGAATTACAGCTGTTTGTGCCGCCTTAATTGTAACCAATTCAAGGCCAAATGGGTTTTTACGAAAGCAATCCTTAGTGATTTGATTTGAAATTTTTGATACAGATTGCTTAGTTTAGTTTATTACAGTTATAAAACTAGGTATTTGTTCGCGGCTACGCTTACTTTGTTTTTTCTTAGGATCTCAATTCAAATATCTATAAAAATAATGAATAATCTTAAAAACGAAGCAAATTGCATATGAAAAGCGGTTATTCTAGATTTTTCATTTTATCTTTCATTTGTACATGTTTATTATTTGTGACTCATAATTTATGACTATCTATATCAGTAATCGTCATCTTTATCAAAAAACATTGCATTTTTCAAGAGCATATCAACCTTAACCGACTAAAATAAACAGGGCTGTTGACTAGTCTGTAGATACTAGCTGAAATCACTCGGGCTGGAGTGTAATATCAAGAAATAGAATGTCAACAACTAGGTAAATTATTTCGAAATAAATTACCCCTCCCCCACCGAGGGACTCGAGCCTACCCTGAAATCGGGGTGAACAGGCCTTAGTACAGTACACCACGCTGGCCCAGTGCGTATTGGTCAACTTCACTTTAGGTTTCCTCATGATGCTAAACGTACCTACATAATAGGTATAAATTTGAAAACACATAGTTCCGTGCCAAAGCGGAAATTATTTATATTTTGTAAGAAAAGCGTGTTTCAATCTATACAAATTTATATTTTAATCTATACGTAGGTATAGGACTTAGCACTTACTTACTTATTTACTTACTTAGCATTTAGCACTTACTGTATGTATTTATGTATGTATGTATATTATGTTATGTGATAAATATACCTATATATTTTTTTTAAGTAATAATAATAAAAATATGTGGGGACATCTCACACACGTTCATCTGACTCCAAACTAGGCAGAGCCTGTATGGGTGTCAGTCAGCTGATTACGTACATATACATATAAATATACATCATCCAGACACAAGGCAAACACAAGTGCACATCACACATTTGCCCTGGGCGGGATTCGAACCCGCGACCCTGTGCTACCAACTAGGCTACGGGGACGTACAAACAAAATATTTATAAGATTTGATTTAATATACTAAATTATGATACCTATAACACTTATTTTAGTATTTTTTTACACCTTAGGTTCCATAATTGGAGTTTTAGTAAGGATCCCTAATTTTACTAAAAATAAAATATAGCCTATCTATCTATGTTACCCGGGAATAGTGTAGTTATCCAACAGTGAAAGAATTTAAAAAATCGGTGCAGTACTTTCATAACCTAATCAATGCAAAGAAACAATCAAATATTTCCTCTTTTTAATATTATTATGATATTATTATTAAGTACAGAAGTAAACACTAGATATAGATATTGAGTTACACGTAGTATAGACGACCAGTAATTAAATAATATATCCAACGAAAGCCATTAAAAGACGGCACGTGGATACTTTCATCATTAACTAATCAACACTTAATTAATTACAGTACGTAAACAGAGTGGTATGTTATATAAGTACATAATAAATTGTTTTAGTAATAAATAAGCCAGTTTTATTATTATTATAGCCAAGTATTATATTATCTGTTTAGCTTTTTGCCGAATCAAGCCCATTATTGGCAATATACTAATATTATAAAGAAGAAAGTTTTTGTATTTTTGTGTGTGTGTGCGTATTTTTGTAATGAATAAACGCAAAAAATACTGAACCGATTTCAAAATTTTTTTCACATTAGAAAGCTACATTCACCCTGACTAACATAGGCTATCTTTTATCGCGGGAAAATGCCTCATTCCCACGGGAAAAACTGTTAACGCTGGCCGAGCCGCGGCGGAAAGCCAGTATCATTATATTGAGGTTCCGGATTAGAATTAGAAAACAACCCTTCCTAAGAGGAAAACTTTGAATTTTCATGTTTCCTTTTCCTGAAAAATCCGTTAACAGCTCATATAAGTATACTAGCGACCCGCCCCGGCTCCGCACGGGAAAATGGTTATTGTGGGTTATCTTTAAGTATATTATGCATGTATTATACATATAAAACTTCCTCTTGAATCACTCTACCTTTAAAAAAAAAACCGCATCAAAATCTGTTGCGTAGTTTTAAAGATTTAAGCATACATAGGGACATAGGGACAGAGAAAGCGACTTTGTTTTATACTATGTAGTGATAGTGATGTCCCCACCGAGGGGCTCGAGCCTACCCTGAAATCAGGGTGAAATAGACCTCACAAGCCCAGTGCGGGTTAGTCATCAAGTCATCATCCATCATCATTCATCACACACAACCTTTGAATTACTTTGCAGGTGTGTGCAGGTTTTCTCACGATGTTTTCTTTCACGGTAAGAGCGTCGAATAAACGTACCTACATAGGTATAAATTCGAAAATCGAAAACACGTGCCGACGTTTGAACCTGCGAACTTCTGAATAGAAGTCAACGGTCCCAGCCACTTGGCCATCGACGCTCATAACATAACGCATGTAACGGACATACAATAGAAGATAAAATACAAACGAATGCTTTGTGTTTAATTCTCGCCACTCTTGAAGATAAAATATTATTATCATTGGAAACGCGTACGCTACCTGTGTTAAATTCATTGTCTTTTAAATTATCTTATACAAAATTATACATATTATTTTTTCCGTAGAGGTTGCATGGTTTAGATTTTAGACCAAGAAACCCAACAACGGCCATAGACAGCGTACATTTACAAATTATGCGACGTAGGCATTCGTTTCCTTGGCAACAACTCTTCAAATCAACAAAGATAAGAGCAAAAAGTTTTTTTTATACAGAAAAATGCAACAGAGGCATTTAAAGTAAGTATGGCGAAAATCTGCGAAAAATTTACTTTTAAACAATGTTTCTTCAAAAATATCTTGATTATTTTGTTCATAAAGAACTCAATAATGGTGATGTTATTAATGTTATTATGTATGTGTAGTTCGGTTTGAGTGTCGTATCGTTTTCGGAGTTTCACATCCACAAAGGATATTTAAAATAAACACAAAGAAAAAGTGGAAACAAAGCCGCGCGTACGCAGCTAATCACATCCGTTTTTTTGTGGCCGAATTGTAAGAGTTATTAGCTCTTTTTACTATATTTTTTATTGCAGATTTTACTCACACTAATTATGAATTTTATTATATCTCTAATTACATTATCAGACGAGGACAATTAAGCCCGTCTAAAGTTAGGGTGTCGTCGTGCGAATTATTTAACGACATAGTAATATCTATACTCGTACTAATATTTTAAAGAGTAAATGTTTGATTGTTTGTTTGTTTGCATCGAATAGGCTCCGAATCTACTGAACCGATTTCAAAAATTATTTTACTGCTGAGAAGCTACAGGATATCTGAGTAACATATGCTATATTTTATATTTTATGCTTTTATTTTCAAAAAATTAGGGATCCTTATTAAAACTTCAATAATGTAACCCTAGGTGTAAAAAAAATACATAAAATATTCCTTATAATTGCATAGGCGAACATAGGCTACTTTTTACTGCGGAAAAATACCTCATTCCCACGGGAAAGACTGCAAGCGCGGGCGGAATCGTGGGGCGCAAACTTGGTATCTGTACCAATCTGAGCTTGGGGTATAATATAACAGACCTTGGAAATTAATATAGCTTTTTATATATACCTTTAACCGCGGGAAAACTCTTTATTCCCATGGGAAAAATGGCAGCGCGTGTGGAAAGTTTTGATGAAACTTTGTACAGAAATAGAATAGACCTTGGGGATGTATAAACCACCATAAAACATACCACGGGAATACGGATTTTGGCTTCTATTTTCATCCATATTCGTCATTAGATGATTTAAAAAATTCGCGATTCACAAAGAGCTCAATTTAAACTGACACAATAGCATTGAGCTATTGTTTCTCATTAAAACATCATATTAATAGCAGATAAGTCATTAAAATTAATTAGTTCTAAAATATTAGCCTAGTTGTTGTACCCACACATGTCAAAAGAGGAAACTTCTCGAATACGCAAAAGCATTGGCTTATAAATAGCACGCCCGGCGTATTGGCTTAAATAATCTGACCTCCTGATTGACTTGTTTTGGCTCAATGGTATTAAAAACTGAAATTATATTCCATTCAAATTAAAAACATTTTTATTCGAAGTAGGATTTTACAAACGTATTTCCAAAGACCCATGTCAATCCATACTCCTAATAATCGCGAACATTTGTGAGGATGGATGGATGTTTGTTGCTCTTTCACGCAAAAACTACTAAATGGATTTTAATTTAACATCACAATAATATAGCTTATATCAGATTTTATTTTAATTGACCTATTCTTGTGTCGAAAAAGTACGACTTTATATATCAGAATAACCACGTAAGCTACGTTTTACCGCGGGAATATAACTCATTCGTGCGAGAAACGGACGGAGCCGCGGGGCGAAGAACAAAAGAAAATGTTACTCTTTAGTCAAGAGTCTTTATTGAAAAATTTTACGTTTATTTGTGTCATAGATTTCATCACTACATAGTCACTACATAGTATAAAATAAAGTCGCTTTCTCCGTCCCTATGTCCCTATGTCCCTATGTCCCTATGTCCCTATGTCCCTTTGTACGCTTAAATCTTTAAAACTACGCAACGGATTTTGATGCGGTTTTTTTTAATAGATAGAGTGATTCAAGAGGAAGGTTTATATGTATAATACATGCATAATATACTGAAGGATAACCCACAATAACCATTTTCCCGTGCGGAGCCGGGGCGGGTCGCTAGTTAGTAATTATAAATTAACGCCCAGGCCCCAGGGCACTTATTCAAATAATCCAATGTAACACAATCGTAGCGAAACGAATGCTGCACATACTGTTACTGTTACATTACATATGACCTTTTGTATTGGCCCATGGCAACGGACAATCATTCGTACAATGGTTATTAGTTTCATGAAGCTCATACCATCAGCAATCAGAAACAAAGAGCGATCTAGAAGCTTCTCTCAGACTGTACCGTTAAAGTGCGATGTTTCGACCCCTACTGCATCAGTTTGTTAGTTTCCCTAAATTGCTGAACAGATTTTTATACAATCAATGTAACTTTTAATCCCTATATTCCTATTAATATTATAAATGCGAAAGTTTGTGAGGATGGATGTTTTTTTCACGCAAAAACTACTGAATGGATTTTAATACAACTTTACAATAATCTAGCTTATACATCAGAATAACACATAGGCTACTTTTTACCGCGGAATAACTATTACCGCGGGCGGAGCCGCGGGCAGAAAGCTGTGTCATTTTATTATAAAACCCAGGATTGCCCGTGTGTCTGTCCGTCCGTATTCACTATGCCAAAATAAATTTATCCAAATAATGAATGTTCAATCAATCTTTAAAACAGGAAAATCATTCCAACAAGGTATAAATCATACTGACTGATTGATAAGTATATTTTTTTAATTAATACTACTCACATTTACTCATCATAAGAAAAAATAAATAGAACATTCGTTTTCCATGAACATTCTTAGATTTTCGCGGTTGTTAATTGCAGTAACACACAACAACAATAAAAACTAGAAACATTTAAAACTAAATCGTGGGGAAAACCCGTAAAAATGTGTTAGTGCATTCTTTTGCCGTTAAAATTGTATAGCAAAGCAACTACTTTTGCGTGGTAAGAATTGTTTTTTAAACATGCTTTTTGCCTCCGTAAAAATGAGGTATTTTCCCGCAGTAATAACAATAAATTTAAAAATTTAAAAACCCCCGCCACATCACCGTTACTTGATCCTTTCAGCAACTAGAAAAGAGTTGATAATATTTTCTTGGATCATAGATAGACTATGACACCATGCAAACTAAAAAAAACTAGATCAAATCGGCGCATCCGTTAAAATGCTACGATGCCACAGAATGACAGACATACACATCAAACTTATAACACCCCTCTTTTTTGTCGGGGGTTAAAAATAGCTTCAGACCTCATCAAGTCATAAAAACTATGATGAAATCAGTTATTCCTTGATTAAATGTAGCTTTCCATCGTCGTCGGTGGAAGAATTATTTAATCAGTTGTAGTTTTAATGCCTATCGCTACAATCATACATACTTACTTAAATAAACAAATCGTTCATGGTTTATTTTGTGTAGATGATGTATTGTATAAATCGAATGAAGGAAGGATCAAATCCTTTGACAGAAAAATTTTTAAATGACCGCTAGAGATCCCGCCGTACCGTATGCACCATTGACCTGCACCATTAATGGTAAAAATGAAACTAATTAGTCTCATCTGCACCATTAATATTAATAACAATTACTTCACCATACTTTCCTTGTCATGGTAAAATAAAAAAAACAATATAAGGCCGTAATTTTGTTTGAGTGCCAATGATCGCTAGAGACCCGATCGACATATTATTTCGGTGAAAAAGACGTTGAAAATTTCACACATATTGAACCTACTCGTCATCGTTCGTTTGTTCAGGAAACTTTAAAACTTTTATAAATTAAATCTTGAGTTAGCAATAAAATATGAAATATTCAAAAATCCCTATTTTCATTTCCTAGAGCGAGGGAAAAATGAATTATGTATTCATACCACACATTTCTTTTTTTTTGTTTATGTTCCTACTGTAATATATATGTGTGTGTTTTCAGAATATTTCTATTCTTGTATTGTAAATGTATTGTAAATAACAAGCTGTCAAGTCTATTTAAATCCTAGGGCGAAATACGTGCCACCAAATTCCAAAATAATTTTCTGTAGTATCACCAGGAAGTAGCTGGTTCGCTTCCGGACATAAGCTAATATGTTTTAGATTTTACTTATTTACAGAATAAATAAATAGTTGGTCAGTGAATGGAAACATTTGAATTTGAATGGCGATCTGCTTAGATTTTGTGTGAAGTCGACCAATCTGCACTCGGCCAGCTTAATCTAAATTATCAGTTTAATCGCCAACCCCTCAGTGAGGACTTAATCATTTTATAATACTATTTTTTTTCACAATTCCCGTAATTATAAAAGCGACAGACTAAAAAAATTATTTCAGGAAACCTTCAAAGAAAATAAGCGTACGCGCAGAAGATATCTATTTGTGGATTAACAACGGTTAGTAAACAAAAATTGGCAACTCTTATATACTACACAAACAACACGTCAGATTCGTTTCCTAAACATCAGTTACTTAATAAAACGAGAAGAAAATAATTATGTACCAAAAAGTTAAAAGTTTTTAACGTTAATATTTTAAAATTGTTTGAAAATTTATTATTAATACCTACTAGAACTTGCACTTCTTTAGTATCGAAATTAAAGCATTGTGCATAATTACGAGTACAAATAAAAATAACCTAATTGCAAATAATTACGAGTATAAATAAAAATAATCTAAAAAAGACGCGAGTTCTTTCTTACAGCTGAAACTCGCTGAAAGAACTCTGACCTATAACTCTATAGGTATACATACATAACATCGTATTGCTCAAGTACTCATCAGAATACTCTCGAAACACAAGCACATTGCAACCCAAAACACTTACTTGTCGTAACAAAGGCCTGTATTTTCCACACCGTCCACTCGACTTCCCTTCTTCGTCAATCTTAAACATTTTCGCACACAAAAATCACTAACAATCACAGTAATATCACAATAACATGTCAAAAATATCACAGAATTCGTCACTTAAATCTCAAAAAATTGTTTTAGCACACGCTCCTTCGCCGGAGGTGTACGCTTAAATGAACGTGGATGATAGTTCGAAAGAGATTAGAAATATTACGATTAAAGTAATCAGTATTACGGTGATCACCACGATAAGACTATGTACGAATAATGTATTTATGAGGCGTGTGGTCGTCACTGAGCCAATTCTAGTAATGAAACTGAGTTCGGTAGAGTCGGGGTGGTGTTGACTGGCGATGGCGAACGTCGTGCGTGGTGATTTTCCTCGCCGTTTTTATTTCTTCGAAAAAGGTAACTGATCCTTTATACGGAATCAATAGATAGCAATTAGGAAAGACGTCTAATGACGTAATTATCGGTGATTATTAGGGCTGGCTGCGGGCACCAGTGGTATATTTTGGCTTTAGGTTCTTTGGGGGCAGATCATACTTTTTGCCACTCGATAGCAAAATTAATCCGTTAAGTATGCGGTCGAGTCTGTAGTATGATTGATTAATTATAATCAAAGAACAATTCTTAAAAAATTAAGTCTTAATTTCATGTAGGTATTGAGAAAAATGAAACAATTAATGCTATAATTTAAAATATTTTAAATATTATCTAAATACGATAACCTGTGGTCTCATAATGGGCTCTTTAATATCGCCGATAATTTTAAGACTTTTACATCAATTCAAAATTTAAGAGCAGAGCTCCTGTCCGTTGTAATCACAACCAACCTATCTCAGGCCATAGCCAGCCTTGACTTCCGTACGACACGTCCCGACACGACCGCAACTTTTTCCTTCCTTAATCCGTCCATCTGAGAATCTGTCCAGTTGAGAATCCGTCCAGTTGCGAATCTGTCCACTTGCTACGGAAGGTAAAAATATACGTCTTGGTCTTCCACGTCCTCTCCTGCCATCCATTCCCAGGTATGCTAACATTGTTTGTCTTTCATTTTCCATAGTCCTTAACAAATTTACTTTTCTCATGCCATCTCTAGAACCTCTTCATTTGTCCTCCTTTCTATCCAACTAACTCTCATAAATCGTCTTCAACACCACATTTAATCGTCTTCATAATAAAAAAAAAAAAACATACGCGTCGAATTGAGAACCTCCTCTTTTTTTGAAGTCGGTTAATAATAAGGCATTTTTTGTCTACAAGTGACATCTGGTTACACACAGAGATGTTTTGACAATTCAGTTTCATTTAGATTTGAAAAAAATGCTGAAATCGATATTGTAAAGTGTTATTTTTACGTGCGTAGGAATTTTAATTAATTTTCTAGTCATCATAAAATTATGTGCTCATTTGGGTTACATTACAAATAACATCTGTGCAAATATAAGCAAGTAGTAATGTACTTTGGTTATTTATTAGTAATAATAAATTTAGGGCCAACGGAAATTAGTAAAAGTGATCGGAAATTGTGGTCATAAATAAAGGGCTTGGGTGAGAAAGTATTTGAAATTATGAACATTCTGAGAAAGTGCTTTTTATCATTATGATTAATTATCATTAAGTAATTATAATTATTTGTATGATAAAATTAATGGCAACGATTACCATTATTATCCATACAACTAATACTTATTTATAAATGACAGTGTTTGTTTGTCCTCCGTTCATGGAGCATGGGCTACTATTTGGTATTCTGTGGCATGGGGGCCCGCCCATGCGCATCATGGTGTGATTTTATATGGGGGGTAGTTAGTTAGGTGGCAGATAGGTAGGTAGGTGGCAGATAGGTAGGTAGGTAGGCTACTTTATACCGCGGGAAAATTTATCTTTCCACCCACGGGAAAAAACAGTTAATTTGGGTGGAAAGTTAGTTTTAAATATAAGTATTTAGTAAAATAAGATGCTGGTGCTGGTTTTGTTCGTGAGACTTTATACAAGACTCTAAATTATTATCTGCTTTCGCACTCAAGCTGAATGAAATTTAAAATAGCACATAAAGTCTAGCCAGAAAAATAAAAATACCTGCGTGGGGCGATACTTTTATGTTTCTGGGTACAGTTGTAAAATTAGTTCCATTGAAATTCCGCATTAAGGTGAGGTTTGAGGTTCTGAGGTTTTTTATTTTTCTAGTCGGACTTTACATACGTATTGCATTGAGAACCTCCTTTTTTGAAGTCGGTAAACATCACGTATAGATGGGCATCATGGGCAAGGCAGGCATAGATTTATTTTTGCCGCGAAAAATGCCTAAATGAAAAAATAATAAACGCAAGCCTGCAAAATGGATGGTGGATGATTTATTTTATCCGTCATCCAGTGACTTTTTTGATCCCGAAATAATAAATAACATTGTACCTATCTACTCTTCAAACTATAAATTGAAATACTTAGTTATGAGAATATCGAATCAACAGCCCGGACAGATGTTTTGAACACCCAAGAAACGACAATGTCATGGTTTTAAGCACTGTGCCAAGTTTCCACGTTGGCGCTAGTAAACAGAGGCTTGTACTGTGTAGGAACAAGCCTTTTATAAATGAAGGGAAAAACTAAAAAATATATAGATAGGGTCACAGAATAAATAATAGTACTAGGTAAGTGTAGGTAAGTGTGTGGTAGGGTATAATTTTACTAGCGCGCAATATTTTAACGGAAGAACCTACCCATTAAACTGAATAACTTTCCCCAAGGACAAATCTCAAAATTAAAATTCAACTTTTTATACAAAGTGTCAGTGACCTACTACCTAGGTTACTTTGTATGAAAAGTTGAATTTTAATTTTGAGATTTAAAAGGATGTTCCTTGGGGAAAGTTATTCAGTTTCATGGGTAGGTTCCTCCATTAAAGTATTGTGCGCTAATTTATTTACACTCTGTATATTGAAAATGCCTATATTTCCCGCAAGAATATCCGTCAACTAAAACACCTGTAAGAAACGGCGATATCTATTTGGCACTTGGCACTGTTAACACACGTGTGTTCGGCATAACCTGTTGGCTATTTCACTTTACACCGTTCTCTACGTATTTCAAAACTTTTTACTTCATAAAATTAAATCTGACGCATATTAGTCATACATGAATGGTTTTGTATAGCGTGAAAATTTTGATGCGGCAGGAGAAGCAGCGGTGGATTTAGAAATGACGTAAGAACTTATTACGTTTTACCACCGTTTTATACTTCCTTAAGTGTCATGTAGATATTTATATACTTTCCTTCATTTTATTTTCGTGATTTCAAAAATATACTCATTGCCAAACAAACACACATGTTTTGTATTAGATCGTTGACTTTCGAATCTGAATAACAAATAGATATAAGTGAAGCGGACCTCGTTCTGGAGGTCGTGTACTCGATTCCCGGTCAGAGCATATTATAAAAACAAATCAGTTTGTGGGACTGTCCTTAGCCGCGAAGAACAAATTGATTTGTTCGTTTCAATCGGTCGGGATCGGGCTAAGCCTAGAAAATTTTACTTTTATATCAAAGTAAGATTTTCCTATGCTTCGGAAAGCACGATGTTGTTGTAACGTAGAAGTTGCGTTCACGTTTGTTTTGTTTTCAAGTATGTAATGAAAATGTTTTACAGAGAAAAATAAAATGCCGTCACAGATCTCTAAAGGCGTCGATCTAACGCCACAAAGACTTGTTTTTAAAAAGGCGTTTTCAATAATAATTTATTTTGTATTTTTCGTAAAGAGTTTATAAATTATTCAACACGAGAAGGAAACAAAGAGCGACTGAAACCGAGGGAAAATATCAATAGAGTTTATGTTTACAGACGTACGCCTTTGTACTGGATTAGTCACAGAAATTAAACCGACAACGCGAAGCAATTATTTTTTATTTAATTTATTTAGTACGGAGGGGATTCAGGTTCGCGTACCTATATATATAATAGTAGTGAAAGAGCCGAACAAAATACATCATGAGTATTTTGTTCCCAGTTTAATTGGTTGTTTTGTTTATGACGTAAGTGTTTCTGTACTTCGGAAGACAAGTTAAAATATTTTCTACAATAAAAATTGTCACACGTGCCAAGACAGTAGCTTTAAATGACTACCTACCAATAACATTAGGGTAAGTAATAATTTGCTTGAGAAACTGTGCGCATCTCTATTCTTCTCCCTTTTTTTTTCTACAAACAAACAGTTCATCAAAATTATCAGCGTTTTGTGCTCTTGACTGTACTGTATTAGCATTTATCATAAAAATTCCCTTTGAGATTACAATTAAGTAAAGAACGTTGTGTTACCTTACCTACCTATGCTCGTAACAACTCTACAATAAGTGTAACGATTGGTTGGCGCTAGCCCAGCATAACCGTGATCGAATTTAGCGAATTCAAGGCATTACTGCCTTATAGGCTATCGCTAGTAAAGTAGATTTTCTCGGACTTTCTTCAGCAGTCGTTCAAAAGTTTATTGCTTTTTCAACAGAATATGTTGTCGTTAGCGTTTTATTCGAAGCGAAAAATGAAATTTATTTAGCTCGGGCAGGGACTTCCTTCAACACGCATCTCATTGGCTATCCGGGCCGTACAGGCGCACTACCACGCACTACCAATTGTGCCACCAAGTCAAGCCAAGCCAAGGAGATGTGGGTTCAAATCCCTGCCCAAGTTCAATGAATTTAATTTTTCGCTTCGAATAAAATATATTATAGTCGTTCAAAAGTTATAAGGGCGAGACGGTCTTGTCTACGCTGGGGTGACGTTATCCCAGCATCACCATTCTTAAAACTCCAAAACAACAGCACCTAGATCTAATTGGATTGCCTGTGGCCTGAGGGTTTACTCGCTACTTTCTCGAGCCTATATACAAAAATTTAGACATCGTTTTTACACCGCACCGTTTAAAAGTTATACGGTTGTGTTGTGTCACTGTCCACGCTGGGGTGACGTTATCCCAGCATCACCATTTCTTATATATTTTCTGGAACTACAGCACCTAGATTGAATTTGATTCCACGAGGATTTACCTACTAACTATTTTCTCATGCACAAATGCAAAAGTCTAGACTTTCTTCTTCAGCCATTTTAAAGATACTGTAATATGAGTAGAAAAGAAACCATTTGTTATTTTATTTTTCACACAACTTCGACCGTCTTGCGACTGTACTTAAACTTAACTAATGAGAGCATTATTAACACAAATTAGTTAGAAAGTGACTCGGGCAGGTTTCAATACTACTGTTTTATTGTTATCCTCTAATTTTAATTAGTCTATTTTACCTGTTGTTTGTACTAATTAACAAATTATAATATTCCAATGGTATTTTATTGTATAGTAAAAGGATTTGTCGCGTAGGTACCTAGTTCGTAGTACACCTGTACTGGTATCTGAAGAAGCAGAATAGGCATCATCTTTTATGAGACATTCCACATACAGTTTGGAGCTATTGTTAAATATAGGAAGAAAGCAAGAAAACAACATGAAAATCATAACTTAGAAGCACAGGGTCGCGGGTTCGAACCACGCCCAGGGCAAGTTAACATTCGTGTAGTTCAACCAGTTCATCTGTGTAACCGACAACTGTGATCCCCAACCCGCCTGCTAAGTTACCAAAATTAGAGTAATTTTTATTAATTAATTATAATTAATTAAAAAAAAAACAAACGCCCGGGCGTGGAAAGTATTTGTCTACACACGGCTACTGTTATGTATTGTGTTAGAAATGTAATAAATATGTTGCGTCTGTGTACTTCTGTACAGCCAGCACATGCGGTTGGATATTCGCACTACGAAATTCACCCCTACCGCTACGGAATACGGGCGCTCTCAACGTCAACATGTCCAGCCACATGTGCTTGCTACTGTATAGTGTCTTTATGAGCATCTGTGGACGTCTTTCGGCTGAGATGATAAGCATCTGTCCTTTTGAGAATCTGTCTTTAAGATAATGTCTTTTTGAGAATCTGTCCTTGTGCGAACAAAAGTTTAATATGTACTAGGTTATTTAGGTATAAATAAACATAAAATTGTAAATACATTGTCAATTTAGGTATTAACCTGTCAGATAATGTAATAGTTGAAATTAGTATGAATAAAGAATTGAATTGAATTGAATAAGTTTTTCCTTCGCATTACTATTACAGAATTATTTAATTATAGGTAATAAATAAACCAGTATTAATGACTAAAAATAAAGGTATTGTAGAGTAAAACAAACGTCTAAAATAAACAAATTTTAATTTATTGATAATAATAACTAAAAAAAATATTTTACACAATACATTATTTAATTAGTTACACCGCTATTGAATAATAATTATATTAAACATATTCAAAGACGTGGACTAGCAAATAAAAATTAACTTATACTTTTCCCGAGTCTCAAATAAAATCTGATAAACAATTTAGGATATTTTAATACATACAATGAGGGTATTATTATAATTTGTAAGTGTAAATTTTTATCATCCATTATGTTTCAAGTTCTGAGATAATGCATTTTTTAACGACTTACGAGTTTTGGCTTATCCTATAAACACAATTAAACACATCCATTGAAATTTCTCTAGTTTATTGTATGAAAAACGTATGTGATGGATGCGTAAATCGGCATACAACTATCGATAATGATGATCGCACATTTTGCTTTCTTTATCGGCCACAGGTTATTTATAATTTTGCTGGCATTTTTTAGTAAGTATCACCGTGATGCATTTATATCTCATTTAGTTTCCTGAAGCATTAGGCCGCCGAATACCTACAAAAATCAGAACTTGATAAACAAATCAAATCAAATAATAGTGGATGTAAAAATGTTACCCTCGTATATTATTTTTATAATATAGTTAAGGATTAAAATATGGCAGTCCATTTTCCGACGATACGATGTAAAAGTGACAAAAATTGGTCAGAATGTAAACCAAAGGGAGTAGAACATATCATACATATATAAATCTAAGGTATAAATACCTTCTACCAACCCTTATTAGACTTCTATCGCATATTTTCGTGATAGCTCACTCATATGACGGTAGTTGCATTGTCAGAGTTGATAAAAAATCAATTTACCTCATATTATACACATACAAGTTACTTTATCATACACCGATTGGAAAAGAAGCCGTAATTGTAGAAAAACAATGTTTTTACTTTTAAAAAACTCTTATCCTATCTGTTAACCTAGCAGACCAGAGCTAAACCCATAGTGCTGTGTTTACACGCCCAACGTATTATACAGTGGAATCTATTTTATTTTTTCCTTACTACAATTAAACTTATTTTACAAATACTGGCAACACAGAAGCATACCAACATTGAACTTGTAAATTAAGTAAAATTGCAATACAGGATTGCACTTTCAGAATCAATTCCAGACTTTCGGTTCTTTGAAAATTTACGTTGAACGAATAAATATGTACGTACATCGAATACACTCTTATATAGACGAATACACGCTTGTGTAGATATCGTATAGTGAAAAATATTGGCTATAACATAAAATGACGCAAGAAACTAATTACTGATCGAATGGATGAACTATAGATACAAATAAATAACAAGTAAAATAAATTGAATTGCAGGAATTATGATGGTATTTTTGTTTCCTTAAGATTTCTCAGTCAAATGCATGCAGTCAGATTTAGAATTTTCAAATGTTAATAAACAATAAACATCGAAACAGAATACGGCTGAACTCCTGTCATAGTAACAAAATGAACTTTAAATATATATAAAATTGAGCATATTTTATATACTGACCACAATAACGTATGACGGATGCAGACCACCCTAATTAACTGGCGATAATATTAATTACTTTATCTTGTATGTATTAAAGGTAAAAATTTGCAAGCCTCGGATACATCAATTTTTGTCAGTTGTTCTCAAAGGGTAGGTCTATTTCTTTTCAGTTTCCATTGAAGCCAAGATGTAAGTTTGCCATGTCCAATCATGCCTGCTTAACTTTATAAACACCTATATAATACCTATCTACGACGAAAATGCTTAATTATAAAATGAATTGTAAACGTAATAGCGACAACCATCCATCGACTAAAAATATAAAAAGCGTTAATTTGAGCGAACCTTTATGGACTTTTACGACTATTCGAAGATCCAAAGTTGTTTTAACACATTTTATCAATGATTGATACAGACAGACAGAAATACATACATTGATGATTTTTATTTTGGTTTGAAATGTCGAAAATGCCTAAAATAGTTCGCTCAGAAAGTAATAAATTTAATCATTTGTGCATACAATACTGCAACGAAATCTACATAAAATGTTCAGTGTTACCACAGTAAAGTAATTGTGTACATTTTCGCACATAGCAACACAGAATGTCCAAGTTACAAATGCCTATTTTTATATTAAACCCTTATTTACCTATTTATCTAGCTTATCCTAGTAAAAATGAACTTACAGAACGAAGTTGATGGTATTTCGTTCTTTTTCAAAAACGTGATTTATTGATAAGGTTGTAGAATAGTTCCGTGTAAGAATAGTTATTTATGATACTAGTGCGGAAAGTATGTGATTTCCGATGAGTGTCATTTTATTCACGAGCGAGCAAAGCGAGCGAGTGTATAAGCCGACACGAGTCGAAAATCATCTTTCGCACGTGTATCATACAAGATTTTACAATGCATTGTGCAAGAAAAAAAAACAGTTATATTAAAAAGGCGTATAAAATGACGGGCTTCATAAACAAAACACATTCGCGCTGAAAAAGACATCTACTGCGCATGTGCAAAGCTGTCTAATCGCAATAAGGCAATGAGTAAAATTTATTCAGCCACGCTTTTTAATTAATATTTGAACGTAATTTATCAATAAAAATCAATTTCTAAAGTAATTATACTAATTATAAACGCGTTTATTGAATTGTTATTTTTATTGTTCCCTTTATATTAGTAACAATTGGTTATAAAATATCTCAAATACTGAAATGTTAGGTTGACTGGCTGAATGACAGGCTGAGCAAAAATAAAAAAAAAAACTGAAAAGTAAAAAGCACTAGTGCGGAAAAGTGCTACTTTCCGCACTGTTTGGCTGCTTAGAAAACGCTCCTTTTCGAGCACATGCATTGTAAAATTATTTTAATAATTTGCATGATTGTTTTTCCGATTAATGTTAATTGAAAAAGGTAAAAAATGTGATAATTTGTAAGTAAGTACTATTATATTCGAATAGTGACGTCTGTCTTGCAATACTCATTATTCATTTCGACAAAAACTCTTTTTCGAAGAATTGAATAAGCGGTATCGGAAGAGATATTTATAGGAAGTTTTTGATGATATTGTTATTAACTGCTAACTTCTGGAGACCACCACAGATTATGTAAATAAGTTAATAATAATTCCAGCTCTAGATATGACACGGATCGCAGCGTTTTCGTCTGACCACGTACAGAAGCCAGCACATGCGGTTAGACATTCGCACTATGAAATTCACCCCTACACCTACGGAATACGGGCGCTCTCAAGGTCCATATGTCCAGCCGCATGTGCTAGCTTCTGTATAAAACAAAGGTAATCAAAATCCGAGCAGAAATGACTAAATGCATTCTCACTTTTGTCGTTGTTCAGCCGCGGTCGTGTCTAGACAATCTCTTCATTTATCCAAAATCCACATTCTTAAAGGTATCTAAAAGCTAAGCGATAGAAAATTACAGAATGTTCATCATGTTTAGTTAAAAGAAAATATTGTGAAATTATTTTGTGCGCGGGTTTATAAGGTAATCAAATCAATCTTTTAGTTTCGAGACATTGGCGAAATGAAAGGGTTTTTGTATAATGAGAAAAAAAGTACGGTAAGAAATCAGTATATTGAATTTGTCATAGTATAATAAATTTAAATTAGTTTAGTTTAAAGCTTAGCTTTAACATGATTACAGTGGAAAGTCTGGTGACAAGAATCGTTGCACACGAACCGATAAATATTTAAAAAACAATCGGATTTTTGTGTCCCAGGTTACTCCACTTTAGATATGGCACGGATCAATAACGAACAAAGATATTTTAGACAACTTTGAATATTTATCTATTCGCATGCTCCGATCTCATCGAATCGAAATAAATATAATCAATAATTTCGGACAAAAGAGATCTTTAACTATAAATCTCGGCGCTTAAAAGTTAAAATGTGTGAATAACTACAACTAACATATATTTCGATGCTTTGTACTCGCGCATTATGGTAACTGTGGCCTAGTGTGAATTGCTAAGCAATAAGCCGGCCTTATTGTGCGCTCAAAAAGCTTTGCGCGTTTGTGCGTACATTTTGTGCGAATTGTTTTTAAAATTGCGCGTATTGTAAAGTTTTTTTTTACGTTTCCATAGCAACGCGAGTACAAAACTGCGAAGGCGCATTACACAGTAAAATCATAACTTAACTTCGATTAGACGAAAATCCTCATTCAATAATAAATTACACATAGATACATTAATAATAATATTTGGTTCTTTAATAATAGTGTTTAGAACTCGTAACTGCGGAGAGATGACGTCATCTGCAATACAAAGAAACGCAATGTCAAAACAAATGCGCAATCAAAGCTATTATACAAAAAAACAATGCATTTTGTGCTATATTCACGTAAGGAAGGAAGTTATAATGCATTCATAGAGAAATTTTGCATTTAGCTTTCTCACTTTAGTTTTTTTAACAAGAGTAAAAAAGGAGTAATTGTATTTTTTGATATTCAAGTTCAAAGTGTGCAACAAAGTATTTTGTATTGTATTGTAATATTTTTGGTGCTAAGTAATAGTTATTTATGATACTAGTGCGGAAAGTATGTGATTTCCGATGAGTGTCATTTTATTCACGAGCGAGCAAAGCGAGCGAGTGTATAAGTCGACACGAGTCGGAAATCATCTTTCGCACGTGTATCATACAAGATTTTACAATGCATTGTGCAAGAAAAAAAACAGTTATATTAAAAAGGCGTATAAAATGACGGGCTTCATAAACAAAACACATTCGCGCTGAAAAAAACATCTACTGCGCATGTGCAAAGCTGTCGAATCGCAATAAGGCAATGAGTAAAATTTATTCAGCCACGCAAATTTTTAATTAATATTTGAACGTAATTTATCAATAAAAATCAATTTCTAAAGTAATTATACTAATTATAAACGCGTTTATTGAATTGTTATTTTTATTGTTCCCTTTATATTAGTAACAATTGGTAATAAAAATATCTCAAATACTGAAATTTTAGGTTGACTGGCTGAATGACAGCTTGAGCAAAAATTAAAAAAAAACTGAAAAGTAAAAAGCACTAGTGCGGAAAAGTACTACTTTCCGCACTGTTTGGCTGCCTAGAAAACGCTCCTTTTCGAGCACATGCATTGTAAAATAATTTCGTTTACAAATGCTTGTTCTGAAAGGAATGAAAAGGAAATGTTCTCATACATTTCGTCGTGTGACTGCGATTTACGTTATAGAAACCACAAGCAAATCTAAGCTTTTTCTAGTTTTGAAAGAATAGCAATTCGCTTGTATTCTATAAATTATATAATTTCCAAGCTAGATTTTCATGAGAGTATTTTTGAAATGTGGTCTAACGTATAAGACTTATAGTACACTTAAACCAAGTGTATTTGAACAATAACATTTTCTTAATAACTTAATTCTTAATTTAGTTGCCTTCCACCACAACATAAACATAACTAATGTTCAGTACCAATATTGATATTCAATACATTAATATTGGACAGTAAATGGTAGATTTAACGGGGAATATAAAATTAAAACGTGTAAATAGGTAATTGTGCCAACCCAACTGTTGGGTGTGATATAATCCAGGGAATGGACAGCACCGTTCACTCTTATAACCGATAACAACTGCGATCCCCAAACCAGTCGATTAAGCGTGGGGATTATTGCTAAAAGAGGCTTCACTCTAGCCCCCTAACATGACCGTTCACGCGAGACACATAATTTTTGTCGTGCATATAATCTTACCCTATTGGGGGATATTTCAATATGGTAGGTTTCTCATGGTATTTTGACAGCTCGGTAAGTTATGTACAGTTTGTTATTGCGGTCATGTTAGGGGGACAACAGTGGACTATTAAAGGCTTGTGTAGTGGCAGTATGGTCTGTTTCATATAAATCCAGACAAAAGTTCATTGACCTCTTTCTTTTCCTGAAAGTTATTAAAAATAATATATGTAACGCCAAAATGTCTAGCAAGGTCACACGCTCACCCCGCCTTCTACTACGGTATGCCAAATTACGTATTTTGCGATAGTTTCCTACAGTTTTAACGTATCGCTTGAAAAAAAGTGTGCGCATTGTATGCAGGCGTCAATGACCTTTTGTCCGGATTAATATGAAACAAACTATAGGCCGTAATACTCACCAGTTCACAGAAACATAAATCGGCGGCGCTACCCCGCGAGACATCGAGACGCTAGAATCCAAAATCCAATACAGTAATGTTCAACCGTTATACAAGCCATCGGATACCCACATACATAAACACGCGCGTGGCGAGCCGCAGTACGCGACTACTTCAATCGTACCAATATCGTACTTTAAATGCTTATTGGTTACACATGGGCGATCTTCTTGTTGGCACACTCTAAACTCGTTTGGAGGTGAAACAAAGAGATAGAAGACGCTCCATCTTCTCCTAATCTTAGAACTGTCAAATATCGACCCAATAGCACAATTTTAGGGCACACAAAGACTTCAGTCTTCAATAAAATTTACCTAATTTGACAGTTTCGTTCTGAACGCTTTCCATCTTCTATCTTTAACATTTACCAAACGAGTGAAAAGGATGGATTGACTTAAATAAGTTTAGAGTGTGGCTGCGTGAGTCGCGCCAGTATAGGCTGAGTTTTGAATTCAAATAAGAAAACTAGTCCGTTAAGGACTAAACGAACGTGGCCAAAAAAGGAACTAACGTTGTCGCCATACTAAACTTCATTTCCGACAGGTTTTTGTATAGCGAGCAGCGCTCCTTACACAAACATGAATATCCTTGTCGGGTTGTAGTAAAACCCGTTCCCAGTTGTGAATATTAACCGTGTGTTAAACAACTTTCCCTAGATAGACACCACTTTAACTTCAAGTTCTGAAATGTTTTTCCAAGCTCTTCAAAACGCAATTTATACTAAAACCAACGTAATTACATCTACAAGTATATTTTGTTTTAATAAATAAAGCAAAGAGTGCTATCGTCCCTGTTTTTAGAAAATGCATTGTTTTTCTTTAGTAACAGGGATGTATCGTGCCGTGTTCGTTTACTCTGTACAAACACTCAGATCAGCAAAGCTAAGTATTGAAAAAGTTACCAATTATTTAGTCTCATTTTGTGTTGGAATACGTGCACTGTGCACTTACAGTTTGAATGATTATAAATATTATGACGTTTAGCAACGACGATACATATTTAAGTAAAAACAAAATAAGACTAAATATCCACCCATTCACACCACATTAAGTCGCGCGATTCACCTCAAATAAGTATAAAATTATGAAATTAGACCTCAAGTTCCCACGGTCCGCCATTTTGTGTTGGCGGCCATCTTGTGGTTGCGTTTTCGCGCCGCTTTCAATCGCAACTGATCGAGGAGGTTGCGACACGTCTGCTCGAAGGGATTTACGATTATCAAAGTATAGTAACAAATATCCAATGACCACAAACTCTACCACATGTGGCTACGATGATAGCGACACTAAATCGCTCACTGGCCGTAATCATAGCCACAATGGTATAAATATTTACAAGTTTTAGATCCCGTGTTTTCCCAAGGTTATGGACAGTGCGGTGTAGGCAGACGTATCGTAACCGGGAGTGGTTGCGCTGTGTGTGTGTGTATGAGGGTGGTGTGGTGGTGTGTGTGTGTTTAGTTCCAGATGCGGAGGAAGGAGTCCCAGGATCCGGTGGCCACGGCCATCCCGTTCTCGGTGACGCCGAGGCAGGACACGCGGTTGTCGTGGCCGGCCAGGATCCCTGCACGACAAACATACAACTATTGTAATACAACACAAACAAAAAATGGGCTCAATTCTGCGTGGCCGCTAAAATATCTAAATTCAAGTTGTTATGTCGTTCTATGTGATATAATAATGGTGACGTCATGATTTGAAAGAAAACAAGAAAGAACGAATTTCGGCGCTGCCACTATGCCCTCCGTGGTGTAGTTGGGGTAGCACGTTGGCTGCGTATAGGCCGAAGGTCGTGGGTTCAAGTCCCGCCGGAAGGTTTACGTTTTGGGTTGTTTTCTGAATCTAAAAATATTTGTTATGTCTCTTTCACGTTCTTAAGAACGAAAAGGGACAGGTGATTGCCAACCTACATTTAGACACATCATAATCGATTTTACGCGTAATTTAGCAGGAATTTAAAAACATCCCGACTAAATTAAGCTGAATTCGACAGCTGCGTTGCTTTTTTTAAATATCATTTATTCAAAATTAAATTCATTCATCTCCCCATCCTTTTCGATTCCCATATGAATGAAAGAGACCAACAACTTAAATTTAGATATTTTAGCGGCCACGGCAGAATTGAGCCCAATGTCAAACAAAATATAACAACAGTTATTAACCGCCCCGAATGGTGCCCAGCGGGAATGTTCCCATGAATAATAATAAACTTGTAGACCCATCGCCTTAACAACACATAGGCGTAATATTTCTCGTCTTTTGACCATCAACCAAGGGCGATCATGTAATTAAGCAAAAGAAATAGGCGTCACTGCTCATTCTGGATGCTTCTGTCGGCGACGCACAAGAAGGTGAAGGGGAGAGGGTGGACTAAAGACATAAAAGTTCCTCGAGACATCCTTGGCTTATTCCAAGTAGAATGTTAGAAGAGGAGCGAAGTGTGGATAGAGTAGAGTTGTGGAGGTCCTTGAAAGAAGTTCTTGCCCAGCATTGGCGAAGGCAACGCTGGTGATGCCGCAGATGAGGCTGATGATGATGATGATGATGATGCTAGTTAAGTAGTTACCGGCGCGCTCGCTCTTCATGGAGTCCCACACGTTGCAGTTGAAGTCATCGTAGCCGGCCAGCAGCAGGCGGCCGCTCTTGGAGAAGGCGACGCTGGTGATGCCGCAGATGAGGCTGATGATGATGATGATGATGATGCTAGTTAAGTAGTTACCGGCGCGCTCGCTCTTCATGGAGTCCCACACGTTGCAGTTGAAGTCATCGTAGCCGGCCAGCAGCAGGCGGCCGCTCTTGGAGAAGGCGACGCTGGTGATGCCGCAGATGATGTTGTCGTGGCTGTACATGGCCAGCTCCTGGTCCGCGCGGATGTCGAACATGCGGCACGTCGCGTCGTCGCTGCCCGTCGCGAACGCCCAGCCCGACGGGAAGAACTACAAACACACACTTACATTTCAATCTATATGTCACCGTAAAATTGTGAATACCGTTAGATTACAATTTAACTCGCGTGATTGTAAACTGTCGAAAGATTGTGAACTAAATGTACTGATTACAATTGAACGCATTAATTTTCGGTAGATTGTAATCTATCGAAGTAAAACAGTTAAATCACAATCTGTCGCGCGTTAAATTGTCAACTGTCCAAAGGTTGTTCCTGATTGGTCGGTCTTACAGCAGGCCGTTCTATGTCCACACAGTTGGGAATAAAATTAATTTATGAGAAATAAAATTCAAGAATTTTGCCATCAATAATTTATCTATTATTTAGCAGTTAATCAGTAATTTTGATATCATATTATGGTATATTTTTGGAGACTAACACTAACTCATTTATCGTTCAAACTACTATTCTTCGATTAATTATGGATTCATTTACTTACACAATAATTTCATAGAACTTATTATAAAGCAGTGAGTTATTTTCAACACGAAATTAATTGAAATTCACTTAAACACAGATTGTTTACATTAGATAATAAACGAAAAAACAAACAAATATGGCGGCGCAGAGCATAAGTCGATCAACCAATCAGCGCGCGAGATGTGTTCCATCCTATGCCGTTTCACAATTTGATGGTTTAATTTCGATAGATTACAATCTATCGAAAAATGATCAGTTAAATTGTAATCAGTATGTTTGGTTCACAATTTTTCGATAGTTTACAATCTCGCGAGATAGATTGTAATCTAACGGTATTTATAATCTTACGGTGACATATATATTGGATGCTGTATTTTGGAATATTAGACTTCAGACTAAAGGACTAGGAGATTTTTTTAAAATTTGAAGTCAGTTCTAGGTTTTTTTTAACAAATAAAGTCAGTACGAGACCTTTGCATACCAGAAATGCATTAGATTTTGATTAATTTTACGATATAATTAGTCAAAGTATGAAAAAGAGTCAATAGCTTGTCTTATATAATTGTTTTGTGTTCAACTTTTTTTGTGATAAGACCCTAAATTACGTTCTTTTTGTCTTAACCGGACTATAAAACTCCTACTTTACTTATCCCGGGAAGGTCTGCTTGCACTGGCAGTCGCGGATGTCCCAGAGCTTGGTAACCTATGGGTGTGTGGGTGTGTGGGTGTGTGGGTGTGTTACCGTGACGGCGTTGATGTCGCTCTCGTGGCCCGGGAAGGTCTGCTTGCACTGGCAGTCGCGGATGTCCCAGAGCTTGGTAACCTATGGGTGTGTGGGTGTGTGGGTGTGTGGGTGTGTGGGTGTGTGGGTGTGTGGGTGTGTGGGTGTGTTACCGTGACAGCGTTGATGTCGCTCTCGTGGCCCGGGAAGGTCTGCTTGCACTGGCAGTCGCGGATGTCCCAGAGCTTGGTAACCTATGGGTGTGTGGGTGTGTGGGTGTGTGGGTGTGTTACCGTGACGGCGTTGATGTCGCTCTCGTGGCCCGGGAAGGTCTGCTTGCACTGGCAGTCGCGGATGTCCCAGAGCTTGGTAACCTATGGGTGTGTGGGTGTGTGGGTGTGTGGGTGTGTTACCGTGACGGCGTTGATGTCGCTCTCGTGGCCCGGGAAGGTCTGCTTGCACTGGCAGTCGCGGATGTCCCAGAGCTTGGTAACCTATGGGTGTGTGGGTGTGTGGGTGTGTGGGTGTGTGGGTGTGTGGGTGTGTTACCGTGACAGCGTTGATGTCGCTCTCGTGGCCCGGGAAGGTCTGCTTGCACTGGCAGTCGCGGATGTCCCAGAGCTTGGCGCTGGCGTCGCAGGCCCCCGACACGAAGGTGCGCTGGTCGGGCGCCAGTGAGAGGGACATCACGTCGCCCGTGTGCCCGGTGAACTGCCCGCACTGCTGGCCCGTCTCGATGTCCCACAGGGCGCTGGAAACAACACACTGTTAGTGTTTGTGCTTCTATGGCTTCGTTTACGGAGACGCGTGGCTTCGCGCGTCGCGTGCGGCGTCCTATACATTTGGATTGTCCGCGCGTCTCAAACAGTATGGGACGCCGCACGCGACGCGCGAAGCCACGCGTCTCCGTAAACGAGGCCTATGAGCTAGACTTACAATACAAAATACTTTGACACAAAAAAAACCACAAGGTAACGATTGAAAATATATATAGGAGTCAAAAGGCGGCCTAATTGCTAAGGTAGCAATCTCTACCAGGCTTCGCCATTCTATAGACTTATTATTATCAACTTTATACTATTAAAGAATATGCTAACAAGAATCGGTCGGTAGAGATGTAGAGAACTGCCGTACTGCACTAAATTGAGTTGTTTCCTTGACACCAAATTCTTTTTATTCTATTGTAATGTTCGTATGACCTCTTACAGCGGGAAAGCGAGCTATTATAGATAAATTCGCGAAGAAGCTAGTACGCTATATTTTTTGTGGAATTGTGACTGGAATCTAGTCCTGGATTAGTTCATTTTAGCAGATTTTGCCTCAATTTAAGTTTTGAAACCTATTCTAGTAGGCACCGGTGTTCAAATACCGTTGGATGTCCCTAGTAAATGCAAATACTACAGCTAGTCTGTAAATCGGCGTTGTAGGCTCAGCGAATATTGTGAGATTTTGCACTATATTTAATCTAAGTTTGAGACTGATGTATTTCGTTGCAAAGGCGTGGCTAAGAGCGTTCGCGGGTACAAACCTCCGCACGTACCATGTGTTTTCGATTTTCGAATTCATGTCATATGTACGTTTATTCGACGCTCTTACGGTGAAGGACAACATCGTGATGAAACCTGCACACACCAGCGAAGAAATTCAAAGGTTGCGTGTGAAGTTGACCAACCCGCACTGGGCCAGCGTGGTGGACTAAGGCCTATTCACATATCAAGGTAGGCTCGAGCCCCTCGGTGGGGACTTTTTATATAAATTGGACAGCGGAACTCTAAAGGTGCTGTGCTGTGGTCTAACTTTACTGCCCCTATTGTATATATTTTCTTTCTTTTCTTTCTTTCCTATTGAAGGCCCATGGTCCAATTAATTGGACTGAGCAGTTGGACCAGTGCCCCGGACTGCATATATGAGCTGTCAACGAACGAACGAAAGGCGTGGCTGGATATTGATCTGTGTAGACTGACCAGGTCATGTCTCCCGAGGAGGTGAGGATCTGGTTGTCGTCCAGGAAGCGGCAGCAGGACAGGTAGCCGGAGTGGCCAGGCAGCTCGCGGGACACACGCACGTTGCCTTCCCGAGTCTTCAGGCTGGAACACATAACATGCACATCAATAAACCTTTAAGGCAGACCTTAATTTTAACCTTATTCATTTTATTTTATTTTGTACATTGAAGTCTACAGCTATGATACAGAACATATATAAATCTTATATATAAAAATGGATTGCTGTTCGTTAGTCTCGCTAAAACTCGAGAACGGCTGAACCGATTTGGCTAATTTTGGTCTTGAAATATTCGTGGAAGTCCAGGGAAGGTTTAAAAGGTAAAAAAAAACGAAAAAAAAAAAAAACAACGACGCGGGCGTATAGCCTCGGGCGGACAGCTAGTGATAAATATAATTAACACTATAAGCCAATTACAGACTTCCATTATGCTAACTTAACAAAAATACATACATATTTATTTTATAGAGGGTAAGTCAGAAAACATCTTCAACGCAATAATAATTAAACCAATTAAAAGTTTAGTTCAAACTGTTGCTCGATTCCCTCAACATGTCGAAAACGAATGCATTTTGTAAAGTTGTTTTGCCTTATTAAGGGAAAACACAGGTTTATAACTCGACTAGCTTTTCGCCGCGGCTCCCCCCCGCGGCTCCCCCCCCCGCGTTAACAGTGTTTCCCGTGGAAATCAGGCATTTTCCCCGCGGTAAAAGGAAGCCTATTACTCAGGGTGAATGTAGCTTTCTAATGGTGAAAGAATTTTTGAAATCGGTTCAGTAGTTTTTGAGTTTATTCATTACAAACATACAAATCCTAATCCTAATATTATAATTAGTATGAATGATTATTATAACCAAACTGTGAACCGTCTGTACCTGTCCGATAATAGTTTACCAGCATGCAGATAACTGGATGTTTTAAAGTAAATTATATTCTATATTTTAGTTGTTATAGGCGTTTCGGCGGAGATGAGGAAGCTCGATTTAGCGTTTAGCGGGCGGGTGAATACAATACCGTCAAATTTGACCATATTAAGCTGAAGTGGTATAAGATATTATAGAGTGTATGTATAAGTTTTCGCTGGGACGCTGCTGACGATTGCTTGTTTACAAATAATGCTCCCAGTCATGGTCTAAGAAAACAAGGTCTAACCATTACACCACGTGACTGACACGAGCCTACGTCATTTTGCCTATTCATCCTTGTCGAATGCGTGTAATAAACAAGGATGAACAGCGCAAAAAGACGTAGGCTTGTGTCAGTCACGTGGTCTAACGGTTAGACCTTGTTTTCTTGGACCATGCTCCCAGTAAAGAGGGTCTTTGAAAGGCTAGACAAAGCCAGCATACCTGTATATGGAGCAGATGTTGTCGAGCCCGCCGCAAGCCACGTAAGAGCAGGACGGCGCGTACGCACACGTCATGACCCAGGACGAGCGCAGCGGGATCGCGTGCACCTTGTTGGTGGTGTGGCTGTCCCACACTATCAGCTTGCCGTCTTGGCTGGCTGACACTAGGTTCCTGGGGGAATTATACACTTCATTTAATACTAGCTTTCATTTTTTTCCCGTGGGAATGAGGCATTTTCTCGCAGTAAAAGGTAGCCTATGTTACTCAGGGTGAATGTAGCTTTCTGATCGTAAAATATTTTTTGAAATCGGTTCGGTAGTTTTTGAGTTTATTTATTACAAACATACACACACACACACACACACAAAAATACAAATCTTTCCTCTTTATAATATTAGTATGATATTCATGAACAGTGTGAGATGTCCCTCAACCGATTCAACCTTGAACCGATTCATGTACAGTGTGAGATGTCCCTCATATTTATTTATTTGTTAACACTCTTAAATTGCAATATTTTTCTTTAATCGCCTCTTCCAAATCCAAACTAATACAAACAATAACGGTTGTATAATATGGCGTAGTTGACGTTTACATCATTTATTTATAGTTCAACTAGCGACCCGCCCCGGCTCCGCACGGAAAAATGGTTATTGTTGTAGGTTGTCCTTAAGTATTGTCGGCGAGCGCGCATTGGGGCAATAAATAACATATTTATGTACATGTATCTATAGTCTCCTTGAATATATGTACTATATGACGTAATCGAAACGTCATCTAGGGAAGTAGCCGCTCGCCGAAAAACAAAAAGGAAAAACAAATTTCCTACCTTGACCGCCGGACTTCCCTTTCGCTTCGCTGATAGAACTCTAACTCCGACCGCACTGCAACTTTCGCTCACCGCTGACGTTGTGATAACCAGACGAGACGCAGGACACAAGACCAAGGAATCACTGCACAACCTGTGGGATTATGATAAGTTGATTTCCATGCATACTCACAAGTGATAGCTAGAGAATAAATAGACGTACATATAGATATCATAAAGGTTGTATAGTCATGGTCAGTCACACACTAGACAGTGTGTCTAAAGTCAACAGTATTGTCAGGTAGTCGTCGCGACAGTATTAGTAGTAGTCACACATGGCTTACCAACTGACTTATCGTTCCCCCATCCCAGACCAGAGCCATGCCATGGCAACCTAGGTCAACTGTAAGGCCAGATAAATGATGATAGCAATTTCGATACAAGTTCCTGATAAATGATGACAGTAATTTGGAGTAGGTGTGAACGCTTCAGTCTAACCTTGTAGAAACGTCCATCCCTCTATATCGCCTACTGGTCCTCTTACTAAAGCAAGCCAGCAAGAGCGATACTGGCGCCAGCCCTATGGCCCAGTTCTCACATTCTGGGCGAAGACTTGCACACTTGGACTCCCCCACAAGTGGCCTCCAGGTGGCGCGACCACCGGTACAACACATAACTACAGAGCTCATCAATCGTCTCTTTGCACTGTATGATACATCAATCATACACGATACCAATTGGGAGGCCACATATCATAAGTTAAACAGTTCAGATAGCAAGTCATTCAAGTAATAAGTCTGTGGGGAAGTCATACATAGTCAGGTCAAACACGTGGCATAGTTATACATGACAAATATATATATATATACATGGACATCTCTAAGAGCTCGAAACACATCAAGACTACTTAGCTTTATTTTCCCAGAGTTCCACCGTTGCTCCAGAGCTTGCCGCCACGCGGCATAGATTCCTCTTTACACTTCTGCCTTCTCCGGCCACTGACACAAGACTGAACGACAGCTAACCACATTTGACCTGACACGACCTTTTTGGTGGGAAACAAACAACCCCTACCACTCAAAGACGTCAACCAATCCGGAGCGAATCACAATTCCAATATGGCTTCTGCTGTAGCCAATCATCATCGACGCAATACCAGTATGGCCGCTCTGTTAGTAAACAAAAACTACCCAACCTTAAAATAATCCAACTCGTTGTGTTGCCATTATCAAAAACATTATTGCAGTTGGCCAACGGATTGGTCCAACATGGACAAATTCTGCTAATTTCGCGTTCGTCGCGACACACCCGGCCGACAAGAAGTGAGCCACGCGGCTGTTGTTTCATTCACGTATCTCGGCCACCGCTTTAACTGTCGCTATCCAATTTTACAATACTTCACTTACACTAAGTGACATCATCATCAACACACTTTGGCAAATATTCTTAACTTCAGTTCCTTTTCTATAACACTTCATACAATCTCCCATGTCATACTCAATTACTTTCCCATAGAAAGTCCCCAATCTCCTTTTCGGCCTCCTGCCGATTCATTGCATTTCCATCCTTCAATTAAAAATCACATACAGAGAGGCGACATCTTTCATCCTCAAATTGCGTACCAAAGAACTCAAATAAATTCAAATCACGATACCAAATTCTCCGGTTCTGTCTTCACCTGATAGGGCTTCGCAACTATCTATTGAATCTGAAAAATCTGTGGCATCTTCTAATTTCATCAGTTGTTTGATTTGCGACAGTGCAAAATAAACGAGTTTTCCTTTCGTTCTCTCCATTTGAACGTTATCTTATTCAATCCCTGTTGGCATAGTGGTCCTTGTTGGCGTTCCCCTAGTGGCTGGCTACAATTATTTCTCCTAGAGTAAGTTCTCTAATGTCTTGAGATAATCAACTCAATGTTTTCAATAGTACTATTCAACATTCTCACATGGATATGTACCTACGCTTTAACCATTCCGACTTCATGAAATGCGAGTGTTGCTAGAAAGGTAATCTCAGTGGACTACGTCCGTCCAAATCCGATATCACTTGAGCAGTCATTGGAATCCATATCTTTCTTTTTTCCGTAAACTTATAACTATTCTTATAACTTGTTTAAAAGTTATAGCCGTTCGCAAAATTTCCGTCAACGTAAAACTAACTCAATAAATAACTAATTCAACAATGCAGTTCGCCTCATCTCCTCAACGTCATTTTACTCTGATATGTTACTCAGACTCCATCATGAGACTTTCTTCCGACCTTGCTAGGAAGAACCTCCCGCGACAGGAAAAATTGTTGTTCCAGGTACCAAAGACCAACAACTCTCGTCTGACATCGAGAAATTACAAACATTTTACGCCTTTTAAATTAGATTGTATTCTTACTCCTGTTACGTACCTAATCTTTAACATAAAGCATCGTAATCTGTGTCTGTATAATATCCGTTTTCATTACCTTTATGACTTTATACCGACCTATGTCGCGAGTAAGCTATTGTCATGATGAATTTTACAATAATACAGCTTATTTCAGTTTAGTTTACTTAAAAGAATTCATCGAACCAGCAGCGCTTTTCAGAACAACAATAACAGTCTCAATCTTTCTAACTACGCGTAACGCTACACAGCTAACCATTTAACCAACGCAGCTTAATATTTTGCGAACTAAACCTCGCATCTTATCGAATAGACTCGCGTCAGACCAGCCCTTTTCACCGTAACTTCACTACCGAGTTACATCCCCTTACTCAGATACAACGATAACCGTAATTGCTATAGGTCTATTATCGGATCATTATATCGCAACTAAACATTTACATGAACGCTCTTCATTCCTCGCTATTTTCTGCGTTTCAATATTGCTTTCAACTGAACAACTGTAACAATTTCAAACTCCAACATACCACAACGACCAATAACTGTTGTTCACAATCTACCCATCTTCAATATACAAGCATACTGCACTGAGACACATCCTCCTGTGTCTGACCAGGAACAACTGAAAGGCAATACGCCTCTACTTGTTTAACCAGGAGCAACTGAAAAGCAATACGACTCCACTTGTCTAACCAGTAACAACTGAAAGGCAACACGACTCCACGTGCCCAACCTGTAACTGAAAGGCAATACGACTCCACACTTCGACTTCAGAAAAGCTCGAACACTGAAACAATTGACACAACTTCGACCACAAGACAGCATAAGAGAAATCAAGTACCGAAAATATCCTTTTACATGACGAATGTTTGAGCTTATCCATCTAAACGTCTCAAATTAAACACGTATTACAGGTATTTTCATGTCTTAACTCCGTGTGTATTTTAACTCCGCCTTCAATTCCGTTTCCATCGCATCGCATAGTTCTCGTAAAGATTAAATCGCCTTCTTTACGATTCTTTTTCGTACCTTTCGACTAACGCATAGCTCCTTGTGTATCACGCTCAAACTTCTAAATTCGATATACCAACTTCATTCTAGTACTTCAGTTTCTGTCCAAAATTGATAACTTTATTTCTTGTCTCTCAATGACTCAAATCTAAATTCGTGTATTCATAATTACGCCATCCTTATCAATTACACAATACAATACAATACAAATATTCCCTTTTATTATACTATCAATTATTAATTAATTTTATGTTTAAAGTTGTTTAACTCCAATAATACTCGGTCTTTTAGTTTCTTTTGCAATAATAAACAACCAAATCAAAAACTATCAGAAAACCTTTCTTTATACGGTATATTACATCAATCGCCAAACGGTGGGTTCTCTACTACAATATTGTAAGTAGGAATAATTTACCATCTATTACTACCGCATAAACCTTTCATACAACTGAACAACAATTATTTTCACAATTATATCCACAATTCATAAGAAAAAATGTTTGAACCCAACATTTCTATTGTTCATTAAACAAATCGTATCGTATAAGAGTTATTAATTTCCCGTTGAACTAACCTTTCTTCAATATCTATGTTCGATTCACTTGAAACTCTGTTCACGATAATCAGTGATACTGCACAATAATTTATCTCGTTAGATGGACAACATTACCGACCTTATTTCAATCTATATTTTAGCGATTAACCATTTACCAATTAATTGTGTTTCAAACAAATAAAATCTTCGCACAATAGTTCCTATCTGCAATAAGTCAAGCAACAAAAATTATTAGCAAATAAAGAATTGACTAAAATGGTGCTTGTCAAATATTTAATGAACACCGTTCACAATTAAATACTAGTACTACTATACCTTCAATGATCGGGAATGTAGTCGCATCGCACAATAACATCGAATCATCGCGATTTCAAACTTCATGAGCTAACTACAACACTACTTCTAAACTTCTACGATTTCAAACATCATGAACGAATTTCACAAAAGTAGAATCAATTAATCATTAAATTATTTTACTCTTGGAAACTTGGTTTATCTCGAAAGCTCGGATCATTAAACTAAAATGACATTTAGATTCTTTACTATACTTATATTCCCAACAAAGATATTCGGAACTGCTACGCCAATAATAATCCTTGATCAAAACAAATGCAAACTTTATTCTATCCATTAATATCCAAGTAAATTTCCAAACCCCTTGAAAAATTATTCGTTTCATTAAGTACCATCCATGTAAACATTATTTAGTATCTCGGATTAGCTAAAGTATATAATGTCCCATTTTAAATTGCTTTTATAGATTGAAGGTAGGTATTTACTTTACAAAATTGTATTCACTATCTCGCGGTTCTAACAAAATTAAACATATTTATCTCATCTGTGGGCTTCTTAACAGTAATAACTCAGAATAAAAATTAAGAATGTATTAAGTTGTTTAAGGAATAAAATACTACTAATTTATCTCGCTTATCTGTCACTATTTGATACCACTATCTTAAACGATCACGACTTTATCCCTTAAAGAGTTCGAATAATAAAAGTACTCCCATTAACGTATTAACATATTTAAGCACAACTAACACAAAAATTTGCACAGCCATGGGGTACCTACATAAAACACAACTTGAATTCACAACTTTACATGACCTACAACTGGCGCATCTCTACGCAAATAAAGGACTACCCCCATGTAATTCGAACATTTCAATTACTCTATCCGCGATCTGGATAAAACTATTCGTGAACTCAATCTAAATATTCGATTCAAGTGCTCCGCCTGCACTTAGATAACCCGGCTATGACTAACCTTATCATACAGCATATAGTAGGTTTCCTTTAACAAATACACTAGATCTTTCGCGTCTCTTTAACCTTTCTGACAAATCATATTCACTTCCGTGAAGCTATCCAAATTGGAACATTATCGTATTGCTTGCTACAAAGACCGTATCTACAGTTAACCTTCAAAATTATAATTCCCTTAAATTCCACTGTTCTCATCTAAAGCGCTCTCACTTTATATTTTGTAGTCAATTCAATGTCAATTCACCTTTAAGACTTCGTTACGTTCACACAACAATCTTTTAGCTGACAACAATACGTTACTATTAGTATCTAATTTTATACAAATTCCTTCGCGAATTTATAACAATAATATTCCAATTAATTCCATCAATAATAAACTTTAATAGCCGCATGTAACCTTCTGAAAAGCACTCTAACTTCTTTATCGATATTACCCGCTTCAATACTCTGAACTGAACGTCATTAATGAAGAGTAAATTATTAAAAGAGGCAAAGTTTCGTTTACAATATTCAAATTCTCAATGAATCCCTCAATTCATTTTGAACCGTAGATAACAACAAGTCAATTCGTATTTATATCATTATTACAATTTTACATTACATATTTATGTCTATGTAAGTTCGAGTAGATAACTGTCGTTTTGTCGAGGCCGTAATATCTTGTGGGGGGGAGGAGAGGAACTTGTAATTCTGATTCCGATAAATTATCCAAGATCATCACACAAAGATCACGCTATTATTCCTATCTAAATACTAATATTGAGTTTATACTAAACATGGAAAGCTATTAATTAATTACGCTATTGAAAGAAAGCAAATAGAAACTATCTATTTATTTACTACTTATCGCGTTTCAGTTTCCGGTTTGATAATCTATTTTACAAGTAGAACCTGAAATTGATTAACTTTTACTACTACATTATCCAAATACTCATTACTTTCGAACACAGTCAAAACTATTTATGCAAATGTATCAATACAAATAAAAATAACTATTACTTTTCTGTTCCAGATTCAACTACAATTCAATTCCGTATTAGTATGAACCGAAACAATGCTAAAAAATTATACTTCAGTGAAACTATACACGTAGCTAAACCACGCTAAACTCAGAAAAATATCGGTCACTTCTGTAAGAATTACAAATATTTATAAACAAAGTTATGTCCACAAATTTATACACTCGATCCTTCAAGAATAGGGTCTTAAGTTGTGACTAGTGGATACGCTACATTACCATATTTTGGATCGACATACCTACTAACGATACTCAATATTGTAAACACTAACTACTGAACGTAATAATACTATCTATATTCAATATAGTGAGCCAGACTATACGTTAAAAAGGCTTAGTAAAATTGCAAAACCCGAGAAATAAGAATCAAGAAAAATTACTTCTTTAATCCTTTCGTAAATCTGAATTTATCTCAATCTTGTTAAATGAATCAAATCTATAAGTACCTACTATTATTTAATACATATTAGCAAAAATTCGAAACGACAGTCTGACTGGCTATCTTCTCGTTACACTAGTAGTCGCGAACTCTTCAAATCATTACACTAACCAAAGCAATTTAAGCGAGTATCTATTTACATCCATTTAACAAACAGACGACTCGAACTTTATACACTAAGTAGGTAACTGACCAGAAATTAAAACACCTCAGCTACAATAATACATCTATAGAGACAAAACTTCGTTATATCTTCAAATTTTAATAATGCATCTTAAAGTTCACTGGTTAACGTGATTGAATTTATTCAATATCACATTAGCGAGTACCCATACTACCGGTACTACTTAGTCTAAAACTCCTATTTGCGAAAAACTTCTAATCGCAGCTAAACAATTTAACTATCTGGATAAATCGAGCAACCGTTCTCAAAAAATACGCATCAGCTGTTTTTAGTATCGTAGGCACTTCATCAACGCTTTTTTTATTAGCTACATCAACAGTCTAGAATTAAATGGCAAAAATAATATCTATCTACTTATCACTCCGTAGAACATAAAAAAAATAGTATCAAGAAAATCCGAAAACCAAACCCAACACTGTTTCATAGAAATGTAACCCGTCGCAAAACACAATTATTCAATAAGTAATGCGTCTATAGTTGCTCATCACACGTATGGTTCGCGGCGGATAAATGTAGTAAAGAATTTTAAACGAGCAAATGAAATATTATAAACTCCACGATATTTCAGATTAAGAAGTTCAATATAATTATAACGTTATAAACAGACCTAGATATCTCTTAATATTGTATTACATTTATTAGAATGAAGTTATAATTTCTACCATTCTTAAGATTTACTTTACTTACATTACCTTGAAAAATGTGTATAGGAAATTCAGTAAAATCTATAAGTTAAACAATGTAAACAAATTATTTACGCGGCAACTCAGTAAAGGTTAAATCCACTATATCAATACTGACACTTTAGTTCACGGTACTAAAAGAATAAGCAGGTAGGTGCAAAAATGGTTCGTTAAAAATATTTAATCTCTGTCACAATTTTTTATTAACTATTACCACTCTCCGCTTACAAATCTCTAAGTAATGATTTCACTACCTACACATATTAAGAAAATATAACAAACAACAGGTCCTACAATTTTTCATCATAATAAGCCCTGCAATAATGGATAAGAAAAATAATAACGTCACGATATAATAATAATAATAATGTGTGTTATCTAGCATCATTACTTCCGTTGCAAAAACATACTATTTAGTGCTATTTAGAAAATTCAAGTACCTACGTCCTAAACGCAGAACTACTACTTCATATCAATGACCGAGTAAATAAATTACAACTTCAAACGCTAATAGAATTTAGCTATTTCTAAAGAAGTGAGCATAAACACCCACTTGCTACTAAAATCGCTTGGTACGTGTCACACCACTTGACAAGAATAAGTCACCATTAAAAAAGAAATAACTGTCACTAACTTCGTCAAATTAAATCTATTGCCAAATTAATTAATTAAATTCTAGGTTTTAACAATAATTATAACATTACACTGCGCTCTGTAGTAAAATTCCTTTACAATTTGCTAGATTTTTGAATTTAAGGAAATTCTCACGCCCCACAGACTTTAACGGATAATGAAACAAAACACCTACAAAAATGTAAAATTTTATATTCTACTCTCTTTACTCTCTGACAAACTCAAGCCAAGGCGGTATAACCCGTAAATCTTTGCCTACACCTTTCGCGAGTATAAATTTTAGTGTGGGTGGGTAGACTAAAACGATATCTGACGCATATTCTACAAAGTCCAATTTTTACTCCTCGATACTCTAAGGTTGACTGGAATAATAAGACCTACCTTTCACAACTTTTCCGTACGATACGTTTTATGTCCCCTTTTTTTGCAATGAAGTACCTACACATCAACGGTGTGTATGCGCAACGATATCTTCTTAAATTTTGGAACGTCTGCTCTGCTACAAAACTACCTCTTAATTTTTCCAAAACAATTGACGTAGGTTTGCTAGGGACGTTTTACTCGTATCTCGATTTATAATAATTTTATCGCGGAAAATTTAACAACGCGTCCTACAAATATGAATTACTAAAGTGATAGGTTTAGTTAGATGAATGAAAAATCAAGAATCACGATTATTAGACTTATTAGTATACAAGACATTGTATGTAATATTCGTTCGTCTCCTCCCTATCCCATAGAAAAGGTCCCTTTAGACAGCTACCGGCAAATAGTATTGCCGTTTGATTAAATTAGAATTTTCTCAAAACACGCGGAATAAATATCTATTTATACTCCCTCATATTCCTAGCCAAGATCTCAATGTATGTACCGATTGCGTGAACTAGACGAAAAAATACACTTGCAACAAGAACAGATACACAAGGAGCCGTGCCTATTTTATCAACGCATTCGTTTAATCTCACGTAGTAGGTATTACCCTGTACCATGACGCCAAACAATGTAACATTAAAATTTCGCGTTACTACTTTTAATAACGACTGGTAAAATACAAGCGTCTAAGACCATTATCCTTTTGTCATCGATTTATAACGGGCCCTGTTATAAACCAATGCCATCCATGACAAGTATCAACCAAACCACCTCTTGGTATTGGCTGGTCCTTGGTACAGGCAATTAGATAAATGGGCAAAACAATATCCGAAAATTACATACGTTTAAAAGTAACTTATCGCTGCTTTGTACCAATAACTAACGTGTTCGTAACACTACCCGTAATTCGAAAGTTTATACGACGTACGGTAAAATCTCATTCACACTATCTTTCTGGGGAAAGGCAAATTTCTGAGCACGATACAGCCTATGCTGTTCTTCGATGTAAAAAGTTATTAAAATAATTTTATCATATCTGTAGCCTCATCATTTAGCCAGAATGCCACTAGGTTAACGGAATGCCAACAAATTAAATCTTCATGTATAGTCACTTCTCTAAAAAGGTTTGTACATCATCAAATCTTGCTGAATCTCATATCCCAGCACATCTCCACCATGTCGGCGAGCGCGCATTGGGGCAATAAATAACATATTTATGTACATGTATCTATAGTCTCCTTGAATATATGTACTATATGACGTAATCGAAACGTCATCTAGGGAAGTAGCCGCTCGCCGAAAAACAAAAAGGAAAAACAAATTTCCTACCTTGACCGCCGGACTTCCCTTTCGCTTCGCTGATAGAACTCTAACTCCGACCGCACTGCAACTTTCGCTCACCGCTGACGTTGTGATAACCAGACGAGACGCAGGACACAAGACCAAGGAATCACTGCACAACCTGTGGGATTATGATAAGTTGATTTCCATGCATACTCACAAGTGATAGCTAGAGAATAAATAGACGTACATATAGATATCATAAAGGTTGTATAGTCATGGTCAGTCACACACTAGACAGTGTGTCTAAAGTCAACAGTATTGTCAGGTAGTCGTCGCGACAGTATTAGTAGTAGTCACACATGGCTTACCAACTGACTTATCGTTCCCCCATCCCAGACCAGAGCCATGCCATGGCAACCTAGGTCAACTGTAAGGCCAGATAAATGATGATAGCAATTTCGATACAAGTTCCTGATAAATGATGACAGTAATTTGGAGTAGGTGTGAACGCTTCAGTCTAACCTTGTAGAAACGTCCATCCCTCTATATCGCCTACTGGTCCTCTTACTAAAGCAAGCCAGCAAGAGCGATACTGGCGCCAGCCCTATGGCCCAGTTCTCACATTCTGGGCGAAGACTTGCACACTTGGACTCCCCCACAAGTGGCCTCCAGGTGGCGCGACCACCGGTACAACACATAACTACAGAGCTCATCAATCGTCTCTTTGCACTGTATGATACATCAATCATACACGATACCAATTGGGAGGCCACATATCATAAGTTAAACAGTTCAGATAGCAAGTCATTCAAGTAATAAGTCTGTGGGGAAGTCATACATAGTCAGGTCAAACACGTGGCATAGTTATACATGACAAATATATATATATATACATGGACATCTCTAAGAGCTCGAAACACATCAAGACTACTTAGCTTTATTTTCCCAGAGTTCCACCGTTGCTCCAGAGCTTGCCGCCACGCGGCATAGATTCCTCTTTACACTTCTGCCTTCTCCGGCCACTGACACAAGACTGAACGACAGCTAACCACATTTGACCTGACACGACCTTTTTGGTGGGAAACAAACAACCCCTACCACTCAAAGACGTCAACCAATCCGGAGCGAATCACAATTCCAATATGGCTTCTGCTGTAGCCAATCATCATCGACGCAATACCAGTATGGCCGCTCTGTTAGTAAACAAAAACTACCCAACCTTAAAATAATCCAACTCGTTGTGTTGCCATTATCAAAAACATTATTGCAGTTGGCCAACGGATTGGTCCAACATGGACAAATTCTGCTAATTTCGCGTTCGTCGCGACAAGTATGTTATGCATGTATTATACATATAAACCGCATCAAAATCCGTTGCGTAGTTTTAAAGATTTAAGCATACATAGGGACATAGAGATATAGGGAAAGAGAAATCGACTTTGTTTTATACTATGTAGTGATGCCGTCACAGCTGAAACCTTAATAAAATAACATGCTTACACATCATTTAAATGATAAAAACTTAAATTATTGGACTACTTTGCTAGTTGGGCGTCTATTAGGACACCTATTCGCAGCAATACGTATGGCCGCATCGTTTACTCGCGCGATGTTCGAGTATTCGCATTCTATTAGGACGATGCCTGTGTTTGTGAGTGTGTGTTACCTGGAATCGCTGCCCCAGTGCATGGCGTAGATCTTGGCGAGGTGTCCGCGCAGCGTCCGCCGTGTGCGCATCTGGATGCGGCCGATCGGCTCCAGGCTCGCCGTCGCCTGCGCAAGCGACGTATCGCACGCCACCTTCCGCGCGTCCTGCAACACACAAGCCCTTCGTTAAGAGCTCATACATCTTATCTTATCAGAAAACCCTTACTGTAGATTCTGTGCAGACGAAGAGGAAACCCCACTTCACATTCTCTGTGAATGTGATGCTCTCGTCGACAAAAGGAGTCGAGTGCTGGGAGCGCACAAGCTTGCCCCCCATGAAGCCCGAACCTTAAATCCGACCAAAACCGTCAGCTTCTTCAAAGCTGTTGGTTTGGAAGAAGCTATGTAGCCTATTGAGGGACTACAATAGATCCACCATGGGTCGCAGTGGTCTTGGGTATCTATTGCCCTTCCCTCTCCATCCAAATCATAATTATAACAGCTCATACATGTCCCCACCGAGGGGCTCGATCCTACCCTCAAATCAAGGTGAACAGGCCTTAGTCGACCACGCAGGCCAAGTTGGTCAACTTCACTCTTTCCACACCAGACGATTGAACGCGCTCTGATTGCGCGCAGCAGGAATATGCCCATACCAAACGCTTGATCTTCCGGTGTGGTTCCGGCTTATTGTAGAAGTGCGTGCAGGTTTCTTCACAGTGTTTTCCTTCGCTGTATGAGCGCCGAATAAAGGCTTAAACACATTGAAACATCCCGAGACTTGAACCTAGGAACTTCAACGATAGTTCGCAAGGATATAATATTCAGAAACCTAGCATCCCGTTGAAGAGTGATTTTAAAGAACATTCATTTAACGGATTTCTTATAATGTTGTGGTCTAGTAGAGGCTTCTAAAGATAAGATCAATTTTTTTTTTTCTAAATATTTTTATACAAATTGATTAGCTGGTCAAGTCAACTAGTATGAAAAGTAAAAAAAATTGCTATTTCAGAAAACTTCTAAAACAAAAGTTGTTCAGTTTCATGAGCTATGTTATCTATCATCACCCGAGAGGTTTTGCGTTACTTAATTAACACAGTGTATACCAATAGAAGAATAAATATGTATTACTCACTCTGATAGCATTTTTGAGGGTCTCCGCCTCCTGGCGCAGGCTATCTAGCTCGTTCATGTTGCTTCTTCTATCTCTCTCTGTTAGCCTGTCGACCGCCGCGCGTCAGTACACACGCACCGACCTGTTAACAACACAAACACTCATTAATAATAGTTTTGAAAATGAATCACTTCATTAGTGACTTTAGTACAATTTGATTAACCATTAAGGGAATCAGAGTACAGCTTAAAAAAGTTAAACACTAAAGGAAAGAAAAACATCATAGGCTGGTCTAAAAAGTCATGTACAGAAATCTCAAAGAATATTTTTAGACTCGCGCTCAACGTGCGTTTAACTTATTTTGTTTTGATCAAATAATTCATAATAGCTTTGATACATCTATGTTTTTCCTTAGTAATTCGTGCATCTGTCCCGTGTACGCTCCAGATGTTTCGTTCAATAGAAATAATAAGGAAAAACAAATAGACAGTATACCATTTGGTGCAAATGTACAGAAGCCAGCACATGCGGTTGGACATTTGTACTACGAAATTCACCCCTGCCACTACGGAATACGAGCGCTCTCAAGGTCAATGTCCATCGTGTGCTGGCTACTGTACATAAAACTGTTGAAATACTTAATACACTGATCCAAAGCCGCAACCTCACCAGAATGTCGTCCACTCATCAAAAGAGGAACGCTGTTTATTTAGATAGATAGATAGTTTGAATTTAGTTTAATAATACCTATGACAATGCGCCCGATTCTACTGATTAAGTTGTAACTTAAATTTTTAAAACCATAACCATTCTTAAGAACGAAAAGACACAGCTGATTGTCAACTTAAATTTAGAGACGTCAAACATCGAGTTTACACTAGTTTAGCAGGCATGCAACATCCCACTTAAAATCAAACGAATTTTGACAGCTTTGCTCCATTTTAAAATATAATTCATTCAAAATTTGATTCATTTATCTCCCATCCTTTTCGATTTCCATACGAATGAAAAAGACCAAGAACTTAAATTTATATTAACACTTTGAAAATTAAAATGTCCTTATAGGTATAATCCTCCCCTAACAAACCTTAACGAAATTCCATTCTGACAATGCTAAAACTTGCTATTCCCTTGGTACTAGTTGGTATCGTTGTAAAAAAGTTGCTATCATTATAATTCCGGAGATATTGCCATAGTTTAGGGAGGATTATAGCTTGATGTTCAAGCTATAATCCTCCCCTCTCGTGTAGCCAAAAGGTGGGGTCTTTCGACTTACTTTATATCCAAAAAGTTAGTATCAGATTGCTATTCATTGCTCAGTTAAGAAAGAACACTGGTCGCGTTGTAATTCCGAAGATATAGCTGCAGGTTGGGGAGGATTATGGCTTGAGCATTTTAATTTTGCTCTTTTCTGCACAACGCTTTGTTCTTTCATCGCAAAATTGGTATCAACCTTTACTACTCATTGGTACTGTAAAACTACATTCGATTTATTACGCTAAACATTGTAAAAGTACTTTAAAAATGCATGTAAACTTCTACATACAAATTTGTTTTGAATCCCTATAATGCACGGTCCGATGACGTACAACCCGACAAAAAAAAACAAAATGTCTACAATAAATCTCACTGTTCTTATTATTTTACTAGCGTCATCTATGGAAGTCTTAAAGAAAGCTTATTTTTTTTAATTTCAAGCTGTCAGAGAATCTTTCCGGCCGTGCTTTGCTAGCTGTGCATTATTGGACCGTGCATTATAGGGACTCAAAACAAATTTTGTATGTGGAAGATTACATGCATTTTTAAAGTACTTTTACGATGTTTAGCGTAATAAATCGAATGTAGTTTTACAGTACCAATGAGTAGTAAAGGTTGATACCAATTTTGCGATGAAAGAACAAAGCGTTGTGCAGAAAAGAGCAAAATTAAAATGCTCAAGCCATAATCCTCCCCAACCTGCAGCTATATCTTCGGAATTACAACGCGACCAGTGTTCTTTCTTAACTGAGCAATGAATAGCAATCTGATACTAACTTTTTGGATATAAAGTAAGTCGAAAGACCACACCGTTAGGCTACACGAGAGGGGAGGATTATAGCTTGAACATCAAGCTATAATCCTCCCTAAACTATAGCAATATCTCCGGAATTATAATGATAGCAACTTTTTTACAACGATACCAACTAGTACCAAGGGAATAGCAAGTTTTAGCATTGTCAGAATGGAATTTCGTTAAGGTTTGATAGGGGAGGATTATACCTATAAGGACATAAATTAAACATACTGTCCATTCGTAAACCAGGAAAAACTGTAATTGACTACTTTAAAAATAAAATAAATACATAATAAAAGTTTAAACTATCAGCATTAATTTACCGTATAATAATATAGATTTATTACATTATTTTAAACTTATTCAGAGAAATAAAATGAGTCATAATGTGACTATGAAAGTAATAAAAATCTATCCATAAGAAAGTCACGTATTTCCTAACAATATATTTTCCATGTTGTGTTTTACACGTCGTAAAGCAGATAGTTCTAGTTTGAAGCTAAATTTATTGGTTTTAGTTCGTTACGTACTAAGAGAATAATAATATACGTTTCGTAAAAGTGTGCCAAAATTATGTTTTGTTTATAATGTTTTCGTAAAGTTCGAGTGTTTTCATCTGATTTTCAATGGAAAAGCTTACACAGAATACATGATAGTGGTTCCTACAGAAGACTCACTTTGTAACATCACTACATAGTATAAAACAAAGTCGCTTTCTCTGTCCCTATGTATGCTTAAATCTTTAAAAATACGCAATGGATTTTGATGCGGTTTTTTTCAATAGATAAGAGTGATTCAAGAGGAAGGTTTATATGTATAACTAGCGGCCCGCCCCGGCTCCGCACGGGAAAATGGTTATTGTGGGTTATCCTTAAGTATATTATGCATGTATACATATAAACCTTCCTCTTGAATCACTCTATCTATTAAAAAAAAACTGCATCAAAATCGGTTGCTTAGTTTTTAAGATTTAAAGGGACATAGGGACAGAGAGAGCGACTTTGTTTTATACATGTAGAGATACATGCTTAATACTCGTATAGGTACTTAAGGATAACCATTTTCCCGTGCGGAGCCGGGGCGGGTCGCTAGTAATTTAAATAAATAGCAACTCTAGCTCTGAAACAATAAATTGCAATACAGATTCAAATAAATTGAACCAACACTACCCAAAACTTACAAGTTCCGCATCTTTGTTATTTTTAGGTACAGAAGCCACCACATGCGGCTGGACACAATGACCTTGAGAACGCCTTTATCTCGTAGTAGTAGGGGCGAAACTCGTAATTTGACTGTCGAGTCGCATGTCCTCGCCTCCGTAAGTTTAGTAGCTGTCAACAACCTTTATGTTTACAATAAAAATAAATCTATTTCCTTTTTCCCCAAATTATCAATAATGATGGCCAAAATTTGCAAACAATAGTTATTGAAATCGTCGTAATAAATAATACGGTCATCGACTTTTGAAATTTTCGACGAACGATATAACTTCCTCAAGTCTATATTGTTACAACTTTCCTATTATCATCTGTTCCCGTATCCAATGGAAATAAAGTTATGTGTGTGTAGCAAATGATAGTAAGAGCCACTGAACTTTAATATCTATACAATCAGATATAAAACTTTTTTGGGATAGGGCCAACAATGTTACTATTATACGTATAATATACAAGAATGTAGTAGGTTACATTAATTTTCAGACATTTTGTATAAGGTGCGCCATTAAAGTGCTTAACCATTTTTAATGTAATTTTCTATTAGGGTAATTCCTCTAAGATCGAATAATATCAGATTAACGTATTGATTAGTAAGCGAAAATGAACCTTGTTAAATTTTGTGCACACAACACAACCTTAGGATGGTAAATCCGATTCTTGTTCAACTGTTCACTTACTATAATATGTCTTGTAAATAAGCATGATTAAATTATAAACATATTACAAAACTAGTACAATCATATTAATAAATCATATTTCGTACATTTTTCTAGAAATTTCCTTTCATTATTAGTCGTATCGTAGGCGTAGGTAAGATGACGACTTCAAAGGATAGCGGGAAAAAAGTGGATCCAAGTCGCACAGAACCGCGACGAGTGGCGAAGATTGAAGGAGGCCTACACCCGAAGGGTTGAGATGGGCTGAGGAGAGAGGAGAGAGAGAGAGGCGTAGGTATGTCGTGTCATGGGTAACTCAGCTGACCGTACTCAATTTTCAAATGACGTCATTTCAGGATGGATTTTTCAGGAAAACGCGCTCACGATGAATGTACAGTCAATAAACCTACGTCACTATTATCAAACGGAACGAAGAGGCAGGTATGAGGAAAAATCTATCATGTTTACTGTATGCGTGAATCATATATTTGTTGACAATTCCTCATTAGCTTGACTATAAAACTATGATGCAGATCATTAAGTTCCAATATTTTTTTAAATATTAAAAATCTACAATGTGATTGATTGATTAGCTATCAATGTCTCAGTAGTAATGAGGAAGTGTCCTAAAAAAATCTAATTAGTCCGTCAGTTAGATTACTAAAAAATAATGTACACGTATTTTTTTTTTCGTCTGGCAAACGAAAAATGCCGACGATACAGCACTTTGAAATTTCCAGTAACGACACGCCGCCATACAAATTGTACGAAACAAGTGACGTCATAGTACCCTTCTCATACATTTTGATTCGGTAAATCTTCGTCAAATTGAAAAAAAAAAAATACGTGTTAAATTTTCTTCGATAATCTAACAAAGGGATTAATTAGAATCGATTACTTTTTTCCGAGGACACTTCCCTATTGTCAGCTCATTAACATCCGCATCAAGGTGTCTTAGTTTTCCATAGCCCCACCAGTAGTGGGCCCATTATTATTATTATTTATTTATACAAAACCTAAAACACAACGTGGCGGGAAAAAACTCTTTTGATATAGGAAGTAAACCCCACATGACTCCTTTTCAAAATTTGCGGTAACAACGGCCAGACAAGATTCAAGTCTACTAAGTAATAGATAAAAAGTATTAAAGCCAAGTTTTTACTAATACCTAGTTTATTGTGCGTTGCGTAGACATCGGGAAAAACCAGATTGAGATTACGTATAGCGGTATAGCTGGCTAGTTAATGTAAAACAAATATTTGAGCCCCTGTGGTCATAACATCATTTTATTACATTATCTCTAGGCTATCGCCAGTATTTTGATCCATCAAGTATCAAATGACTGATAGCAAAATAATTATAAAGGTAATGTTAAAATATGTTTATTATGATAATAAGTAAGGAATCGTCTTAAAGTCTTTATTTATTAGTCCGACAATATTCTTTTCTAAAGTAAGTTGGTATGACACCCAAGATTCGATCAAACAATAAAATATAATCACCGGAGAAGAAGCTGTCAAACGCGACATATTGACAGAACTACTATGGATCGAAAGTCAATATGTCGCGTTTGACAGCTTCTCCAGCTTGTCGCTTCTTATATTATAGTAAGCCTACATGATAAACGTAGGAGAAGCCGTGAGGATAGCTAATACATAATCAAACTAAACCAAAAATATGATAAAAATCGAGCAAATTTTCTCGAGAGAGTTTTCAGAAGACACCTTAATGTCGATATGGACTTGTTGTTGGTAAAACTGACATCAAGGTTCCTTTTGTTAGAGAACGTCACAAATATGCTTTCAAAGTTATCTTGTATTTTATAAACAAGTTTTAATAAATACCAATTATAAAAGCACTGGATAATAGCCAGTCAAAAATGATGGAAAGGTCCATTCTCGTTAGTAAAACAGCACAAAGGAAATAAAAGCAACGAGACGCGCGTTTATCGTATGACAAAGAACACGTTATACCCCTAATGGGCGCAGAAACCTGAATCTATTGATTCCAGAATAGCATAATAAAGGGGCACTAACGAGGCTACGTTTCACAGTACATTGTTTTCTTTTAGATTTCTTTTTCTTTGTTATGCTTGACAGGATAAAAGGATTTTCTTCCTTAGACGTGTTAAGTTTTAGCTACCTTTCAACATCAGTATCAAGTGTCAGCGTGATACAGAACATCGAGTATGCAACGTGTTAATTAAATAAAGCAAAAACTCTCGGGTGATAACTCAGCTCATGAAACTGAACTCTGCAAAGTATTTTGAAATTTTTTTTTTTATTTTCATACAGAAGACTTCGCCAGCTGTTCATTTAATATGACAAGTAAAAAAACATTGCGATATCAGGATATTTGTAGGTTGTCATTCCTGACGGACATATTTGTGGACCTCACAGTAAATAGATATTCGGGTATTTGACATTCAGATCATTGGACCTAGTGATCCGATTAAAAATATCGGGGGAATCCAGCCTAGCGAACCAATTGCCCAATTAAACTTTATAATTAGCAAACTCTAAGGACAAACCACACATACCAGCATAAGGTCAAAGAAATACTTAGTTCATAAGTTTTCCACCATCACTAATCTGCTTTTTTTGCTTTCACGCCGACACCCTGCGTACATAATTGTCAATCGTTAGGTTACTGGGAAGACCATTGTTCTCCGTAATAGGGCCGTTGCGTCACTGCATTCAATGGACCCTATCGCCACGCTTCTATGTCCTATCTTTAGTACCTTGGGCACTTAGGTGGACATTGTAGAAAAATCATAGTATTTTTGTACTAATATTATGTTTTAAAAATGAACTAGAACCTAAAAAATATAAAAATTGTTAAGAAAAGCTTGTTTTTCTCGAAATAGTTCAACCCGATATTATTTATCGGAAACATAATTACTACGTACGTAATACTCGTCTGATGCAAATAATGGGCCAATGTCCTGTCTTTATGACGCTGGGCATTACATAATAACGTAGTAACAAAATGTCTTATGTAAATCTGTAAGTGCCGGTAACCAGCTTTCCACTACAATATGGCATACCATTCAGCAAGTAATATAAAGGATAGTAAGACCTTTTTAGACTTGTTTCTTGTTTGTCCTGCTTTCTATCGACAACACAGTCAATTCTAAAATAGGTAAATGATGAAGAGAAGATAAAAAGATGTTTAACGAAGCTGTTTTATAGAGTCTGGTAGACATCACTACATAGTATAAAACAAAGTCGCTTTCTCTGTCCCTATGTCCCTATGTATGCTTAAATCTTTAAAACTACGCAATGGATTTTGATGCTGTTTTTTTTAATAGATAGAGTGATTCAAGAGGAAGGTTTATATGCATAATATACTTAAGGATAACCCACAATAACCATTTTCCCGTGCGGAGCCGGGGCGGGTCGCTAGTTGGTCATAATTATGAGAGCGTGATAAGGTTTTGTGAAGTGATAAGGCGCTTTCCTTTCCCAGCACCGCGCCGACGCGACACGCATGCGCCCAGCATCATCTAGGACGACATGTACGTACATTCGACCAAGAAATAACACAGTACATATAACAACAAGATTTATTTTCGCTTGCCAAGTAACACTGAGCTTTAGCAAAATATTACTTTCATAGGAAATGTTATTGAAATGGTGGCACTTTCTTGCTCGTAGGTCGTACTAGCAGTGGGCATTGTATAAATGCTGGATTTTAAGTATTAGCCTGCACTCCTGCTGCTATAGAAGTAAAAAAGGCTCGTATATAAATAAATACGCCTACTATACTAATATGTACAAAATATACATACAGCATCAATGGCCACCCTAAACGCTGTAAAAATGCACACTTAGATTTCAATATGTAAACATATAGATAAAAATATATAAATAGTAAATATAAGTGTAATGTTCTAGATATAAACAAGATATGTATTACGTATACCAAATTACCAACTATAACTCTGTGTCATCCAAGTTCAACACGCATAACAGATACGTAAGAAACAATACGTTATATCGTAACAAATAGGTTTTCATCAGAAACGATTGTGCTATAAAAATCGAACTCCATTTATTTTTATAACCCGCGAAGCACGCAATGAACAACTTTGAAACAGTTTAGGAGCTACTTTTTTGAAAAGTTTTTGAACGATATAAACGAAAAAACTCGAGAAAAAAAAACTAATCAATTTGTCTTCCATGATTAAGGCATAATTTTATGATCAATGTTATGAAATAAAATAAAAATGTATCTTAAGATCACTTACTAAAATCACAATACTAACAAAAATCGTAAATTCATTCTCGATTGAATAGAAAAATTAAATTGTGTTTTTCCTTTCGAATGGACTTTAGCCGAAATGAGAAATTTCTGGATTCTCCTTATCGTTACTTGGTAAATTTGGAATTATTGTTTGTTTGCCTTCGGAGAAGTTTATAGATAATTTAATGTCTGAGTGTTAAGTCTTCAAATTCTGCGTATTGTACAAAGTATTGGGTCGACTTACATACGTTCATGTGGTTTTATTGCATAATTTTTCCCCAGTCCATAGACTAAACATATTATTTATTTACTCATATTTGGAAACTAATAGTTTTGTATTAGCTGTTTAAAACTTTTCTAGTTCAGAGATGAAACTGTATTTAGTATATTGGACAATAGCTATGTGCCGATTCGTCCCGAATAGATTGTGACCGCGTGGGACAAAACGGGAACGGCTCGTTCCAAATGCTTTCCGAAGTCACAAAACGCTTGGAAAGTGCTTTCGAAATCGGAAGAAATGTTATACCTTTGATCTCAGCCACTATCCATGGTATTTGATACGTTACAGATACGCTGGAGGCTCTTGAGATATGGTGTTGGAAGAGGATGGAGAAAATGAGCTGAACAGAAAGAAAGACAAACGCAGAAGTTCTAGAAGTTATTGGAGAAAGGAAGGAAGGAAAGATTCGAGAAGTTAACTTACTTTGAATAAGTGAAGAAAAAAGTAAATGTGAAATCGTATCACGATGCCAAGGGGTTAGCAGAGAACAGAGAGGGTTGACGGTTACTCCACTGACTTTATAAATAACAGAAGGAGAAGATTTAATTTGTCTCATAATACAATGCAAGATACAGACATATTTATTTCTTTGTACGATATATTGGATACAACTTTTAGTGCAGTTTTATTTACCGTTCCGTTGTACTGCCACAAACTTATACTTATTTCCCAAGACATTTTCTCAATATCCGCTTCATAAGGGTTGCCATTTGTAAAATCAATAAACCAATTCTAGAAACTGCCATTCCAGTTTTCCCGGGATAACAATTCTTGGAATCTGAGATTTAAACAACAGGAAAAACAGAACAGGTCGCGTATAGATACCTACACGTGTATAGGATTTAATAAAGGCTATTGTTGTAGATTCTAAAACGCCTGTACTACAATACTTAGCCCAAACTCTTTATATTTAATATTCATGAAAACCAGTATTAACTGAGCTAGCAACCATTATTTATTAGTATCGGGTGTAATAGCACTAAACAAAGTTTACATTTTATTTTTATTTTAGATTCAAAAATATTTTCTTTCTTCCTACTTTAAAACTTGTTGCTATCCAAATGTTATACACAAATGTTATATTTAACTTTATTTACCGAGTATGAGGCTCAATAAAACTATCTAATCAAAACACTTGTTATGTACAGTATGACAGTAAAAAGGATGTTTTTTTTAGCTTTTCGCCCCATTATTGGTCGAAATGTTAGAAACCGTTTAAGCTGTGGTTTAAACATCAGTTTAGTGACAAGTCATAAAATAAATATAAATACGAGTATCTAACAACGTAAGCACATTGTGTTGTTATAGTATTTATCTAAATGAAGGCAAATCTATTTCAAATGGCAACCCTGCACGTTGCACGGGAAATAAGGATCCTACATCCCACCGAGTCAACGGAACGCCCATCCCCACCCCTTTCACCCCCTTTATGTCCTTTCACCCCCTCATGCACGCGTTATGTGTTATGAAAGTTATTATGTAACTTGCAAATGAGGGTAGAAAAATTATACGAATATCGTTTGTTTTTGCAGCCGAAGCCGAAAACGAGCAGGCGACAATGTTAAATAAATTAGGTGATTCAATTTGCATAGGAAAATTAGGAAAAAAGCTTGAGAGACAATTTTGAGTATTTTTTTAGGCAAGCTTGGGTTTTGAAACCACCGTTATTACTACTAGGTACTGCCAAATCGTATCCTTTATCAGGGGGGATTCACTCTGAAGAATAGGTATGACCGGCCGAAATGCCGGCCGGGCCGGCAAAAGGCAGGGCTATATCAGTCCGCGAACACTCGCCGCGCGCGCGTGACGTGTCTTTATTACGCCGCCGCGCCGCCGCGCCGCCGCCGCTCCGATCGATCGCTCAAATTATGACTTCAAAAAAATCTGTTTTTGGACGAAGCGACAGATGCTGCTGTGTATATGGGTGCAAAAATAGAAGAAAAAAGACTGGATCGGACGTGTCTTTTTTTTTTAAATTCCGATGATCAATGAAAGGTAATTTGTATTAGCCATTGTTATATTTTTCATTAAATAGTCTGCAATACCGCCTAGTAGGTGAACATTGAAAGTAAATACGTACATAATATAAGTAGGTAAGTATTTTAATGTAGGTTCATTAAAGAGCAAGCTAAGCTGAACTTTAGACTTTACGTCGCTCTTATGTCTGTTGAATAAGGGAGAGAATCGCGGGCCGCGTGTTTACTTGACCGTAAAGAGAGGAATTATTATTAATACATTGAGCGAATGGTATTAATAAGGATGAAAGAATTCAGTTATTATTATTTGTTTATAAGTAGGAACTTATTTATTACTGGTTTCGATGGCTATTATTCTTATTGTACAGTCAAGAGCACGCTAAGCTGACTATTCCGGACTTTGCATCGTTGTTGTTCTAATGTCCGTAATTACCTAACGAAAAGAGACGCGATGCGCGTGTTCAGCTAGGCCTGCTATTGGCGGTACTAGCAATAAACTATTTTTTTTTTTACTGTTATTTATGAATTCCCTAAGAGGGGTTTGTCAAGATGAGATAACAAAACAAATAATAACTAGTACTACTATTTAGTATTCTGTGGTTGAACTAGTTGAAATTGTTGAGCTTAGTGTGCTCTTGATTGTACTACATTATGTCGTATTTTCACAAACTACAGTATCTACCGACGAGTAAATATAGCGTATGCAAACATTAAATAGTAGTAGCATTGGTTTATATTTGAATTTGTTTTGTTCGAGCAAAAGGTAGGTACCTACCTTATAGGTTATTAAATCAGATGTTTTATTTTCTCAAAGACGACAGCCCTAAAGGTGTTTGTAGAGTGGCGCGATACGCGAGAGAAAGAGATGCAGCAACATCGTCTTTTCGGCTAGCGCCGTGCGATCTGAATTGCACTTTATTGTAACGGAGGTAGGCTTGCTATTTATTTGAATTATGTCGCCTAGTGCATCTTCTGTAGGGACTACTATTTGGTATTCTGTGCCTTTATTGGGTTTACGAGGCACCCTTTCATACATTTTGTACGAACATTTTGAAGGGATAACGTATCCGTCCTACATCCACACATTATATGTACCATATTGATTGTGATAACTGCAATAAAATAAATAAATAACACCGTATCCCTCTCACGTCGCTTCTGTGTCTCACGCCTAACAGTACCTAAAAGGATGTCTCCTTCTCTCTCTGATGAGTGTTGCTACAACCCCAACGAGTGCCAGACGAAATAGGGATCGCAGTTGTTGTCGGTTACATAGATGAATGCTGTTAGGTAGCAATAGCAATAGACAGATACCTATTGTCTGGGTTACGTGCAGAGTAGATCCATAGAAAAGACTACGTAGGTTCTATTCTATATAGTATTGACGATCATACTACGGGTGTCCTTTTTATAATAATGTAAAAATGTGTGCAATCTTGTAGTATGAGATAATTAAAACTAAACTAAACTAACTATTCTAAGCCGGACACAAAAGGGCAAATTGAAATGCGAAATAATATAATCATTTTAAAATTCTATACCTGTACCTTTTATCTACACTAATATTATAAAAAGGAAAGATTTTGATATTGTTTGTTTGCATTCAATATAGGCTCCAAAACTACTGAACCGATTTTGATGAAACTTAGTAGAGAGATAGAATAGACCTTGAGGAAGGACATAGGCTACTTTTTACCGCAGGAAAATACCGAATTCCCACGGGAAAAGCTTTTGAAGCGGGCGGCTCAGTTGAGCGAAAAGCTAGTCTTTTAAAAAATCGTCAAATTAGAGTAAACAAACATAAATTTCATAATAGGTTTAACAAATACTTAATGACGTCAGAAGTTAAAAAGCAAGGCTAGGCAACCAAGGCTGACCCTCGTCTTACATTTATTTAAATTTGTAAAATGTGTATCTTGTCTTGAACATAATATTCTGATATCGTTTATTTTTACGATTCGAATGACTAAACTTTTTCTATATACATCAAATGCAATCGAGCATCCTTTCTTTACCGCATAGCCACAATTAAATTAGAACTCTCCTGAGTTTGTTTTAGAGTTTAAACTGTATCCCTGCTGCCACACCTAGTTAATATTAGGTAGCTAGCTGGAACTATCTAGGCATAGCTCTATGAATATGAAATTCAACTTGCAAGGATCAATACAAGACTCGAGGGGGTTATGTTTTACCATGATATTGATGTAATGCACGCAAGACTCGCTAGTCGCTCGCTACTCATACACATTAAGTTCGCTTTTTGATAAATCACTTTAGTTAGAATGGACAGATTCAACGGCCCCGTAGCCTAGTTGGTAGTACGCCTGCCTACATTCCAAAGCACGCACTGGGTCGCGGTTTCAAATCCCGCCCAGGGCAAACATTCGTGTGATGAGCTCTTGTGTTTGCCCTGTGTCTGGATGTTGTATATTTATATATGTATGTATATCAGCTGTCTGACACCTATAGTACAGGCCCTGCCTAGATTGGGGTCAGATGGCCGTGTGTGAGGTGTTCCCACATATTATTATTATTATTCATAATTAAATATTAACCGCTTAGGAGCAAAATGTACAAAACGCAAAATGTACACAGCATAGTCATTGACACATCATCAGTCAGGTAATGAAAAGATTGCTTAGTTTTCAAATAGATTCATTTGGCGAATTGCGAAGTTCACAAAAAATTGCAAACACAAATTAATTTGCGATCATACAACGCTACTTTTCATAAGTTTTAAATGTGGCAGAGCAGCCATAACAAGTTTGTAAAACAACAATGTTTTTGCCGTTACTGTTGTTCAGTTACTTTGAACCCTGTTTGGATATGCATGTATTTTGTACGCAAATAAAGTTGGTAGTTTTTTTTCCATTTGTGTAGGTACCTAGTGCTTGTTCTTTTCCATGAACATGACCACACCATGTCGTTATTTAACATCATACCCCAACAGACAGACTAATAAATAAATACATTTGTATTTATAATATTAGATTCTTTTTGACAACCTGTTTTAAAATCGTCTGGTAGATTGTAATGAAGTGCAGTTAAAGAGTTAAAGAGCTGCTAGTATTTAAAATCAATGACGACGAAACCTGTTACCCGCCTATTATCGTAACAGTTCAACAACTAATAGCCAATAAGCAGTTGAACATAAACAGTGATTATGTAATTTTGACGTCAATTATTACGAGGTTCAGAGAACCTGGTGGCTAGCAAGTTTCTTTTTTAATCTCCGACACTGGGCGATCACTCCATACAGAAAACGCATTTTGACAACCTACTTATTTTTGAATAACAACTGAATATCAACTACAAGTCAATGGCGCTAGGCGCTATGTAAAACACCCCCGAACACCACCAGCGGGGCGCTATATCGGGCGGGGAACTCATTTTGGCGCGGGAGGGTGAGTGTCCTTTCTGTATGGATTAGTACTATTATTATCTTCTGTGCCTTCGACAAAAAAGAAGTGTGTTTTGTTTGACGTGTGTGTCTGTCTGTCTGTTTTTGGCATCGTAGCTCCTAATCGGATGCGCCGATTTTGATCTACTTTTTTTTTTGTTTGTCACAATCGAAAGTGTTCTTAGCTATGATTCAAGAAATCTTCAGCCATTTGATTATCAGCTCTTTTCTATTTGTTGAAAGGATCAAGTAACGGTTTTGTGGCAGCAATTTTTAAATTTTTAAATTTAATTTTAAATAATCTAAGTGAAAAATTTAGTTCTAAGTTACAACTACAACGCCTTTAACACTCGAAGGCAGCAAAACCAGGTGCCAACACGAATGATTGGATTTTACACAGTGCAATGATTTGAATAGTATTGTCAAAAAAAATTACTCCAAAATTCCTTAATGAATCATGCAGAATATTGTAGAAAACCCTCAATATTCACTCTGGTTTCCTATAAATAGTACAATGAGCAGCTAAAAAAAATTACACAACGATGAAAGTTTACATTTGAGAGAAAACTAACTACGCATGTGTTTTTTATTGATCCAGTCCTTGTGAGTGTCGTACGAGGCAATAAATGGATCATACTGAGGGAATGGGTAACAGTGTATTCAACAACTGCGATCCCCAAGTCCCAATACACCTGCCAACACCATCAACACACGTTTACAGAAACACCTCCCTTCCAAAGGAGCGGTCTTAAGTCCAGCAGTGAACAGGATCTAGTCTAAGATCAGAACTTGCATTTTGAAACGGGTCCCTGCACTAGGTTCAATGCTCACATTAATTTCAAGTCAATACATGCACATTGCTACGTTTTATGTGGCAGCGGTACACGTTAATGTATGCAGATGTTTACGTGGATTTTTCAAATGCTTCCACTGAGTAAACAATGTCGTTCGTACTCGCAATCTTTTGGCACAGAAGAAAATAATAGTACTAACCCGTACAGAAAGGACACCCACCCCCCGCACTAAAATGAGTTCCCCGCCCGCCCGAGCCCCCTACGCCCTTTTTAAATCTCCCATGCCGATTTATTAATTTCCCATACTTTTCATGAAAGAGACCAACTTAAATTTTGAGATTTTAGCAGCCACTGTAAAACTAAACAACGTTAGCGAGAACGCAGAAGAAAAAAAAATCCGGTAGGATTGTGAATCTTAAATCTTTTATTCTCTAGTTTTTGCAGACACTATTTCAAGACATTAGTATTAAGTGCAACGTAACTTATTGAGTTTGATGTCTATGCCAATGTTAAGGAAAATGTAGGAACTGAAAAGTACTGCTTTTCTGACTTATTCACCACTTCTTGACTGGCATACGACACAGTGTGATTATGCACGTTTTCCTCAATGCAACAATTTGTTGTGGCAAAAAACAATGGGAATCTCTAGTCACTTCTGTCACTTACTAACTTATTAATGACTAAACATAAGTTTAAACTAAGGACGTGTCTGTATTCAACGCTCGGCTCCAAAAATGTGTATGTTTACGAAATATGAAAACCGTGATGAATCCAGTGACGGACAGACTTACATTTTGTACTACTTGACTTAGTAGAGGCAGCAAAAAAGATTATGTACATACATACTTGTATTTTTAACCCCCGACGAAAAAGAGGAGTGTTATAAGTTTGACGTGTCTGTCTGTCTGTCTCGTCTGTGGCATCGTAGCTCCTAAACGGATGTGCCGATTTTGATCTAATTTTTTTTGTTTGCAAGGTGTCACAATCGAGATTGTTCTTAGCTATGATCCAAGAAAATATCTTCAGTCATTTGAAGATCATCAGCTCTTTTCTAGTTGTTGAAAGGATCAAGTAACGGTTTTGTGTCGGGGGGTTATTAACATTTTTAATTTAGTGTTATTACTAGCGACCCACCCCGGCTCCGCATGGGAAAATAGTTATTGTGGGTTATCCTTAAGTAAATTATGCATTCTACCACTGAACCACCGATGCTGCAAGTCCGGTGAAGCTTGATCCGTCGTACCTTTTCGACTCAAGCATAGGTCAACACAAAAAAAAAAAGTATATTATGCATGTATTATACATATAAACCTTCCTCTTGAATCACTCTATCTATTAAAAAAAACCGCATCAAAATCCGTTGCGTAGTTTTAAAGATTTAAGCATACATAGGGACATAGGGACAGAGAAAGCGACTTTGTTTTATACTATGTAGTGATAGTTATATAAGTAACAAAACTGATATCCACGCGGAATCAATTAACAAACTTCGTAGGGTTATATGAGTTGTTAGTTAAGTTGGTAATTTAATATTATATTATACTGGTTCTTTTACTGTACCTATTGATACAAAATGTCACAATAGAATGTTTAAAATACTACCATTATTTATGTTTAGTGATGTTGTTCCTAAGTTGTAATGTTTATTACTTTTAGTTGATTTTACTTTCTTTGATGTTAACTAATATGTATAACATATTATGTGGTGTTTGCCTGTAAAAGGTTATAATATTCAGCATATTACCATTAGCTTGTTATTAAGTAAGTCTTAATATGTATAACTGTTGGCGAACCAATAAATAAATAAAAAAATAAATAAAAAAATACTAAGATAATCTAGTGACGTAGTGACTATCTATCTATTCAACCCACATCTAGAGTCGAACGTTACCAACAGCATGTTTATTAATGTATAGTACTAAGATTGTTGACATTAATGGAACCAAATAGATAAGCATTCAAAGAATTATGTTTATAATATAAGCAGCGCTATGCATTCATACGCATATTAAATTTTAAACCTTGTTATCGCATAAAATGGTAATTCAAGTTAATCCGATAAGAATAGAGATATTATTAGGCAAAGCTGAAAAAATTGTACCTATACCTATCTATGATATCCATACGATGATTTCAATTTCTTTTTAATAGTTCAAGTAGAAAATCTGAAAAATCATCGCCATAGTACACTTATTGACATCGCGTCGACTTTAGTTAACTTTTCACGCCACCTTTAAAGTTCCTATATTAATAAGCACCAATGCACTTATGTCTTTCTACTGTCATAATATCATGCAAGTTTAGTTGCTACCATTACAAATTGACTTTTATTTCACTGACACGTCCTTGTGTCACATCGCTTTTGATGCTATTCGTACCACTTACGAGCGCGCAGTCATTTGACTTGTTACTTCACACCTAATTTGTAATGTAAAGGTGCTCCCTCACCGGGAGCATTCGCGTGTAATGTAACGTTTCAGATTTGAGCATTACATCAGTGAAGGAGGAGAACCGAGCATTACAATGCGCACCTTGTAATGATACAACTTGTAACATCAATGCGCTTCACTTCCCATGTAATGTTCAAAGTCGAATCTATAATGTTACATTACACGCGAATGCTCGTCAGTCAGGGAAGTATTATTGTAATGTAATGTAATGCTCAAAGACGAATCTATAATGTTACATTACACGCGAATGCTCCCGGTGAGGGAGCACCCTTACATACATTATTTGAGTAAGGTATGCCTTTGTGCGGAACAAGTAAGACAGCAGTAAGTATGTGTACGAATCCAGTAGGCCTACTTACATAGTAGGCCTACAGAGTAGTTATAACTGGCCACACATAAAAAGCTATCTAGCTTTATGGTTCGAAATGAATTTCGAGGAAAAATCTTGTATGTAAATTATTTTACGTCGTCAGTAGATTGGACAGTAAAATTTATCTTTTGAATAGAAGTGTTAATGATACCTACGGAGATTTTTTTGGTATTGCCCATTACACCAGAAATTCTAATAAGTGAGCATAAACAAAACACAACTCAAGTTCATAAAATAGCTACTATCTCTTACATGAGTAAATAAGAGTAAAGCTATAATTTGAACAGCACCTTGTTATCAAAATACTACTTTTGAACGTAAACTTTTTTTTGGAACGTAAAAGAAGCAGTCAATGCTTTTTAAACAAATCAATTATCAAATTAGAATATATGCCAGAGACTGGCAGCTTTTATACATTCTTTAATAGATTCATAAATAAAAACAAAATTAAATATACCTACATTTAAGCGGAAGTATACATGGGCGAGCTTATCTAAAAGTAGACATCTCTTCCAGACAACCCGTAGCAACTGTGGCCGTCTACGGTCTATCATTTACGGATCGAGACATAGGTATTTTTCTCTGACATAGTATGTCCAATTCCAAATAACATGTGTGTAACGCACGATTTCATACACGAAACAAACCATAATTATTTCCTCAACTTCACAACTCACGAAGAAAGTCGCCGGACTTCTAGCAAATATGAAAGCGTATGTACCTTTCTTTAGGTAAGGAATTTGCACGCGACTTTATAGTCGCTCACAACCACGCCACGGCAGGTGCAACCTCGCCGAAACATCGGGAAAAAATAAGGTTTATATTTTAACCTTTTAACCGCCAAGCATATTTTCTAAGACCTTGCTCCCACCGCCATCCATAGAAACAAGATCTATATCAATCAGTCAAAACATAAGTCTTATTTATGAGACGGCGGCGTTGTGAGCTCGATTTGGTAAGTCTTATATTTCAGAACATGGCGGTTAAAAAAAGGTTAAAATATCGTACAGAAAACCCACTAAAATACGTTATAAAAAAGTCGTATATTCTACATATATAGCAATAGAGCTTGACTGCGAGAATGGGCCCCACCCAAATATTTAAAAGATTATACTTTTCATTTATGGCGATATGCATTGCATGAAATTTTAGGCACACAAAACACACTCAGCTGAGACATAGTACTTTTATTTTAAGTCTTTCAACGCGAATTTGATACCAAACATTGACGATAAGAACTTCTCATGAATGTTTCGTTCAAAAACTAGTATTATAGAAAGAAAATTTAAATGTAGTCTTCCTACCCGACAACGCGAAATAGGGCCTGACTATTTTGCATAGACCAAGATAGCAACGGAATATGATATGAGGGGACAGTACTTCCAGACCTGGAAGATGATAGATGGAAACCAGTTACACAATAAAGGCTACATAAGACATACAAATAGGTTACATTAATGTGTAACTATTGTGGGATTCCTTGCAGGACTAAAATATAATAAAAAGCAGGATAATACGCATGTCAATGACGTAATTAACTTACGCTTTTATAAGCAATAGTGAACAATTAAATAGAAAACATTTAAAGTTTATTTTTAAACAATGTTATAGGCATGCATGCATTTATCTTCATATTTGGCATGTTCAAAGTAGCATGTATTAGCCATTTATTTACTACTAGCTGTCTGCCCGCGGCTACGCCGGCGTAGTTTTCCGACTTTTCCGTAGTAATTTTGAACTATCCCAAGGGAACTCTTTAATTTTCCGCGATTTAAAGTATCCAAGATGTCGACATGGGATGTAAAGAACCACCATACAAAATTTCATTCGAATCGGTCCAACCAATAGTTTCGGAGATTAGCCCGTACAAACAGACAGAAAAACAAAAAAAAAGAAAATTGTCTGGATATGTTCTATTTCACTTCTTACATCTTCCTGACTCGGATTTTTTTTTCTATGTACCTACAAACATTTTTGATCTCTAGGTACAGTTTTATTATATAGATAACTGAACATTTACTTCTGTCCCTTATGTACAAAACATACAGAGTTTAATCGGTTTAATCATTGATGACGGAAAAGACGGCGAAATTTTCGCATTAAGTAATATATCCTGACTCCAAACTAGGCAGACAGCTGATATATATGTATGCAGATAAATACAAACATCTTAAAAATATAGAACATCCAGACACAAATACCTTAGCAATATGGCTGCCTGTCTGTTGTCTCAACTTTGTTTATATGTACCTACTATAATATTTATTTATGTTCCTTTTTTGGTGTCAATAAAGGATATTTGTTTTGTATTGTATTGTAAGTAAATACTCATCAAACAAATGTTTGCCAAGGCAAGGGTTTGAACCCGTGACCCAGTGTTTCGAATTAATATTACCATAGATATAGCTAAGCATGGCATGGTTCTTCAACATAAGTTGATATAATATTATTATTAACGTTTTAATTTGTTAATACTAGACAAATTGATGAAAAACCAACCAATTAAACATTATGTGTTTAACTATTATCTGCATATTACCATTTTTAAACATTTACAAAGCTTGATTGTTTTTCAGATATAAAGTATCTTATAGGTAATCAAGTTCTGATAAAAAATATTGATTAACCAACAATTAAAAAGGATTTGCAACACAGACAAATTATCAATTAATGAAATGGCAATTAGAAAATTACAGATAGTAGCTTTTTATTAATAAAACTGCAAATAATAACCAATAATCTCTTCAATATATAATAATCTAAAACAAATAATTGTTTCATTATTGCTGAAGTATGAGTACCTAACTAACAAATTCCCTCTCCCCTGTAACTTCTGTATTTAGTTTTCAGAATAGAATAGAATATTAATTGTGTAATAAATAAATTTCTTCATCTAAAAATAAGTTAATCACAATGACTTAATACAAACATAAATAAAATGAGTGGATTCACAGTGGATTTATATTTAGGTTTAGTGGAAGTAATCTCATGAATCAGGATTATTCAGTTAGTGTCACTATGGTATGGTTTCGCGATGGCACCTTCTCAAAATACCTACCAAAAACTATTGGTATGGTACCTATTTATACCAATTTCTACCAATTATTCTTATTTTCCTCAGATTATTTCTGCATCATAATGGTTTATGGCGATAAGTCTTTTCCTTAAGAGAGTGAGTGGAGATTTAGGGAGCAAAACCTAAAACTACACATGAATTTTATTTATGACATCATTTATAGTACTTGGTTTGCTATACAAGGAACTAATACGGCAAAATTAAATAAAAATTAAAAATAAAATAAATTATAATTTACTATCTCCTTCTTCAATAGTATGACAAATCAGTCAGTCAGTCAGGGCATGTTATTACAAGAATAGACGCCACAACATTACACATTATCATTGTTGTGCAAAATGGTTTATTTTTGTATACTGTACATGCTGTACTCCATGTGAAGAGGATTTTGAATTTTCAAGTAGGAATACTTCTTTTGTTCATATTTGTAAGATAGAGGAACAAAAACACTTGCAAACTTGATAGAAGCCCGACCATAGAAATCAAAAACCTCGCCATATTGTGGAATTTCAATGGAACTAATTTTATAAGGGAAATTGTTGTCATAGTCGTAAAAATATATAAGTGGCGCCCCCAGAGCAGGTTTTTTAATTCTTTGGTCAGGCTTTAAGCCAACAATGAAAATATGGAATTACAGACTGGGTATCTAAAGATGTAGTGGTTATAGGAGCCTTGTCAGAAGCTGAAGAGAATAATTTGCCTTTCTCATAAAAATACCATGAAAAAGCAACAAAGTTAGATATTTCAGCAATTAGCACTTCTTGTAATGTAACTAGCTAAAACTAGCAACATTTTTGAAATTTTAGATTTAGGGTATTTAGGCAGTGGGCAAGTAGAATTGAGTCCGATGTCAATAAAAAAAAGATAAATTAACAGCATGTACCTACCTTTGATTTTAGTCTGTTGATTGTAAAGTTATTAACAGTACAATAACTATTCAACAGGTTTTCTATCAGTACTATAACCACTGTTACTATCAGTCTGTCTCTATCACGCACAAAATATTGATTTTAAACTTTTCTCTCATCATGTTTTTGTCTAGAATCTATACTTCAGGAACCTATAAGCCGCTGCTGAATGATAACCATTCAATGACTTGCTATAGTTGATGTCACTGATGTGAATGTAGCTCTGATAAGAATTTTTAAAATAATAAAGGTAAGGCCATTACCAAAAAAGAAAAATATTTTTTCAAAGTGGAAGAAAATAATTTATGAGATCTCAAATTACATATAGGTAGGTTTTTCTTCTATTTAAATATATTATCTACTTTCTTATAAACAAAAGGGCTCAGGGGACATCATCTAAGTATAATACAAGGCTAAAACTAAAACAATAGGTAAGTGATGATTACAAGTCAGTAATTATAGTGCCACTACAGTAAAAATTATTCCACTCTAATAACTAAGTATAATTGTTACATCTCTATGGGAAAACACGATTTACTACGTCAAATCACAAAAACACATTAAAATCGAGTTCATAATGAGATTTCAAAATGCTTTAGGACAAAAATAGCGGAAATTCCGATCGAATCGATGTCCTTCCATGTAGTAACTGGGGCCGTGCCTTGCTTGCTTCACTATGGAGTATGGGATCCTACATATCTACCTATAGATACTACGGGACACATCGCCTTAATTTCCCACATATTTCATGACTTCCTGCATGTAAAGTGGTTCAGATTCATAGTTAAAGAGGCAATGAAGGCAATGGAGAGGCTTTTAGACCGTTAGCACAGGCCCTAAGGCGCTAATAAGTACGGCACGAATGGAAACCTGGCCGGTAAGGCAGGGCGCATACACCCATCCATTTCATGCAGGTACACTTTATACTTGAAACATTAAATGTGTAAATCATTCACTAATGCAAATTTAAAGTGTAATCGTATAATAAAGGTAGAGAAATAGAGGTGATCTAAATGGAAAATCATCAAGAACTTTACCCTTCTGGCAGCAATGTCTTGTCGAACGTCCCTCCAATGATAGTTGGGAGCTTCCTAAACCACCATTAAGACTGCATTTCCACTCTTTGGCACATTTTGTAAAATTCCAACAACACCACACTAAATTAAGTAATATTCACAAGGTTTAAACACGGATTTTTTCACTAATAACTTCTTTTACAACCTGGGCTCAGTCCTTTTCACGGCCATTTGCAAATTGCGTCAAAGTCCCTTGAACGTGATTGGCGGATTGTGCGCTTGCCGAGTTTGCACCTGCTGCGCTCTCTAGGGACAAAATATGGAACTAAAACATAAGTAAAATAATTTTGATACTTAAAGCTATAGAATTAGGGTTGAAACGAATTTCATTTCTTTGCACATACTACTATTTGGATTGGCCTCTGTAGGGTGCGGTAAGGTTTGTTCGAGAACCCCGAAACGTGACGTCAAACTGGGCGTGAGAAGGAAAAAAGCGCTCATTTCAAAAATAATATTTTTTTAGTGACTGCACTAATCAAAAATAATGTTCATCTAGCTATACACATATTTTCAAAAGTGAGTCTCAAGAGTTACTAAAGGCCGGTTTACACGCTCTTAGTCTTTAGTCAAGTTCTTTAGCGAAGTCCTTTAGTAGAAACGTGTGGACGTCACTTGCTTTAGTAGACGTCACTTGCTTTAGTACTTGCTTTAGTACGGAATTTAGTAAACTCTTTAGGAGAGTGCACAAGTGCCGGCGGCGGCGTGCGTGTTTTTTGTTTTTTAAAAGATGGCTATTAAGGCTGGTTTCACAGCTGTCCGGCAGATCCGTACGGACGGGTTGTTACTACGGGCGCCCGGAGCGGGAGCACAAATGAGGAACTAGAGCTTCGTTTCACAGCGACGCGGATTGGTGCGCACGCGACCCGCTCCGGGGAGAGCCCGTACAAAGCCACCGTATCGTACTGAATGAACCCACCGTTTCAGAGCGCTGCAGGCGTGATCCGTACGGGCCTTCCGCGCACGGACTGCCCGTACGGGTTTCCCGGACAGCTGTGAAACCAGCCTTAGTTGTATCTTCAAACCAAATGGCCGGAATATTATTTTTGAATCTTTATAATAAGAATGAAAGAAATGAAGAATATTTATATTTTAATTTTGGTCGAATAATAAATTTGTGCCTGAATATTTTGTTCAATATTGTTTGTGGAACGTTAAAAACAATTTATACAAAAATAAACAGGCTAGGCATTCGGCATACACAGCCATTGGCGTATGCGAGACGTCGTTGCGCCTTCGTTGTGGCGTCGAAATGATACTCAACTGGAAGATGTGTAAACGTTCACTCGCAGCGCACTAAATCACTAAAGAACTTGCCTTTCAAGTTGTACTAAAGTACTTAACTAAAGACTAAGAGCGTGTAAACCGGCCCTAAGACGATTAAGATAGACGTATTTATCAGCATTAGGGTAATTAAAAATAAAAACTCAATTAGGTACTGTCAGTCCTGTATCATATACTGGCAGCATACTGGCAGGCAGTCTGGCTGGCTAGCTACGCTACGCTACGCGAGCTTACGCAGCATCAAGTAACAAACAAAATAATTTAAAATTTAATTTTTTATTTACCATTTTATTGTACAAAACAAATAAAGCATTTTTTTTGTATTTATTTCATTTTTATTTCTTAGGAAATCCAAATATATGGCAACTCTGTTGACGGACTGTTCGTTTCAGCAAGGAGGGATTTTCAAGATGGCAGAAAAAAAAAAGGTTTTATTGACTCCAATAGATGGCGTGCATGCATAAAAAACTGGCAACACTGTTGTTATCACGTCAATCGTCCGTCACACACTTTGTGTTTTTAACAGAGAGGTGGGAGTGGTGGGACTGGTTTGGGGGCTATTCGTCTGAAAAGAAAACTCTCCTAACACTACTAAAAAGCCACAGTAAATTTCACGTATCACTTGTTTTTATTTTATTTTTATTTTATTATCTATTGCACACAGAATATTTTACAATTACAGGTATTTAAAAAGTGGACACAACAGGCACAGCTTATCTCTCACGAAATGTCTTCCAGCTGGCCTAGGCAAAGAAAACATTAAACAAAGAACGGGTAAAGACGTGCACAGAAGTTAAATAAATATTATCAGACTGAAAAATAATAATATACATAACATGTACCTACACACTCACAAATACATACATACATACATACATACAGCATAACCTGCCTAATACATATACAATGTATATTATACATACTTACATAAATAAATATATAAAATAAAATAAATATATAAAAAAACAACTTATTTACATAGAGAAAGATAATATTCTTTCACTCGTTTCTTGAAGACGAAGGAAGAGGGACTGTCGCGAATAGTATGCGGAAGCGAGTTCCACAGCCTGGCAGCATGAACAGTAAAGGAGTCGGAATACATGCGGGAATTATGGGAAGGAACAGAGAGGAGAGTACGAATGTGAGAACGGCTGAGCTTATCTTCAGGTTGTAGAAAAGAAAAACGGGGTTTTAAATAACTCGGGGACGACTGACTTGTATTACAATTTTAACATTTTGTAGTTTATCGCTGTAAGATTTGAGTAGAACTGCTGACTATAAATAAATACATGCCGGCGGCCATCCGTCACGTGGGGCTATATATATTTAAGAAATAAGAAACCTGCTCAGTAGGCCTACTACTTGTATGTAAGTAGCGACAGGCTCGAGAAGCTGTCAAACGCGACATAGTGACATTAGAGCCATAGTAGTTCTGTCAATATGTCGCTTTTGACAGCTTTTCAAGTTTGTCGCTTCTTACGTAATAAGCCTACGGGGCGCAATGTGTGTATTTTTGTTTACAGTAAGTAACGTATTCTATTATAAATTAGATTTATTGGTGTCTTTCAATTTATTAATTTCGATATAGTAATTTCGCAGTGTGGCAATGGCGAGGTAAAGCCTGACCAAAGAAATAAGAAACCTGCTCTGGGGGCGCCACGTGTATATTTTTACGAATATGGCAACAATTTCCCTTATAAAATTAGTTCCATTAAAATTCCGCAATATGGGGAGATTGGGGAGGTTTCTTATTTCTTTGGTCGGGCTTTATACTATTTCTCTCTCTCTCTCTATTTGGCTCTATTGTCACTATGCTATGCCGCGTTTGATAGCTTCTTGAGCCTGACGCTAACTTACATAGTATTAGGGACTACTATTTGGTATTCTGTGATAGTATTAAACGACCGAAGCGCGGTTTTTCGCATCAAGCAAGAGCGAAGCGCGGTTTTCAAACGTCTCTATAGGTAATATGAAACGAACATGTAAGTGTGCCAAAAGATTTTTTTATATGACAACACCGTAAAATCATGTCAACTGCTACGTTTTGATTGGTGGATTTTTTATTTCGATTTTTTTCAATGGACCAACCCGCGTGCTCTTCAGTCACCTTTGTTGCTGTCACTGAATTTGTTGTTTTGCGCACAGCTGATTTGTTTATTATTTCAAATATATTTAAAATAAAATCGATTTAACCCACCCGCATGTGATTAGTGGACTGTGGATTGTATTTAATTTACTGAATTACCGTATTGTATTCTCAAAGCCCTAATAGTGTTAGGACTTTATTGAATAATTACGTCGTACCTTTTACGATTGTGCGATACCACTTTTCCTGAGCGATTGTGAGTACATTTTTTATTATCTAACTTATTGTAACATACTATGTGTTTACCCTATAATTATTATACAAGCATTTAGCCTGTCGGTCGGTCTGAATGTATAGTTTAGGCTGGAAGTACCGATGTTGTAATGTGTGCTCGTAACTGCAAAATAATATTTACAACTAGGTTTGTTAGATCTGTTTATTGTCGCAGGAAGGTGACCTCAGCCATATGTGTTTATAACTTTGTAAGCTTGTCCTTTGAGTAATGAACGTAATATTCCAAATATCTCTTTGTTCCATTTCTTTGTGTTTTGTTAATTTGAATACCTTCTTAAATAACATGAAAACAAAGAGCAAGTTTATCAAGTCAGTTAACAACAGTTAAATGCCATCACCATCAGAACAATGTTATAATAAATTGTACATAAAAAAATCTGGTTTTCCTTTTCTGTTAATTTTAAGTAGATAAATTTAATCAGTAACAGCATTGAACACTTTTTGATAAATAAGATAATATAACTTATAAGCCTCATTATTTTTATTTTTTAAATTTAATTTAAATATAGGGATTACATCATCATCATCATCATAGAAATAAATTTCCTAATATTATGTTCTTTATTTCCTTTTTACCACAAACACTATATGTATATACTCTTTAAATCCTACTAATATAACTAATGAATGAAAGTTTGTGAGGATGGATGTGGATGTTTGGATTTGGATTTTTGTTACTCTTACATGCAAAAACTACTGAATGGATTTTAATGAAACTACAATAATATAGCTTATAATTCAGAATAACATAAAGGGTACTTTTTATTGTGGGAAAATACCTCATTCCTTCGAGAAAAACTGCTAGCGCGAGCGGAGCTGCAGGGTGAAAAGCTAGTTAGTAATATTATGACATTAAAACTCATTAAAAAGTGTTTTTATTATTTCTAAATAATTTCCTGGTTAAAATCTTGGGAAAAGAAATTAAGTATCAAGTTTATTTTTTTAGTTTTGTTTGGTTAATGTTTTATTCAATATCTTTTGTAATTTACATTTACTTTTAAAAATTATTTCTCATTCAATGGGTTTTAAAATAATCAGTGCAACTGTATGATTTCCCCTTACTTATCACTAAAATTTATAGGCCTACAATTTTGAAAAATGTAATAATAAATAAATGGAAGTCTAATTTGGTACTTATTTATTATAGTAATAGGAAATTACATGTGCAAATAAATTTATAAGGAGAGAATGATTAAATTTCGCCTATTTCCTTAAATAATTCAAAACAATATTTTTTTAAATTGTAAAAAAAATATTTTAGATTTTCATAAGTCCTTTTTAGGGGTCCGTAGCCAAATGGTAAAAAAACGGAACCTTTATAGATTCGTCATATTATTATCTGTCTTTCTGTCTGTCTGTCCGCCCGTATGTCACAGCCACTTTAAGAACTAGAGGTACTGTTGAAACTTGGTAAGTAGATGTATTCTGTGAACCGCATTAAGATTCAACTTAACACATTTTTTTTTTCATAGAACCCTAGGCATGTGTGGGGTGGTATCTATAGATATGTCTTCAAAAATGATATTGAGATTTCTAATATTTTTTTTTTCTAAACTGTGTGGTTTGCGCGAGAGACACTTCCAAGGTGCTAAAATGTGTGTCCCCCCCCCTGTAACTTCTAAAATAGGAGAATTATAAAATTAAAAATAAATATGATGTACTAATTACTATGCAAACATCCACCGAAAATTTGGTTTGAACAAGATCTAGCAAGTACCTACATAGTTTTTTTTAATACGCCATAAATCGTAAACCGCTATTTACCTTTCACTATTTATTATTAAATAAAACATCGATCAGAGTTACAACGAAATACAAAAACTTTTATATTATGTTATTTGCTGGTACGGAACCCTTCATCGGCGAGTCCGACTAGCACTTGCCCGCTTTTATTTGATGGAACGGATATGTCACACAGAAGCACGTTTGAAATTTTATTTCTGACTACCTTTCTCCTTTTCGCAGAAACTTAGGTACTTAGGTACTTTACCGTGATGATAATGAGATTTTTTTTACCGCGGGAACATACCTCATTCTCACGGGAAGAACTGTTAACGCGGGCGGAGCCGCTGGGTGAAATACTAGTAATCAGTGTTTCAAAAACCACAAACTCTTACCAATGCATTGCAAACTTTAAAATCTAACCTTGATTGCATTAAATAGCGGGTCCCTTCACTACGCATACAGCAATCCTTATTGCTAAATATCGCTTGCGATTTACATAGCCTTTATTACGTAAAATTGCTTTTTGGACATAACTTTTAAAACAAACATTGACGGTTAGTACGCCTGCTTTCGAAGCACAGGGTCGCGGGCTCGAATCCGCCTAGGGTAAACATTCGTGTGATAAGCTAAGCACTTGTGTTTGCCTTGTGTCTGGAAGTTGGTGTTTTGTACAGAGTTAGGAAAATCGAGTCCGGACTGTAATAATAATATGTGGGACATCTCTGGAATCGCGACAATCGTTACCGCGACAGTTTTTACTGCGACGAAGCAAATATTCAGCCTCTTTGATTATATACTTACTACCCGCCTGAACCCGCTGGTATTCCAAGACATGAAAAAATATAGTGCTCTACCTCAAAGGCTCTAGGTACCATAAATTTCGGAAGCGTAATATTTATTACATAGGAAGCGAGCGCGCAGCGTAGTCTGTTAGGTTGTATATAAACTTTCTTTTTCCTTTCCATTCTTTCCCGAGTTTATTCTTTTTCGAGATTGCAATACATCATCATCGTCCTTTGTCATCGTCATTTGAATAGCAGCATTTTTTGTAGTTCGTAATTCTTTAACAAAAAAGAGTTACAACGTAAAGTTCTTAATTTAGTACTTTGTTTGTGACAGCTTTGTCGGTGACCTGTATTTGACACTAAAAAATCGTTATGGTAGTATGTAGGTACTTCTTTTATTTAGAGAAAACAAGTAAGTTAAGAGGTAGAAATCATACTTAGCCCGCGGTTGTAGCCGCTTTGTTTTCCGAATTTTCTGGCGGCATATGTGCCCATGGGAATACTCGTATTTTTGAGAACTGCCGGTCAAAATGATTGTTTGGGCCTAAAGTATCTGTGTACTAAACGGATATCCTGTATATCGATTTGCGGTTTTTTTGGCAAACCTGGACCACTAATTGGTTGTAAGGTTGTACACCACTTGTTTTTAGTCACTAATTGTGACTCACAATATGTAGTGATGAGTTCAGCAAAAGCAAGAGCTCATCGAAACTCAACATTAAGATAGTAAATAATATCGACCAAGGTCAAAAACTCTTCAACATTAAACAATAATTTTACAAATAGCCATTATTAAAAATGGCTTCCGCATTTTTTAAAATTATAAATAACCTAAATTGCATTAAGACGACGCGCGACGTAGTTAAAAAAGAATATAATTAAAATGGCATTCCAAGGGAGTCAGATGAGCAGATTGCTTGCTTCAAAAGTTTCCTAGATAGGTATAATTAGGTAAAAATACGATGAAGCTCCATTATTGTCAAGTAATACCACAGAATAAACGGTAATACGATGTTGTTATCTTAAATTGAACAAGACAAGAATTACTTTCGGGCAATAAAATTAACATGTCCCGTACCTCTACAATATCTTGATGTTTTTTTAAAGCAGCTATAATAAAAAAGCTTATTTACGCTGAAGCAACATTGTGCGGCTTGCGGCATGATACACGCATGTGAAATCTTGTGTTATGCTACAACGTTTGCCAGGTTAGCCCTAAATGGGGTTCGAACCCGCGACCCTAACGCGACCATGCCGCAAGTGCCGCAAATATATTTGTAGCTTACAAATATATTTGCGGCATGTTACTGTAAAATTTGATTACATACATATTATAATCGGTAGTGTGCCTGCTTTTAAAACAGGGTCGCGGGTTCGAAGTTCGAACCCCATTTAGGAAAAACCCGGCAAACATTGTGATGTGCACTCGTGTTTGCCGTGTGTCTGATGTTCTATATTTATATAAGTATATTTTATCTACATTATAGGTCTGACACACCCATAGTATATACAGGCTTTACCTAGTTTGGGGTCAGATATCGTCCTCGTCTGTTCATTTATTTTATTTATAGTAGTAGATAGAGTCGTTTTTACGAAATCTATTCCTTTCTCTCTAATGTTATACATAACAAGAATGCAGACAAACTTGTTTAAATACAGACAGGTGTAATGTGTTTACTTCACACCCATTAAATGCAGCAAGCATGTGTGAATTAAAAAAAAAATGAAACGTATAACCTTATGAAAATGCTATTTATACTTCATATTTGTATTAATTAATTGTTATATCGCAATATTCGATGAGAAAATATTTGTGTAATTCAAAATAAATCACAATTTCTTTCCCACGGATTAATTCCTATGCAAAAAAAGACTAAAAACAGTTATAAGTAAATCGACTAGTAACTAAGTAAAAAAAGTCAATTTTTGAACAAAGCTATAACCTGTGCTACAACGTCCCTCTAGAAAGGTAAGTTCGCCATAATGCCGACAACAGGCGAGTTGGTGATCGCAGTTGTTGGTGGTTTATCTTTTGATCAATTTTTTTTCCTACCAAATCTTCTGCGATGGAACCGAATTTAAGTTCCTGTGTGATCCTGTGTTAGGAACTACTATTATATTATGTATTTTTGTGCTAATTTAAATAATCAATAAGCGATTTTAAATAATTTAAACCAGGCCCTCTAACATGCCCGTCCACGCGTGACTGACATAATTTAGTCGTGGGTATTCTCTTATCCTATTGGAGAATATTTCAATATGACGGGTTTCTCGTAACTTTTTGACAGTTAAATGTGCGACAAACTTTTGTCATAGTACTTCATGTTAAAGGGGCAGGTATCACAAGCTATCTGAAAAATTATTATTACGAAGTAGTGGTCTCCTCACAAATAATGGTAGACAGCGGAATCCAGAGACGCGGATGTTGTTTGGATGTCGTGCCTGCGCGCGCGTCGTTTGTGGTAGCTTTTAATTTGATTTGCTTTCTCTTTGCCAACTGCAGATTGAAGAGGTTTTGTCCCATTGTTTCCTTCCTCGCATAGATTGTTTACTGTTATGTTTTGAGATATTTTCACTGTTGAGTTTTGACCTAGGGAAATTTAATCAAATATGGCGGGTTATATTTTTTAAAGCACCCGTTTTATGACTATAAAAAACAACTCCTGTGGAGTTTTATTCGGCGAGTTCTTCTCCACAGAAGACAGCCAAATATGTAACTGATTTAATTAAGTGATTTATACATCCTAAAGTTAAAAATAAATACTTTGACTGAAAAAAGAAGCAAACATGGACATTTTCGTCTCTTTTTCTCCTTTAGCTTTCGGTGCGCCATCAACCGTCTTACGAACAGATAGATAGATGGTCGTTTTGTAAACATTTTCTGATTAAATACGATGTTGATTCCGCTTATTTATAACTCATGACTAAATATATCTGGCAGTTTATATTCACAAACATCAACGATCGGCTTAGTGGGATATTTTGTTCACTTGAACTTGGCTTCTCGGTATCACAGTACTCTCCCTAATGACCCATCTTATATCGTGTCACATTGTGTCTTGCATGCTCTGACTCTTGCAAGCCGGAAAAGCTCATATTAGACTCGGACGGAAAAAACAGTCAGTGTGGCTGCCAATTGAGCAAAGCAACGCTTCCCTTGGAAATGAGGAATTTTTCCCGCGGCAAATGGTAGCCTATGTGTTATTTTGATATAAAATCTATATTATTATAAAGTTTCAATCAATTCGAACAAATTCAAACATACATCCGTCCATCCATCCTCACAAGCTTTCGCGTTTATAATATAGGATAATACTGGCCATCGAAACGCAAGAAAAATAAGTGTTTTCGAATAAAGCACGCAGTCTCTCGCATAGTTAGTAATAAAATATATGCCTGAGTCTTGGTCTCTCGCGGTTCGGAAGTGTTCGGAAGTTTATGCGCCTCTGAGCACTGCGTACGCGTACAACCAGTTCACCCAAATACGTACCCTAATACCACTGTACCTTCACTGGCGAAATCAGGACTAAGGCATTCTTCTTGAGCTCGAGTAGGTACCTTAATATGACGACAGAAACTATTCTGTCACAGAATATAATAGTTGTAATATAATATACCTACAATGTTTATGAATGTTTTTTTTATAGGTTTGTCACAGTCATGGTCAATAGGGAGGTCTGGGATGGGACTTCATAAACAAAATGCAATTTACCGTTCCGTCTGCCCTAGCATGACCACTGTGACAAACTATATCTGTCAAAATACCATGAGAAACCCGCTATATTGAAATGTCCTCCAATGGCAGAGTATACGCACGACAAAATTATGTCTTGTCATGCGTGAACAGTCATGCTGGGGCTGGCCTGCTGAGGCAATGAAGTTATAACACCGATTTCACCAACGCAATAAAGATAGAAAAAATCTTTTCTTCAGCTAATGTTGCTTGTAATGTAACACTATAGGTATAAGTCGCGTCACGTAAAAAAAGCGAACTTTACACTAAATTTCATAATTGCAAATACAAAAGTAAAAGCTAGACTGGAACGCGCGGCAGTGATCTGTCTAGACCGGTCCGGCGGCTTCGCATTTCCTAACGCTTCCGAAATGTAAAAGTTTAAAAACGTGACCAACACGTGATGTATTATAACAGTTACTTTTGAAGGACATGCCCCGGCGCAAGGCTTTCGGGTTTTGCACATGCTTGTTTTACACGACCGTAATATATGTATGTCGCGATCACTACATTGATTGAACAACTTTCCAAAAAACAAAAAGACAAATAAACTGGTATTCTGTAGGTACTGTACTGGTTATTTTGTATGAAAAAGGACCGCCTTATCGGCTTGAAGATGAAAAAAAGTGCAAAGCTACTAGATTATTATAGAGAATTTCTTTATGTGTGGTGCAGTAATGTAAAGGTTCCGGGCTCAGTGCAATTCACCAAGCAGCACTGGTTTACAGCCGACGTCCAAAGAGGGGGTAACGCGGAGCAAAATAGTTGTTAAAAAAAGTTACATGATATAGAAGAAAATAATGTGCCTTTATTAATACTAAGCTGCAAAAACACGATGTGCCTATTTAATAATCTATTGTGTCGCTAATAAGGTACGGGCGCCAAAGATGGCCCACTTAAATTTTTAGATATTTTGTTTCCCAAATAAATATACAAGGACAAATCCTTGTAAAATCTTGCAGTTAAGTAAAGTAAAGAAAAAACATAATGGAAATTATAATATATTTATTTGGGAAACAAAATATCTAAGAATTTAAGTGGGCCATCTTTGGCGCCCGTACCTTAGTTAAAAAGAGACGACATACTCACCAGAAAATAGTGTAAATAACATCGTACGGAATAGTTTTATCTGCCTCAGGTTTAAAGGTCAGTAGAATATTATTTCGGTACACGTCTAGCCCTAGTTATTTTGTGTAAATGACCTTTTTATATGCTTATTATTACTATTATCAATGCAATGATAGTGTATTTACAGTCAAAAATTATTATTTATTTACTTACTTACTCTACCTAGTTCTTATAATTGTTTAGTTTCGTCTCGCGGTTTTGCTCACGTTTATAATTTTTACGTAGGTATAGGATTTATTGCGTAACATATTTTATTTAACGACTTATATTTTAGACTTGCTTTTAGTGTTCTTACCGATATATCTAGATTCTAGACGTTTCTAATACATCAATTTTGTAATTATAGTATAGTAAGTATCAGATAAAAACTACAAACATAACTTAATTGTACATTGTACAGTAGCCAGCACATGCGGCTCGACATGTTGACCTGAGAGCGCCCGTATTGGAGTACCGGTAGGGGTGAATTTCGTAGTGCGAATGTCCAACCGCATATGCTGGCTTCTGTACATAGTTATATCTTTTTCTGTAACTTAGAACGAAATCTGATAATTATGAACTTTTTCAACTCACTTTTTATGTTTAGTTTTTGCTTATAAACAAGTTTAAAGATATATGCGTGCATATAAAATTGTTATTATTATTCTACATTTCTGTACTGTCCTAGTGATTGTTTACAAGCAAATAGATATCTCTTGACACGAATATACTTACTTGAATCACTTGTTCGACTATAGTGAGTGGCATAGAGTACAGAGTCAATAATTTAGCATAATAGGTCGTTCGCCATTACAACGCAAATAACAGCAGCCACAGCAGTCTTCTATGGGTTGGTCGTAAAATTATGATTTCTGAAATTTTGTCAGATTTGACGAGTCTTGTAATAAAAAATACCATAAAATAATACTTATGGATATTTTAGTTCAAGTATGTACTTATATTAGAGTCAGATGTTGACAGTTTTATTGAAAACTAGCTGTCCGCCCGCGGCTACGCTCGTGTTGTATTTTGACTTTTCCGTGTACGTAGGAATGAGATATTTTCCCGTGGTAAAAAGTATCTAAGGTGTTGACCGAGGATATTAAGTACAATGATACCAAAATTTAATTTAAATCGGTCTAGTAGTTTCGGAGATTAGCCCGTACAAACAGATAAATAGAGAAGAAACAAAAATTGAAAAAATACTGGATGTGTTCTATATCACTTCTTACATCCCCCTAAATCGGTTTTAGCATTTTTTTTTCTATGTACAGATTTTGTGATTTTTCTACCTCAAATTTACCAAGGAAGGATCAGAGCAGTCCATCGTCAAAATTAAATAAAACGCAACTGATTTTTATCTTTAAGTAGGCATTTGTTACAACACTTTTTCTATTGATTAGATGAATAATTTTGTGTTACAATATAATTGACACAATACTTTAAGCACTCTTGTTTTTAAACATCCTGTACGTACTGTGCTACTACTGATAAAAGGTATCTATTGCAATTGTTTGCCATCTCGAAGGTTGAATTTAGTAATTGTTAGTTCAAAGGCCAGCAGCTTTGTTGACAAGCAAACAAACTCACCGATTTTTCCATCCATTTATACATATATATATTTAACAATACATATATCCATCCTTACAAACTTTTGCATTTATGTATATATTACTAGCTTTCCGCCGCGGCTTCGCCTGCGTTAAAAGTTTTTCCCGTGGGAATGAGGCATTTTCCCGCGGTAAAAAGGTAGCCTATGTAACTCAGGGTGAATGTAACTTTCTAGTGGTGAAAGAATTTTTGAAATCGGTACAGTTTTTTTTTGAGTTTATTCATTACAAATATACACACACGCAGTGATATTAGTATGATAATATTTGTAGGAATCCTCTTCAATGATATAAGCTAAATTATCTTTTTTTATTTCTGAAGATACAGCGCACAGCTAAACAAATTATGACTTGCTTTCGAACTCGGTAACTGAAGATACAGTATTTCTGAAGATACAGCGCACAGCTAAACAAATTATGACTTGCTTTCGAACTCGGTAACTGAAGATACAGTATTTCTGAAGATACAGCGCACAGCTAAACAAATTATGACTTGCTTTCGAACTCGGTAACTGAAGATACAGTATTTCTGAAGATACAGCGCACAGCTAAACAAATTATGACTTGCTTTCGAACTCGGTAACTTTCTTAGAAAGGCACTAATAACTGTTTACCGAAGGCTACTTAGTGCCTGCCTAGTGCATACTGCAAGCACTAGAAAGTGCTCGAACCGGCTTCGGAAAACATCCGCCCGGTGTTTTAGTCTGTCTAGGTTACCTAACCTACCTAAGTTAGATACAAACCCGGTTTATACATATGTCCCCACCGAGGGGCTCCTACCCGGAAAACAAGGTAAATTGAATAGGCCTAATATTATTATAGGAGTGTTTTATTTATCGTTCCCTTATATTAGTATGTTGCTGAAAAGATTATTTTTTTTCATTACAACTTTACAAATAAGGCAATATTTAAATGAAATGTATTATTTTATACCTACTCTCACGAGCTTTTGCTCACGGAAGTTTTAAAAAGGGTGAAATTAGCTGTTCTCAGCCCCTTAAAAGTAACCTATTAAAAATAATTCAATTACGTTCAGACGCAACGTAAAATAAAACCTAACTTTCATATTTGTAATTTAAATCAACAGAATAAATGTTAATTTGCTTTATGTTAAAAGCTATATTCTTAGAGTATAGAAAAATTTCTGAGAGGGATAGAGTACGCCTAATCGAGTATGAACCGTAAGCACGGATATGAACAGTCCGAATATCTTCAGCGCGTTCGTTTAGTATCAAATGGTCATCGGAACTGACTGTTTTTCCCGTTGAAAATAAGTAATCTAATAGGAGAACATTTTGAAATGTGCAGTGATAAGTTGCGAACATGACTCGGGGAACAAATCCAAAAAGAAAAATGTTATTGATTTCATCGTCCATACAAAATCTGCTTACGCTTGACAAAAAGGCAGCGGAGCGATGCGCGTGCTCTATTTATTTGCTTATGTAATGGAAAAATAAATGCAAAGGAAACGCCCATCACCTGTCTCGGAAACTTCATCACTACTGAAAGTGCAGTCCTAGTTCGCAGTCTGTTGCAACTAGCAGTTGCAGGCTTGCAGAATTTGATACTGCAACTTGACTACGATGCAATGCTGTATAAAGTAACACCACAACGCTTGCCAAACTTTCGGTAACGCTGAATGGTTTAAGATTGTGTTAGGTTTTGTGAAATAAAAGAAATAATTTTAGATCATAATCATAATGATCATATATTTTTTGTCTGATGTTGTGTTACGAATGTATTACAATTTGGAAATAGTTAACACATGCTGTAAGGACATTGTAAATATAAAACGTTTTATATTTATCAGACAATTCTGTTGTTACCAACGTCATCATCATTCTAAACGAAAGACATCTGCTTGATAGGGTCCTCAATCCATAGCAACTTCGAAGTAAATTACTAAATATTTCGCAAGACCTAACAAATGTACGGACTTCCGAACAAGTCTAGTGCTTAACTGGTCTGCATCTAGCCCAATTAGGTTTCCGGTCCTCTCAAGGCCGTCCTCGACTCACCTAGATCCTAGGTAGACTAGGTACTTGCAGATAAACGGTTTTAACTTGAGGAAAAAGGTCTGTAGTTTATGTACATGATACTGATCACGTATCATACTATTCTTAGTTGTTATTAATGTTGAATATAGGTAGTTATCAAAGAATATTATATGAAGTAACGACCCGCCCCGGCTCCGCACGGGAAAATGGTTATTGTGGGTTATCCTTAAGTACCTATATTATTCTTCTATTATACATATAAACATTCCTCTTAAATCACTCTATGTATTAAAAAAAACCGCGTAGCGTAGTTTTAAAGATTTAAGCATAGGTACAAAGGGACAGAGAAAGCGACTTTGTTTTATACTATGTAGTGATATATCGTGATTCCCTGTTTCGAATTAATTATAAGATGAACTCTACTCTTTTCGTTGGTGTCGTAAAATGCAACCAATATTTTGAAGATGAAGATAATAATTATTATATTATTTAAGTCCAGTGAAACTTGATCTTATGTCGACTTTGAAACACAAACGCAGTTTAATTTAAAAAAATGTATATTTTTAAAAACTTAAAAAATATATCATCATCATCTCAGCCGAAAGACGTCCACTGCTGGACAAAGGCCTCCCCCAAGGATCTCCACAATGATCGGTCCTGCGCTGCCCGCATCCAGCGGCTTCCCGCGACCCTCACCAGATCGTCGGTCTACCTCGTGGGGGGCCTGCCCACACTACGTCTTATAAAAAAATATATCGAGGTACACTTTTTAAATTTTTAAGAAAATTTTAAAATGTTAACATTAACTGTTGAGGAACCCGAAAAGCCACTGAAAGCGCACCGCAGCACCTGGATTCTGTACAAATTCTTTGTCACAGTAGTGGACGACTTTATGTCCTAAACTGTGAGATGATGGTGTCCATACTAAGAAACTCAGTCATTAAAGTTAATTACTAAAGTCTAGAAGCTATATAAAATGTCATTAAACCTGCGAGACGTTATCTGATGCCCATAAAAGTTCAAATCCTTGAAATAATTGCTAAAATAGACGGTCGTAAAACTCGCCTATTTCACAAAAAGGTTCGTGTTTTAAAGTAATCTGTTGGATGTCATTAAAAGTAATTTATACGTCATGTGTGTAATTGTCTAAGGTTTTTGAGTCGTAAAATTACATGCAACAAACAACCAATTACAAATAATTGTAACACTTCAAAAGATGACTGAAGTTGAATCAATTTGCGGCGTATAGATATAAAATGTTTATTAACTTTAACTTTACATAAGAAAAAACGTTATATACTTAATAAAGACTAAGAAACTTTAGGCAAACAATAATGTTTTTTTCTCTAACTGTTTTGTTTTTTAAAGTTTTCGGCCATATAGTAAGGTTCTAAACAACAAAAATAAAACAAATTAATGAGTTATACTGTACAAAATTTCGATGCAGAATATTTATCATTACTAATTATGAACTTACAATGACGTAGCATTTCTATAAGATCAGGAGTTTCCAAACTAGGCATAGCTTGGGAAATTATTAAACAAAGTAACGTCGAAGCGTCCTCATAAACTAAAGTGCAGTGTCGTGAAACCAACCTCATTCACTCATATACAGCAGCCAGCACATGCAGCCGGGCACTTTGAGAGCACCCTTATTCTGTAGCAGTACGGGCGAATTTCGTAATCCGCATGTGCTGGCTTATATATCTACCTACACCCACTTTGTAAGCTTCCTTAACTAGTTGTTTGTTGCTAGGCTTTCGTTATTAAATCTAATAAAATGTCATCACGATAGTGTTAAGGTAGAGTGACCTCCTGGCCCAGTGCAGTGCGTGAAGGGACATTGCATCAGCCCTCAGCCTCAGACTATCGTGTCACATATTGAAGCAATGCACCTGGACCCACACCTGAGAATTCCAACAATCCCTGTTGCCGCCAGTTATGTTCAAACTGATATTGCATCCCTCTTATAAATTGTTTGATCTCTTAGAGAATAAATATACGTAGAGCACGCGCATCGCTCCGCTGCCTAAGCGTAAGCATATTTTGGCAGATTTTGTATGGGCGGTGAAATCAATAACATTTTTCTTTTTTGATTTGTTCCTCGAGTCATGTTTGCAACTTATCACTGCACATTTCAAAATGTTCTCCTATTAAATTTCTTATTTTCACCGGGATTAATAAATAATCAGCTCCGATAACCATTTGATACTAAACGAACGCGCTGAAGATATTCGGACTGTTCATATCCGTGCTGTGCTTAGCTTACGGTTCATACTCGAGTTCGTACTCTGTCCCTCCCAGATTTTTTTCTATTTATACTCTAGGGTTTGATCTCTTTTCATTGCTTAGATTACATTACATTGTTTGAGACGAAAGCCGGTCTTGGTTTGAGCAAAGCTTATTAACTTCAGAAATGACTTCATGTGTTCTAACTAAGGGATAATGAATAAGAAAAATTGAATTTACCTTTTTTTTAATTACCCGCTCTTTCTATGGGACACACTGCATATAAACTCGGAATCCGTCCCGCAGTCCGCTTTTCCCGCGTTTTTGGCTTCGAGGCTTTAGGGTATTGTCACACGCAGAATGCCGTTCAGCCCCCGTAACATGCAGTGCTATGACAAAAGTTTGTCGCACATTTAACTGACAAAAAACCCTTCATATTGAAATATCCTCCAAAGGTTAAGAGAATACGCACGATAAAATTTTGTCTGTCACGCGTGGACTGAGCATGTGAGGAGCAGCTGGGTTTGAGGTTTCGTTTGAGCACAGAAGAAAATAATAGTACTAACCGCGCGGGGGTGACGATTTGCAACGCGCGGGGGGATCACTAATAGTGTTGTTGACTTGAGGCCTATCTTTATTGGAGAATATTTCAATATGCCGGGTATCTCACAGCTTTTGACAGATAAATGTGAAATAATCTCTTGTCACTGCATGCTACGTTTACTGGTAGTAAATTAGTAATAATTATTCGGTATTAATCTTCGCTCCCGTCGGTTTCAGGAGCGCGGCCCAATTCATGAATGTCATCTTACGTAATAAGGTACTGAAAAGCACTTTTAAGTACACCCTCCTACCTCTCAAACCTGTAACTTCAATATCCTTGCTGTAAATTAACTGAAACGGAACATGCAAATTGCAAGTACTAGTTTAAAGACTGTTTTTCACTTCTTAAAATCTCAAGTTACATAATTTTAATAACATGTTTTCTTTTGTTACAGATGCTGCCATAACACCTACTATGTAAGTTCTTACATCTATTGCTGCATAAATTAGCTTATTACTGTTAACATTTATTTTAAGATTTTAATACTGAAATTGCCACGACCCACTTTGGGTTGCCGAGCCACTCTAGTAAGTAATTAATACTGGAATACAAAGAAACAGTATAAAAGAGAGATGACACAACAGACCTTCTTATTTCCGGAGAAAAAACTTCAAGCAGACACACATATAAGAGAAAGTTAAAATAACAAAAAAACACGTTCATAACATATCATCATCATAAACAATTATCAAACATCTAGAAGTTGCGGTGGAATTTAATACTGTAGGATACGCATGCAACCGTGAAGATAGGATGTAATGCAACATGCATTTACCACACTAGGATAGTTATACGTTACTGGATTGTAACAAGCAAATTATTGCTTGTTAGCGGTGCCTGATTACGCTTACGCTAAGAAACTTACAATGAGAAACCCGCTACTCAAACACCCAATAGTACAGCCTATAGCAGTCTATTGCTGGACCACAGCTGGACTAAGCTTTCTGCCTTGGTTGGCAGTTGTAACTATAATCCCTACGCCGTAATAGGCGGTTTGGGGATCGCAGTTGTTTTCGGTTACACACGGCAGGTGAATGCTGCTGCGCGACTATAAGACTGCTTTATCACTAAAAATGTGCTAAGATGAGCGGTGGTCGAGGTTACTCCACGAAACTAGGTACATTTTAAATCACGCCACGTCAGCGAGGCTAGAAAAATGAAATTATGTTGTTGGTGGATTGTTTCCTTGCTAACCGCTCATCTTCCTAGTACATCGATGATGGTGAATAAGCAGTCAGATTTGGTTTGGTTCTCTTTCTAAATATAGTGCTACATAGTATAGTCACTGGGCGGTCACTCTATACAGATACCGCATTTTGACAACCTACTTCTTTTTGAATAACAACTACAAGTCAATGGCGCTAGGCGCTATGTAAAACACCCCCAAACACCACCGGCGGAGTCCCGCGGTGCCTGCGGGGTGCGGGGCGTGGGGCGCTATATCGGGCGGGAACTCATTTTGGCGCGGGGCGGTGAGTGTCCTTTCTGTACGGGCTGGTACTATTAATTTCTTCTGCGGTATAGTTAACTGTGTGTCCATGAGTACCACACGCTTCTATTTATTATATTTATTTGTCATTCATCTTAGAAAATGATATCAACTTTTCTAGTGGTCAGTTTCACTATGCTCATCCCGTGTGGTCGATATGATTGAAATTAAACTTTTTGCTATTTTATGTGGACTCGAACGTTCGTTTTTACACTTGCGGGTAACAGTTTCCTTTGAATCTTCATAACGGATATACACTCGAGTGCAGACATGTTGCAATTTATTACTTTGCTGTGTATCGCTTGTTTTCAAAGGATATTATGCAAAGATGTGCTGTGCTGTATGTCTGAAGTATTATCGCTCTAAATCTAATGTCTAGTAAATGTTGATGCAATAGTCTTATTTATTATATTGATCTTAGTTACGTGTCTAGAACTATTCGTTTTATAAAACCAAATTCATTAACATTAACCATATTATAACGTCATTCAGAAAAATAATACTTTCCTTTGTCGTCGTTTACAAAGTACAAAATGTTTATGTAATTGCATCAGTTACCAGCAGTCTTTCAACAGACGAATTACATCAAGATGACAAAAACGCAAAACGTCGCCACAACAAAGAATCGAAGACATGAAGGTCATAGAGTAATAAATATTCCACATGTTCCAGATAAGTCAGTGCATATGAAAGACCCGTAGTTTGACAAAGGCTGTTGAAAGGCAAAGTAAACCTTCGACCACCTCGCAGCCAACCCATTGACTGTACCCTACTTTTGGTTACGCAATGGACACAAAGCGAAGTGTCAATGCACTAAGATGACGTCGTTATGTCCACTTCAACGACCATCTTGAAGACCTCTCTCTTCTAACATATATGTAGGAATGAGATGTCTATATTCACTGGTTGTCCTATAGTGCTTTGTTGAGAGGCTGTAGGGCTGTTGAGCTAGTTGCAAAATATTGTCGATATCGGTCGTAAATGTTTGTCGATCAAGGCTGAAGAAACATTAAAGTCGATGTTTATATGCAGTACGTGAGATAGTTTACATTTTCAAGGCTTAGGAATTGAGAAAAAGCGATACAAACTGCGTTAAACTGTCTTCAATGACAACAGTAAAATAACTTATATAATACTCTTCTACTGTGTCTACTTGCCTTTTCCGACAAGATAGTAGTTATAAGAATAACGAGAATCTGAAATTGACCTTTTATGAAGTAGTTGTTTAAATGACTGACTTTGCACTGATTGAATGACTTTCTCACTGTTGAATTAATTTACCACTGGAGACCTTTCTCTTTTCTAACACTTATCTGTTCATCTATGACTGCGATCTTGGGCAGTAAACTCAGCCTTCCAGTTAATATACAAAGGTATAAAAACACCGGTCTTCCCTAACAGGCTGACAAAGCTTCAATCGGCTCACGGGGAGCATAAAACTAAAACAGTCCAGATTATCGATAAATATTACCGATACTTTCCCATCTCTATGCATCCCGTCGCTAGCGCATTATGAAAGACTCACTTTCCTCTTCGAGACGTCATTTTGCATACTATGCCATTGCGTCGTGTCGTGGTGTTATTCAACTATAACCTGAATACGATTTCTGTAGATCTATTGAAGAACAGGCCCGTGTTTGTCCTAATTCCTTGTATTGTATAGTTTTTCATGTTAAATGCAGCTACGACCTCGTTGTTTTTCAGCTTTTCCCATGGAAATGAGATATTTCCCAACGGTAAAAAGTAGCCTATGCCACTCTCCGGTCCTCGATCTATATCTGTGCAGAAAATTAGCTTAATCTGTGGCTTAGTTTCAGTGTGAAAGAACAAACAAACAAACGTTCTCATTTGTATTAGAATAGATGAAGAACCATAGTAATAATAAAGTACACATTGTATTTATTAAACATCTAACAAGGTTGATTCACACAATACACAATCGTTATCATCTCATTACAGTTCCTTTGGAAAGTTGTTTCAATACTGTTGACTGCATTTTGCTCAAAACTTTTGACTGCATTTTGCTCAATACTCTGACTGCATTTTGCTCAAAATTGTTGACCGCATTTTACTCATTACTGTTGACTGCATTTTGCTCAAAACTTTTGACTGCATTTTGCTCAATACTGTTGACTGCATTTTACTCATTACTGTTGACTGCATTTTACTCAAACCTTTTAAGCATGCCCTTTCAGTTGGTCCAAGCCGTGAATTAAACCCTGTAAAAATCCCCTTCGAGGCACTTGTATTCTGTGGTAAACAGGCCTTAGCTAATAGGTATTTTTAAATAATCCTACTGCGCAAACCCGATTATAGAATTCCGACGATAATTAGTTGTCTATATTATCTTATAAAGATATCATCTACAATGATAAAAAATGTTATTTATTACGTTTATGTTCACAATCAACTATATGATTTTACCATTACCTTTCTATCTTAGTGTTGAGAGCTGAGTTTCAGCTTGATTTAGTAAGTAATGGTCCTAATTTTAGGGCATCTATCAGATTTCTGCTGGACAAAGACCTTCCCTAAAGTTTTTGTTTGCTTGCTTGATTATCGTGTGGGCTTAGAGGTTAACCTACCTCACAAACCCTGGTGTCGGAATTATAGAACCGCCTTAGGCTTCCGACGTGGCTCTTATAACAACTACATCCGTAGATACTAGCCGGGACCGACGGCTTTTCGTGCCTTCCGAAGCACAATCAGGTGATTCAGCCTGCAATGTGCTAACCAAACTGAGGAAAGACTCGCCAAGTGATATTCGTTCGACGAGTCCCCACCGGGTTTCGAACCCGTAACGTCAGGCGAGCTTTTGACCACTCGGCCACGGAGGCTCCCTGTCCCTAAAGTTGTTATGATCCAAATAGTATTGATTAATTACCTTTCTACTAGGTATTATTACCTCACATACATCTCATCGATCATAGATAGAAGTTATTATTGAAATCGCTGATAGTAGATGCTATTAATTTCATGAGTATGTTAAATAATATGTGTAATGTTATTTGTGTTTTTTTGCTTTCATTTTCATTGATTGCATAGTTGAGGTTGCGTAGGTATGTGTAAATAAGTATTTTCTGCTGCATATCCTATTCTTCTTGGCGTTATCCTTATATTCTATTCGGTAGAAATTGCTATTTAGCAATAATACCGCCTACATGTACACTTTCTTATTTTTTGTGCATTATCCTTTTTTGTTTCGTTTACAAATTGTAAATTGGTCATGTTTATGACCGCAACTCATCTGATCTCTATTCGATGTTTATCACACTTCCAAGGTGAGTAAACTAATACCATATCATTAGTTAAGTGTTCCTCTTCCAGAATTTGCTATACTTACAATTATGTTTAGAACATTATTTCCGCAAGCACTCGTTATTCGTATTAGCCTAAGGACTGTACGTTCATCTCTTTTCTTTAATACTGAATTAAAAAAAATTTATTTGGTACTTTTGAACATTCTTAGATTTTTGCGGTTGTTAATAGATATTTCGACTTTTTCGACCGGGTTACACCGATCATGGTCATGGCAGATGATCGGTGTAACCAGGTCGAAATATCGGTAAGCTCAATTTATAACAATCGTGAAAAAAAACCCCTGAAAATGTGTGTTTGGTACTTTTGTTCTTGTGAAATTTTAATGTTAGTGAATTAGGGTAATGACGCACTTGCAAAAGCCGATAAAAGGATGGACATTGAAACAAGATAACGAGCAGCATGATAACGCATGTTTACAGAAATAATCAACATAATTGTATAGAATATTCTGTAACACTTATACAGCCTAATAACAGCTGTTGGACCGACGACGATCTGGTGAGGGTCACGGGTAGTCGCTGGATGCGGGCAGTTCAGGACCGATCGTTGTGGAGATCCTTGGGGGAGGGGCCTTTGTCTTCAAGGAGGCCGTGGACATCTACAGAGTGAAATAATAAATACAGCCTTCAAAAGTCTACTGCTAAACGGCCTTAGGCAGCTCAATAATTGACCCACACCCTAAGCAAGTTGGATTTAAAAGAACCGCTTTTATTACCGCCCCATCAGGAGGTTGTTTATCCGCAAGTGATAGGTACCTACTGATGAAACTGAATAATTGGTCCCAAGGAACATAAGTTGAAATCTCAAAATTAAAATTCATTCAACTTGCCATACAAAGTGGCCGGTCATGGTCATGCGACTGAAGTTTATATGAAAAGTTAAAAGTAGTCTCAAAATATTTTTTGTGATGTCAACCGTCAACCTATGTTCCTAGGGAAAAGTTATTCGGTTTCATAGTAGGTACCAGTTAATTTTCGCGGTGTATTTAATGTAATAAAAAGAATAAAACTAGGCAACCAATAAAAAAAAGTCGATTGACAGTTAGTGTAATTGACATATCAAAAAGTTTTTGCAATCAATATTCAAATTGCGAATTGAAGTCGCTTGAAAAGTAAAAGTTGAACCTTCGCCACAGTAATCTTACAGTATGAGTGTAGTTTCAAGACATTTCGCAAACTTAAGCTTGGTAATAATTGTACAATATTTCTAATACTAGCTGTGTGCGCTCGCTCATGTTATTAATTTGTCTCCGGAGAATCAGTCAATCAATCAATCTTTATCCAACAGTAAAAAGTAGCCTTGCTTTATTGACTCGCAAAATGTTATCGCGATCTTTTCAGCTCAAGTGTAAAATGATGTCAGACATACAGACATTAGCATACCATTTTATACTAATTTAATCAGATAAAAACTATGAAATAGAACTGAAATAGTTAGTTACTTGAACTCCAAAGAGCAGCAGACATGAATACATAGACCTATTTTTGTGTTTAAAAAATAAAAAGAGACCGTCTTTATAATGACCATAACTGTAGTTCCACTACGCTGACCATTGTGTTGCTTACCAATGCACTAGACAGACCGCTGTGTTCGATTCTCGCAGCAAAAACCTAAAAAGATAGATAGATAAAAACTTTATTTATGTAAATATTTTATATTTGATATTAGGCCTAAAACATTTTTGTCTTAGAGGTTAAGAAATAACGCTCGCCTCAGAGATTCCGTGTTCGAATCTCGAAACTCGTCGGACAAATATCACTTTGTAAGAATTTCCCCAGTTTGGTGAGAACTTTTCAGGCTGAATCACCTGACCTGATTGTCCGAAAATAATATTGGGCGGTGGGTGTATGCGGCATCACGCCTTCATGCCGTCCACTATAGATGACTATGGCAGGGGGCAACTTATGGTGATCCGGCTGTAGAGCGAATTTGCTGCGAGCGAGCTGTGGCCTGCCATCGCAGGCGTCGTCTCCTTCACGAAGTTTTTTCCGTATTAACGCGCTAGGCCTAGGTTAGAGGCTCCCTCGAACCACCCCCAGACGCTTTGGTACATGACTACTCTGGGGTAGAGCCTTCCGCTCCCCCGCAAGTCCGGTGAAGCTTGATTGGTCGTACTTTTTCGAAACAAGCATAGGTCAATAAAAAAAAAGATCTTGAAACTGTTAGCAAAAGTAAACTAATCGGCAATTTAAGGGAAATATATTATCATCTTATATCATTGGTCATACGATAGATACTGGTCTTTAGAAATTAGAACATAATAATTGGTTAAACCTCATTAAAATAATGAACACTTGCCTAAACTGCGCCTTCCTGTTCTTGTTAAAATAATAATTTTGAATATTTTTTTTGCTTTTGGTGGTTGATATTTCATAATCTTTGTGAGAATTGGATACACTGTTATTGTTAAAAAGAGAAAATGTATAATAAGGTACTGTTTTCTTTTTAATACTTTTTTTTTCGTAACAGCTTTTTGTTGAGTTTTCTTTGGAATTGTTGGCTGGCTCCGGCTTTGTATGGAAAAGGTGAATTCTTTTGAGCTCTTTCGAAGTTAAAAGACTGTTTTTATTCATTTATCTGACCAAAAGGGGATTCAACTTATTCTATGGTTTTGATAGAATTCAACAGTACTGAGATCGGACCGGACATTGGATGATTCTAGTAAGTTTATTTATAAGTGTTTTTTTATTTAAGTAAAATTTTTCTTGGAGATTTTTTATTACATTTCAGTTGAAAAATAGTGTCTGTAAATAATTTCCGGAGAGGGCAAAAAATATTAATAATATCGCTATAAATAACTAACATCTTATACAAGTATTAATAAATAAATAAAACCTTGATGTGACATAAAACAAAAACAGACATACATTATAGCTGTTGAATTCTAGAAATCGTGTTTAATCTCGAGGAATGTGTCAATTTTGTCACCTTTTTAGGGATCCGTACCTCAAAAAGCAAAAACTGAACCTTTCATTCGCGTCGTTCGTCCGTCGTCGTCAATTTCCTTCTAAACTACAAGTGAATTCGAGTCATGATGATGAAATTCGTACATACGGAACTCTCTACGCGAGCTGAATTCGCACTTGAGCGGTTTTTTTTTCAATGACCTGTCCAGTACAAAGTTCATTAACCCAAGAATACTCCTCAGTTTATTGATGGTTTAATGGAAAATTCATAGACAGTAAAATTTTATTGCCTCGCCCGAGTGAATGTAAATGAACGATGTCTCGAAGAATCGATTGACAAATTATCGGTGAACCTCGCTTGGATCAGCACAAAAAAATCTAAAACATCATACATATTATTATAAAAAAAAAGGTGACGTAAATAATAATTAAGGAATATTGTTAGAAAGAAAGAAAGAAAAAACATTTATTCAGCTAATGTGACACACACACACGAAACACATAAACTTTTGTCACAGAAGTATATACCTTTGATCAAATTTTCCACCAGAAAGTTTTACATAAAATTAGTTCGAAAAATTATATCGTAACACTTTTGAGAAAGTATTAAAAAAAGTGCCAGCGGTAGAAGGATCGATCGGTTTCAGTGTTTTATGTTTTGTATTAGGTTTTCAGATACAATGAAAAGGTGCTGTGCGTAAGTGAATTGCGTCATAGTAAACTTTGGATAAAGCATTAAGCCTACCTGGAAATCGCGTTTAAATAAAGAAAAGAAGAATTAGTATAAGAAATCTGGTTCTTATGGCAAATTATTCTGAACGTTATGCTTTGTCGCATAAGGTTTCAGCCAGATCGTTAGTTTCTTTGATGTTTATTTGTTTGTTGCCTGTTGTGTTCGCTTTTGTGTCGCTGTTCCAAGAAGATTTTGAGCGTCAACGTGAAGGGCTTTGTTACCAAGGGCACGGTTTCCTGTTTTTTCGCCCAAATATGGTTTTGCCCGTGACTCGTGGCTATGACGTGTGTTACTGACGTCACAAAACCGACATCATATAATATTAGGTAAAGGGTCTTATTGTTGTAGTTTTCCATTTACTGGTGCTTTTTAGTTGTTTCAATATTTCTTGCGCAACCAAAGAAAATTTGTAACTACATATTTTATTCTAATTATCTAGCTAAATTGTACTTATTTTTCGTGAGATCGAAGAAATTTTCGCCGTTAATCACATTGTATTTTTTTATTATAAAGGGTACAGATCTGAACCGTTCGTCGTGAAATTTTGTCAGCAGGTTCGGCAAATTAATGTACAGAAGCCAGCACATGCGGTTGGGCATTCGCACTACGAAATTCACCCCTTCCGTTATTCGTAGTATTCCGATACGGGCGCTCTCAAGGTCGACATGTCCAGCCGCATTTGCTGGTTGGTTACTGTACTTTATGTCATTTTTACAGCACATAGATCTAAAAGTAGTATTTTTTTCTCTTACGGATAACTCACATTTTTCATTCTTTATAAAATAACATTTTTGTGACAAACGCACAACAAGTCAAAAAGAATGTATGTAGCGGTAAGGTACGTTAGTAACTATTTATTAATCTGTGGTAGGGGTGAATTTCGTAGTGCAAATGTCCAACCGTATGTGCTGGCTTCTGTACATCATTAATATGCCCATGCGCGCACGCAAAAGATTTACGGATCATCTAAAACAATGTTAGTACCCACCTGCGTCAATACAAGAGTAATGTGGCGGTGATACGTGACGACAATATATTTGCTATAATGCGGCTATAGAACAGTTCTAGATAGGTTAGAGGCCTTCAGAATGGAATCTCCTAGATGGGTAGAGATAAAACAATATTGATTGCACGGACAATATAGGTAACTATTCGCAGTGCTTGCATGATTGCTATATGGTGTGGGTTTCGAGGCTAATAGATTCTTTATTGTACACAAATAAATAAATAAAAAACCCCCGCTACAAAACCGTTACTTGATCCTTTCAACAACTAGAAAAGCTGATAATCTTCAAATGGCTGAAGATATTTATAGCTAAGAACACTCTCGATTGTGACACCTTACAAACAAAAAAAAACTAGATCAAAATCGGCGCATCCGGTTAGGAGCTACGATGCCACAGAGAGACAGACAGACACACATGTAAAACTTATAACACCCCTCTTTTATCCATTCATAAAAAAAAAAAAAAATTCATTGTGAAATGTATACGTCTTCTCTTCCCATTTATAATCCTTATACTGTTTGTTTTTGTTTATAGTCTAATAGTCTAATCCATGGCGGAATCGCTGGCTCCCAAGATACAGGTATTTTCCTAGTTTGGGAGACAGAGGTCTTTATTTTGTACTTTGTTCTCTTTTGATTATGCATTAAGTATGCATTAAGACTGTAATCTAATGTAAATGTTTGCCTTAAATAAACATATTTTATTTATTATTTATTTATTTTACTTTTTCGTCGGGGGTTTAAATTGTTACCGCATTTGCAAAGTATGTTTCTTAAACAATCAGAAAAGCGCTTATGAGCTTTCCGCTTTATTCCCACGGGAAAAACTATTAACGCGGGCGAAGCCGCGAGGCAGAATGCTAGTTAGCATTTACAAACTAACAAACATAACATTGCCATAAAATGTAATAGGTAGTTGCTTTATTGTTATAAGTTATATAATCGAATGTTCATTATTCGTTTTATTGGTTTGTTTAGATGTAACGTATTAAAAACAAGTGAATGTGGTCAGGTCAAGGATAAATGACGAATTGACCTTTAGTTTTTTTTATTCATAGCTTTTTGGTGTAGGCAAAGCTTTATAAGAAAAGGCCGTAGTAAAAGCTCTTTGTAAAAAATTTCATAATAATATTAACATATGAAACGTATAATAAAAACATAACAGGTCGATGTCTGTACTTAAGAGACATATTATTATATTTAATTAAAAATTAGATGCAAAAAGACTTTTTTTAAAGAAGCTTTTATTTCAACGCTCTAAAAAGAAGAAAATAATTTTATCCTTAAAAATTTTAACTATCAACTTATAACCTCATTTTATATACAATTCATATGATCATAAAAGCTTGTCGCGCGATTTGTAAATAAAATAGTACAATTTTTTTTTATGTACCTAAGTTTATTTTATTTTCAACTAGCGACCCGCCCCGGCTCCGCACGGGAAAATGGTTATTGTGGGTTATCCTTCAGTATATTATGCATGTATTATACATATAAACCTTCCTCTTGAATCACTCTATATCTATTAAAAAAAACCGCATCAAAATCCGTTGCGTAGTTTTAAAGATTTAAGCGTACAAAGGGAGGGACATAGGGACAGAGAAAGCGACTATATTTTATACTATGTAGTGATTACAATTTACTAAATATTGGTAGGTAATTAAACCTCGCTCGCCTCGGTTGTTTATCCGCAACATAGTGATGTATTCATGAAACTGAACAACTTTCTCTAAGGAACATAGGTTGAAATCTCAAAAATATTTTTCAGATTTTCATATAAACTTCAATATGTCAAGGTAATGAATGACCTCTTTCTGTTTTTCATTTCTGATCAATTAAGGCTCGAAACCGGTATTTTGAAGACATTATAAAGGTTTTTAATCAGGTAGGTATATGCATTTACCCTCTTTGAATTCTGGTCGGAGTGAAATGTCGTTTTAAACAGGTACCTATCGCTACTGGAAAATATCTTGTCCATTCCGCGAGTATCGCGAACGCATCACTGCATTAATTATATAATTACTTTTTAATTTCTCTACTTTGACTATGATCTGACTGACCTGATAACAGTTTATCCTAAAAAACACTAAATTAAAAAAATAATAAATTAAAAAATATAATAATAACTCCCGACACAAAATCCTTACTTGATCCTTTCGACAACTAGATGATATAAATGGCTGATGATATTTTCTTGGATTATAGCTATATAGATCATAGAACACTCTCGATTGTTACACCTTACAAACAAAAAAAAAACTAGATAGATCAAAATCGGCGCATCCGTTTAGGAGCTACGATGCCACAGACAGACAGACACACACGTCAAACTTATAACACCCCTATTTTTCTTCGTGGGTTGAAAAAGCTTACTATAAAGGAAAGGGTCAGAGAGGAGGCAAATGGCGGAGCGAGCGAAATTTTCAGTTCTCTAACCGGTTGGGTTCCGGTTAAGTGAAATCAAAATAAAAGTACGATAACGCTCTCTTGCGCAATGTATAGAAATGCTAAATACCAGGTTTAAAATTTTAACCTGGTAAACAAGCCCTGGGTAGGCTCGAGCCCCTCGGTGGGGACATACATGAGCTGTTAACAACATCAAACAAGCCCTGGAACCAATCATCTATTAATTTATTCACCCTGCGTAGGTCACATGAAGTTTTAAAACCGGATCTGTTTTTTAAATCAATAGTGCTGTAATATCAATTATAGATTGGCAAAATATCCTTGCGAAAATATCATCCTTTGCTAATCAAATTGATAAGTATGTATTATATTTTTGATAACATTAAATATATTTCCGCGTTTGTTATTAGCTAGATGTTTTATGAATTTTTAGATAGTTTTTGAACCTGTGTTGCATAGTTTTGCAATGTCACAGATGTATGTTATGTTAGTAAGACAAACAAAAGTTTTTTTTCTTATGTACATATAACATTATATTGATTTAATATTATTAAATTCATGATAATTTATATTTCATACAAGTTTTATTGATACAGTCTTTTTTGTTGTTCTCCGAAGCAAAATCACAGAAGTTTAAATAGTACTACTCTTATAAAAAAATGCAAAGACCTTATTATAAAACTGACCCACTTAATAGGAATTTGATTATACTATGAAACCTTTGATTACCTAATTATTTTGCATAAATACCTACATAAAATTGTATTAATTTCAAGATCATCTTTCAATAATGTAAATTAAAAAATAACCCGACAGAAGGCTGGCTAACCAGCTCTTTACATACTATACTAGCATAATTACAAGGAGGGTTATGTTTTTGACCTGAATTTATGTGTGTCTGTCTGTTTGGTTCCTCGGCTCTACTAAACATGTGAACCGATATGTCGATATGTCATCTTTATTGCGCGAGTGTCCCTGCCTGGATGTTTTATATTTACGTGTATATCAGCTGTCTGATACCCATAGTACCTCCAAGCTCTGCCTATTTAAGGGTCAGATGGGCGTGCGTCAGATGTCCCTACAAATTTATTTAAAAAAAAAAGCCTATTAAAATGAAGGGTTTGTCCAGCAGGGGACTGTTATGGGTCTACCAGAATCTGATGGCAAAAAAAAGGAAAAAAAATAGCGATTTTCATATGGAAACAAAAAAAATGTCATCTGTCATCTGAAATCTCGAGGAATTGTTTTTGGTTTGTCTTCAAATTTCCTTTAAAAATGGTGAAAATGTCGAAGAAACCTTGCTAGCGTCAATTTCTTTTTTCGATTTTTGCCATCAGATTCTGGTAGACCTATACAAACGTATATTCCGTTGCATCGTCTCTAGCTTCGCCGCGGTCGGTTAAAAAAACTTCAATGTCGTGACGTAAGTTGATCGTAGTCAGACATCGAACATTCTGTCTGCAGAGTAGTGCAGGCAGAGTCACAACATCAGTAGCCAGTACTTCAGTAGCCTCCGAAGCTCTGCAAAGAACGGACGCGCACTCGATCGTTGATTCATTCTATTTGAAAGTAGAATCAATTGGAACATTCGATTAATCGTTATCGAGCGAAGTGATAAATCATCGATTTCTTATCGTGATTTTGTGGAGTTCATTTGTGTGTGATTTTGGTCGTATTTGTTTGAAATTTGGATTGTGTGGTAAGTTTTCCGTGTTGTTGTTCAATATTTTTTTGTGTAATGAAATGACAGAAATGAAATAGGATGGTATAATTGTTTTTTAATATCTAATTTTGAATTCTCTCACCTTATTTTTTACATGCACAAATATACCATCCTACTAATATTATAAACTTTGTAAGTATAGATGGATGTACGTTTGTTACTCTTTCACGCAAAAACTACTGAATGGATCATAGTAAAACTTTACAATAATATTGCTTATACATCAGAATAACACATAGGCTACTTTTTACTGCGGTAAAATACCACATTCCCACGGGTAAATCTGTAAGCGCGGGCGGAAAGCTAGTAGTATAATATATGCCTACTAGCGACCCGCCCCGGCTCCGCACGGGAAAATGGTTATTGTGGGTTATTCTTGAGTATATTATGCATGTATTATACATATAAACCTTCCTCTTGAATCCCTCTATCTATTAAAAAAAACCGCATCAAAATCCGTTGCGTAGTTTTAAAGATTTAAGCGTACAAAGGGAGGGACATAGGGACAGAGAAAGCGACTTTGTTTTATACTATGTAGTGATAGTGATATTCTTTTTTTACATAATACATTTGTTGCCTATATTCAGCAACACATGTACCTACCTACCTACATACATATTTGATGTTATACTATACCTATCTTGATTTTACGACGCATTCACTTAAGTTCAGCAAATATAAAACAGTAATGAATTATTTTATCATAACTGTATTAAATAATAGTTTTTTTTAATAACGAGCAAAATATGTATTGTAGGAAAGATAATATTTATGTACTTACATACTCTCGAATAATGTTCCAAAGTTTTAAATAGTCAGCGTTGTTCACTTATATTATTTTTATATAAGTGCCGCAGAAATATAGTATAAAAAATAATATATTTTTAATTATATATTTTTATACTATTTTTCCGCTGCAAAATGTTTATACTGACCTTGTCTTGACAATAAATAACAAACACAACAATAATATAAGTAATTATACAATTATTTTTTATTAATTTAAATAAATTAAATATATTACGCAAAAGAAGATTCCAATAATAAAAAATGTCCTTAGCACGGATTATGTCAATTGATAAAGTGTTATTACAATCTGAATGAATATTTAAATGATACTTAATCTTTAGATAAATAAATGATAATATTGACATTGAAGCTAAGTGAGATAACTTTGTAATACTTAAAAACACTTTTTTTGTAATTTTTGACTACAAAGCGATATCTGAGAAGTTAAAATACAAAAAATAATGATTAAAAGCACATGACATTATATCAAGAACTTGTTGTACATTTACACAATAAATATATTTTATTTCAATTAACATTTTCCATAAGTTATATATGTATTTCTAAATATTTCCAAAAATACATTATAACTTAAAATCTGTGAAAAAAATAATAAATGATACTTAATCTTTAGATAAATAAATGGTAATATTGACATTGAAGCTAAGTGAGATAACTTTATAATACTTAAAAACACTTTTTTTTGTAATTTTTGACTACAAAGCGATATCTGAGAAGTTAAAATACAAAAAATAATGATTAAAAGCACATGACATTATATCAATTAAGAACTTGTTGTACATTTACACAATAAATATATTTTATTTCAATTAACATTTTCCATAAGTTATATATTATGTACCTATTTCTAAATATTTCCAAAAATACATTATAACTTAAAATCTGTGAAAAATATGCAAATTTACAATACATTTTATTTGCCGTGGGAAAATGCATACAATTATTCTGAACGTTTTTATTTTTTAATTGGTGTCGAAATTATTGTGGCAAGGTCCTTTGTAATTGTGTAGAGCCAAAGTTTTATCGAAACTGGTTATTAATTTGACCTTAGATAACTCGTTCGCGTGTTCTATAAAAAAATGTACCGCAGCCACATAATAAAAAAATACAGTAGATAAGATCTTCTGTTTATCTTCTTCTATCTATCTATCATACTTCATACTAATATTATAAAAAGGAAAGATTTGTACTTTTGTGTATGTGTATGTTTGTAATGAATAAACTCAAAAACTACTAAACCGATTTCAAAAATTATTTCACTATTAGAAAGCTACATTCACCCTGAGTAACGAAAGTGCCTCATTCCCACGGGAAAAATGGTCCTTGGTCGACCACGCTGGCCCAGTGCAAGTTGGTCGACCCTACTTTGCTCCTATTCTAAACCAAGAACTACAAGGAAACTAAGCATTTTCTTCTCATAATGTACTTTAGCACAGAGCTTTATCTAGCATGCATGCAATGCATGTAAGCATGAGAAAAATATTATTATTCAAATATTCACGTAATCAGTAATCTTGCAATTCTATAAACTTAAGAGAGGGAGGCAGAGAGAGCTTACTCATTAATAATATAGAAAAGAAAGCTGTCAACTTAACCGACGACTACTAAATTACTATCTATTTATTACATACCTCTACTTACAATGTAAGTAAAAGCCATCGAAACTTCTGGCAATCAGAAATCAATGTTCGTGTAAGTGGCGAATAGAAAAGAATTACAACTCCATAACGAGTAAATTGTAAAGGTATTCTTTGGTCGGTTATATATTCAAGTGAAATAAAAACGTACGGCCGAATTCACTTTTCAAAATGTTTTTTTTTTTTAAGTACAATTTTACAAAACCTTTTTTCGACGTTAAAGCTTAAATACCAAGGACCTAGGTTTTATGTGTCCAAACTAAGCAAAGCCTTGCTAGACATGAGACCAGATCGACTAAGCAGGTATATTTTATACGAGTATTATGTATAAAAAGAAATCTTAGTTTGATTTTCTTTCTAAACTGTCTGTTTTTAATTTCGAATCGTTACGCCTCCGCTCACAAGCCGTCTTGTTTTCAAACCCCGACGAAAAAGAGGGATGTTATAAGTTTGACGACGTGTGTGTCTGTCTGTCTGTGGTATCGTAGATCCTAAATGGATGCTCTGATTTCGATCTTTTTTTTTTTTATAAGTTGTCAAAATCGAGAGTCTTCTTAGCTATGATCCAAGAAAATATCTTCAGCCATTTGAAAATTATCAGTTCTTTTCTAGTTGTTGAAAGTATCAAGTAATAGTTTTGTGGTGGGGGTTTTTAAAATTTTCAATTTAATTTTATACCATTAAACCACAGACAGTTCCCGATGAAGACGGAAGAATGCGCAGGCGACCTCACTGAGGTCAGCAGGCGAAATAAAATGTTATTGACCACTTTCAACAACGTGGCACTTTTCCTTACTTTATCTTTACGCTTGCACGTATTCTAGGTCAACGTTGATTGTAATCGCTATTACAGAAGGCTTCAATGTATTTTTTTCTGCAATAATTTATTCCTTTTAATTTTTTTGTTGGAAGGTTGTTCTTTATTTTAAAGTCGTTTTTATTTCATCCTAGTTATTAGTTTTATCTTGTGGCGTGCCCAGATTAGATTAGAAATTGTGCTTTCTGGATGACTAAAAAAGAATCACCTTTTAAATGTTTTGTTTTTCACAATAGTCAATGTTTCGAAATAGTACATTATTAAACTGATTGTTCCTAGGAATCGCTTAATGTTTAATCGATGTTTTTCAATCTAGCACACCAAGTACAATCGAAATAGTCTAGATCTATTCTAGATCCGATTGAAATGGAATCACGCGAGGTGCTTTGTATGTGGTTGTTTTCATGTCAGTCATTTTGTAGATAAAAGGATTTTCATGTTCTATTAAAATTACTTAAAATGTTTTGCGTCCACTTATGTTCACTTAAATGTTAAAAATTACATTGAAAGGTACAATATTAGAATACCCTCGGCCCTCGAGTCGCAACTAACCAATTAACATTTTTATTAGAATCATAATAATAATAAAAATAATACTTTATTTTAAAAAATACCACCTAGAATGTTGACACTGAAATACAGTACATTTAGATAGTGCTTACGGCTAGTGGTAGTTCCAACAAAAGAAAACAGCTGACATTAAAAAAAGGAATATCCTGTGCTATAAATACTTACAGATTCATAGAATAATGCAAACTGTTCCATTTAAATTAGTTTCTTTGATTGCGTTGAGCAAGAGATCAGTAGGGAATAATAACTCGTAGAAAAGTTTAAAACATTTTAAAAAATACGTGCATATTCTATTTTGGTTTAAAATATTTTAATTTCGTTATTAGCTGGTATATTTTCAGAGGGGCTTAAGCCTATAACCTGAATTTAGGGTGCAGGCCTTACGCTTGCTAAGTGCTGGTTGGTCAACTTCACACACAACTTTAAAATTTCTTTGCAGGTGTTTGTAGGTTTTCTGCCGATGGTGGTTAGTAAACATTTTTGTAAATATGTCTACTCTTTCAATACGTTGTCAGCAGGAAAATTTATTATCATAATTTTTAGTGAAGCATAAAAGCGGTAAATTTTAGTCCATCGCTTAAGCATACTAAAGCGTCCTATATTTGTTCCGTTGCTATATTTTCATGTCAAGGATTTTCCAGTCAAACGTCCAAAACAAACATCAAGGCAAATATACCGTAATATTTGCACAAATAAAGGCCACTCCTCTATCCATCTAACGCAATTGGTACTTTCTATAGCACTTGTGTCGGCAAATTAGTCTTGCAAATGCAATGATCGGTGGTTAGCAAACCGACAGATAGATAGTTACTAAGGGAATCAAAGTTCTGGTCATTTACTCTATGAATCACGTGTCGAGGATATTTTTAATTCACGTGAGTGTAATCAGACTAAGTAAATGAATGATTACTAATACTAGAGGTAATATGAAGAAGTAACGGCATAATGACAAAGATTTTATATTATAATTTAGTATTTGTAAATAGTGTTATTTTACATACTATAGCTTTCCGCCCCGCGCCTCCGCCTGCGCTAACAGATTTTCCCGTGGGAACGAGGTATTTTCCCGCAGTAAAAAGTAGCCTATGTGTTATGCTGATGTATAAGCTATATTATTGTAAAGTTTCATTAAAATCCATTAGTAGTTTTTGCGTGAAAGAGTAACAAACATATAGGTACATCCATTCATACTCACAAACTTTCGCGTTTATATTATTAGTAGGATTTAGTATTTGTAAATCGTCTTATTTTATATATATTAAATTCAGTAAATTACAAATTATTTTTTTGCCATATTCAATCATCACGTGATAATTCATAATAGATTGATAATGTTTAAATAATGAATCACGTTTTTTCCTACAACCATAATGATAGATATGTATATGTATGTTTATGATTTATGTGTAGGTATACTTAACTGGAGCCGGTATTATTGCGAAATAACCAGCCTAGTCAGTTTCAAAACTGCCGGTTTGAAGGTCTGTCTACCTCCCAAGGCTTCTTTCAAAATGTATCTAAGTATCGCACGATACGCTCCACTGGTTTAGTAACACGTGAATTCTTCAACTTAATTACAAATTTATGGAATATATTATAATTTATAATATAACAGTTTGTTCGAGAATTTTGAAATTAATATTTGCGACTTACTATTAATTTGATTAATGGTACCGATAATTAAGAGCATTTTTACAGTAAAATTTAAATTCTTTTTAAAAATCTATTAAAATTTGTTATTTTTTTTTAAAGTGTCTTATAATCCGTCCCTATGGATGAAATTCGATATTTCAATGCCCTAAAATTTCTTCAAACATTCAAATGATAGGCAGTTTTAAAATGAAATATGACACGACGAAGAACTATAATATAATGATGATAAGAATAGTCGAAATGTTTGTTTGAGCTATCAATCATTTTTCCCTAATATTTAATACTTTTTTGTAGTGTGGGCAGGCCCCCCACGAGGTAGACCGAATAACTGGTGAGGGTCGCGGGAAGCCGCTGGATGCGGGCAGCAGCGCAGGACTGATCATTGTGGAGATCTTTGGGGGAGGCCTTTGTCCAGCAGTGGACGTCTACAGGCTGAGATGATGATTTAATACTTTTATTTTAGGAAATGGTGAAAAAATAAATAATTTGGATAGTAGATTTTTCAATTATTTAAATATAATCAACCTTAAGATCTAAACGCACTAATAGCAGACGATCTAGCATAAATGATGAATGTGGTTGATGATTTACGTAATGAGTTAGGTATGGTCAGGGAAGATGAGGCAGTAAATTTGATGGAATTATCGTTGATTGTGTGTTACCGTCACGCGATGTGTGTTCTCGAGTATGTAACTAGCCTAATGTAGTACTGTTATCTGTGCCTATATTAAAGTTACAGACAGGAGATATTAGGGTACATTATATACTGTGATTTTATATAAGTATATACAAAAAGAATCTTTATCGCTCTTAATAATTTTGATACCAGGGTTTGTAAAGAAGTTTAACCTCGAAACCCACGCGATTTTGATGAAATTTAGTACAAATATTGAGGACATAGGCTACCTTTTACTTTTACTACGATAAAATACCGTATTAATACGTGAAAACGATAGAATAGAGATAAGCAAGTAACGCACACAAAAAAAGTTAAAGAATGAATGTAAGCAGGTGTACTTTTGGTTATAGTGAAACTTCTACCTTCTACCTCAGGTTTAATTAAACAATAAAAATACATCATTAAGTTCAAATACGAGACTGATAAATTGTCCTGAAAGAGGACAGGCAAAATTCTGGGAGTCTAAATTTAACTCCTCTTATACAAACTTACAGACGCATCACTTTGCATGAAATATGCACTTCCCAAAAACTTTTTCAGTTTTATAGTTAGATCTTATATACTTACTAATGAATAAATATATTATTACCTATTGAAGAGCCTATGCCGAATTCTTTTGTTTGTTCAAGTGTTTACCATATTCTCAAAGCTTTAGTGCACAAGGTCTAAAATGCCATGTAAATTCAAACATCTATCGACGATCTTGTGACACAGATGCATGAATGTATTATGGACCTAAAGGTTGGTAAACAATTTAAAAACATGATAATATACTATTTTTACAGAAATTATACATAAAAAATATCATTATGTGACGCTAAATGATAAATATCACAACACATATAGTTAGATCTTATATACTTACTAATGAATAAATATATTATTACCTATTGAAGAGCCTATGCCGAATTCTTTTGTTTGTTCAAGTGTTTACCATATTCTCAAAGCTTTAGTGCACAAGGTCTAAAATGCCATGTAAATTCAAACATCTATCGACGATCTTGTGACACAGATGCATGAATGTATTATGGACCTAAAGGTTGGTAAACAATTTAAAAACATGATAATATACTATTTTTACAGAAATTATACATAAAAAATATCATTATGTGACGCTAAATGATAAATATCACTAGGTACATTTTCTGTGGTCTCGCTTTTATGCTGAAACGCGGAACTGATTTTGATGAAATTTTGCAAGAAAGCTACGTACTACGTCTACTAGACCCTGTAATGCTCTGTATGTGCTTATTAACTTACTTACGGAATTTAGTAATAAATTGTACTTTACACAAAAAGACAAGTTTTAGTGTATTGTTTTAATGCGTTTTTGTTTTTTTCACAAACTCGCAAAATTTATATTCTACATGAAAATTAGTCATTAAACAAAAACCATAAATTGTAGAAGACAACCTTGAATTTTTTTTACAATGACGTAAATTATACTTTATACCAATCAGTTGACGATAAGATATGTTATTCAAATTAGTTATCTTAAACTGGTTCTAATCCGGTAATCTTTGAAATATTGTTACGTACGATAGCTGAATATTTTGTTCAAATCAAGATCTTTTACGTACTATTTTGTTTTATATTATAAAGTAGTATTTCACTGAGTAGCTTTATTTCCGTTATTTTTCCTGAGAGGTATTCCTTACTATTGTGTTATTTTTCCTCTCAGGAAAATAGGTCTTTCTTTTCTTTTGCTACAGTGAACATTTGCCTATCTTCTTTCATATGATAAACCTTAACTATATACTCGTACCTCCACTTTGTACTTTACTATATTTGTACTCGTATAGTAACAGTACAAAAAAAAACATCAGAAGCATCGCCTCTTCGGCTTGGGTGAAAACGTTTTCATGTCTTTCCATTGTCGCTTCAACCCGATAGCTAAAAGTACCTATATATATTTTATATTTAGAGAATCAGTTTATGGGCAATTTTATGGAGACACAAATTAAAAAACCTACATCTTGTTTCATCAAAATCTTTCGAGTAGTTTTCGTGAATATGTTACAATCTTTCACATGTGACATGACATACCTTTCAACAATCTAGTAGGTACATTTAAAACTTTTATGGCTCCGTCAAAATCACAAATCAAAATAAAGAAATGAAAGGTGAAATCCACTACGCAGTTAGTTTTGGGTGAAAGTGTGATCACGGCACCATTTCTTTCTTCAGATGAGACTGCACTTGTCGATAATAAAGACTCATGACCTGCTTTAATACTTTTATTTACTTACGATTTTATACCACCCGTTACTAAACGTTATTCAAACCACATTCAAACTAACTAAGGAGTCAGATAGCCGTGTGTGAATTGTCCTACATGATATCTTTTTTTTTTTGTTAAAACTAAACTTGTTTTTTTTAAATATGTTTTGGCAATATGTAATTTTGCTTCTCGTGTTAAAAATATTTATCTTCCCACAATTATTTATCCAAACTTTTCAGCCCAATTAGTCGTGAAAGCCTAATAACATCCGTAAAGACTTGGAGGTAGATAGTGATTAATTTCGTGATGTAATAAATATTGAATAGATTACACTTTATTGCATAAACAATAAAAATAATAATCTCGACAAAGTGTACAAATAATCGACTTTTTTGTTAAGGTAGCAATTTGCTTCAGACAATTTTAAACAGGTATAAATTACATCTAGCTTGCCTAATTCACAAAAAAGAGAGCACATACAAATTTATTTTGTCACGCAAATATAGTATAGACATGATACTATACTTAGATGAATATTGCTCTTAAACGACATAATGATCTGTAGAATATTCCAGCCTCGATAGACTCCAAAATGTAGTTTTGCAATCTAACGTTGCGGTCAAGGTTAGCTCTGTACAGCTTGTGTGTGGCATTATACATACAGTACCCCTACCATGAGTTGCTAACGTAACTTACGCGCTCGATATCGACTACGTAAACGTGCATTTAGTATGGAGAAATTTTACTTCAGATAACTGTCAATAGATGGCGTAGTTTTAATTCCATACTAAATGCACGTTTACGTAGTCGATATCGAGCGCGTAAGTTGTGTGTGTGTGGTGTGAGGGCCACTTTGCTTAAACTCAATGAAAATATGACCTTGATTTAGTGTGCATTGCAAAACAATTGTGCAGCTAATATCAGATTTTGTGCAACTCAATTGAGCGAGTTATAAGGTGAAATGTTGGGCTCTCAATCCTCCATTGGAGGATTGAGAGCCCACCTAAAACAGAGAAACTATGCGCACTACAGAATCGGTCTTTACGGCAAACTCTAAGTCCAGACGTAACAATAATTGTGTCGTAGAGATATTATCGCAAAACGCTACAGTATTTTGTATATCTTCGGTCAAAATTGGCCCTCAGAAGTATTTTTCGTACTCTGTTTTTGTCAAATATTAAGAAAACCCTTTGCTTTCTGATTAAACAAATTATGTCAGTAATTGTGAAAATAATTGTGCGATTTTGTGCAAGCAAGAAAACTTCGCTACCTCTCGTAGTTTTTAAGTTATGACGTCGCAAAGATTTGGGCCCTCAATCCTCCACTTTTTCCTGTTTTTTGTTAATTACGCCGTAAGTATTAAACATATGACAAACACAAAACCGTCATTAATTGTGAAAATAATTGTGCAACAAATGTGTATAATTTGTTTTTAATAAAAATCATTAATTAAGTAGAAATCTTTAAAAAACACTATTTCTGATGCGGGTATGAGGTAGGGTGACAAGAATTTCGTCCTATTCTACCGTCATATGAAAACTATTATTACTATATTTACTAAATTGTGATAATAAGGAAAGACTATTAAAAAAATAATGAAAAGAAATGTAATTAATAAAAAAAAAATTAATTAAATTTAAAAAAAGTAAGTCAAAACAATTGAAGTACCTACTATATAAATCAATAATATTAAATATTTTATAATAAATCTTTGCTTTTTTATTAAATTTAAAAAAAAATAAGTTGAATTTAAAATGACATAGTACATAAAACGAAATAAATAAATTAAATGACCATTTTCATTTTGAGTTTCTTTGATCGCATTTTATTTTATTTAATAATATATTTTTAATGTTTTAGTAACTTATTTATTTTTAGCTAATGTTATCTTTTTTTTTAATTTCATTAAATTTTTAATTTATATCAATTTATAATTTTTTAAATTGTCTTTTCTTATAATCACAATTTGGTAAATATAGCAATAATAGTTTTAATATGACGGTAGAATAGGACGAAATTCTTGTCACCCTACCTCATACTTGCATCAGAAATAGTATTTTTTTAAGATTTCTACTTAATTAATGACTTTTATTAAAAACAAATTATACACATTTGTTGCACAATTATTTTCACAATTAATGACGGTTTTGTGTTTGTCATATGTTTAATACTTACGGCGTAATTAACAAAAAACAGGAAAAAGTGGAGGATTGAGGGCCCAAATCTTTGCGACGTCATAACTTAAAAACTACGAGAGGTAGCGAAGTTTTCTTGCTTGCACAAAATCGCACAATTATTTTCACAATTACTTACATCATTTGTTTAATCAGAAAGCAAAGGGTTTTCTTAATATTTGACAAAAACAGAGTACGAAAAATACTTCTGAGGGCCAATTTTGACCGAAGATATACAAAATACTGTAGCGTTTTGCGATAATATCTCTACGACACAATTATTGTTACGTCTGGACTTAGAGTTTGCCGTAAAGACCGATTCTGTAGTGCGCATAGTTTCTCTGTTTTAGGTGGGCTCTCAATCCTCCAATGGAGGATTGAGAGCCCAACATTTCACCTTATAACTCGCTCAATTGAGTTGCACAAAATCTGATATTAGCTGCACAATTGTTTTGCAATGCACACTAAATCAAGGTCATATTTTCATCGAGTTTAAGCAAAGTGGCCCTCACACCACACACACACCGTAAGTTACGTTAGCAACTCATGGTAGGGGTACTTGTGTCTGCACTGTCGCGTTGCGGTTTGCTATGCAGATAACTGGAACGTTTTGTCTGCATTTTGCGAAGCCGAATTTAGTTTTAGAAGAACTGATTCCTTTTGTGGTTGTTTGATTGCGTCTGTGGGATTATTCTGTGTGCTTGGGTTTTCTTATATATACATACAATACATATATCTTATAGGTATTTTCTTGTTATTTTAGCCATGTATTGTATGAGATGGACGTGAGACGATCCCGCATATTTACTATTATTAACATTTTCCGCATATTTAATATTGTTTATTAGTCTATGTTTAGAAAGCTTTATTGGGCTTATTTAAAAGTTGATGGAACTAACTGATCAAAGATTTTATTTTATACAGAAAAAGATTTTATTATATACTGAAATACAGTCAAACAATATTATTTAAAGAACCTTAGTTATCCGCAGTCAGTAGGTACATCCACTTGTCAACTCACGATTATTGCTCTTTTGAATCCTATAGGGACAAAAATAATGATGTGATTTACTCCTCGTTAAGGACAACACTTGTCCGTTTTGTATTTGCTTTTTTTTTACCTGAATATCGCAAAGGTCATCGACGACATTAAGATATAAGAAGAGGCCTAGAGTGCCTCCTTGCAGAACTTGCTTATTTAATTTACATATTATAATTATTCACATTTCTCTCCATCCATCCATTAATAACCTACCAATAATATATAGCTGATAATAAATTTAATTTAGATAATTTACTATTGTCTATTCATTACTCTAACATAAGTTCAGTATTTAAGAAAAATACCATCGCAATATTATATTTTTTTCTTGTGGAAACAAGGAATTTTCCCGCTGCAAAAAGTCTCTCAAAACCTTGTCCTGGCAATAACAAAACACAACAAAAAAAAACAATTCGATACAGTCACTCCGTAGTAATGCACTGGCTGGCAATCCCTATTCTATACAATTCAACGGATATAAAAAAAGTACAATGTCTAAGGTGTACCTATACATACAGCTTCCTCTGTGCTTGACTATATGTATATAAAACACATAATAACATGAAATCATTATTCATCGGGCTGCGCAGATGGTAATGACCCGTTTCTTTGTGGATGAATGCAGTAGCACGTGTGCTGCGTAATACCGATAGGCTAAAAGAATATAATTTATACATCAAATGTATAAAGTTTAGTATACATCGAATATACATTTAACTATATTTAATTTTCGTTATTGGACTTTTTGGCATGAGTATATGTAATGAATCTCGAACCTTATTATCATTGAGAATTAAGACAAAACAAACAATAAAAATATTAAAATGTTACAAGATCTAGTATATCAGTTTAGCTCCGTTTTCTCAACATTTTCAACATTTCGCTATTTTGTCTATCAATGTTTTTGTTTAATTTTAATCTGTTAATTGGTTGATTAGTACACGTTAACTTTGAAAACATAAGTAAATAACACGTATTCAATCATTAGCAGTAGTTGTTGTATTTCATTAGTTATCTAAGTAGGTTATTGTATTTACTGGTGAACAAAGTTTTATTAATATTATTTAATCGAATCACGTATTTGACCCATTATACTATTTTAGTCTCACGGTGTCACTTATCTTATTTATGGCGACAATTATCTATTACTATTCTTAATAACATATATCCTTGTCGTGTATGTGTATTGCGGTATTGCTGGTATTGTTATTTTATATGTCTACATGTAGTTTAGCCTTATGTCGTCTAGAGCCGGACCTGCATCATGTAATATCCTTATTCCTTACAAACCGGTACTTGGACTTCCAGATATCTTCAATACCGATGATCTAACCGACAGTCGTCACCGGATCACCTAAAACTGGTTAAACAAGCTCGCCTTATTGCAGTCGTTATGAATGCAAACTTTCTTCTCTTTCCCTGATGAAACGATGCATTTTGTGATGTTTTTCTCCGGTTTCATCTGTTACTAAGCACTTACTTTCGATATAGCCATAATACTATTGTTACAAACAAATCGATGCCGGTAATGCTTTTGTAATTTTAATAGTAGATCTTCCCCAATTTTAAAGTGCATAAGACATGCTTGAGTTGACGGTTTAGAAAAACTTAGTTATTCATGTGCAGAATTCGGGGATTATCTAGCTGGTAGCTTTAATGAGTATGTTGTGTGCTTTTTATGTTGTCTATCCAAATTCATCCATCTCTTCTGGCTCTAAGTAGACAAGACTCATTTTAGAAATATATTTTCCAAGTGCATTATCCGAAATACATTTCCGAAATATTAATATTATGAAAGCTTCTTTTATATAGCGACAATGTTCACTTTACTGGGCACGAAGATATGCCGACAGCAAATATACAATTGAGATTCTAATCTTACAGGAAGCGCTGGCAACAGAGGTGACGTTGTTTTGTCCTTCCTTTTACCCAAAGCTATTTATTTTCCTCTATTAACGAAGACGTCGCCTTTTCAGTGTGCTGTGGTATTAGTATATAGGTACAATTTAAGACTATATAAATGGTACTATATAGTCAGGCAGTTCATTTCATAAAATAACCTGATATAAATATATTATTGATGCCTATTCTTGCACAAGTCGTGTTGCGTGGTTTATTGTAGCTATTTGTGCCTAGATGCCTAGCTGTAATGCAAATGCAACCAAAGGATAGGTCAAAAGGTGCTCTTTGCTTTATCGTAACATAAATGCAATTACTTGCCTATCCTAGTAACACAGTCCTTGAGAATTTCCAGTAATTTCCACATTAAGATATACGATTATTATCCTTAAACTATTATATTAATACACGGAACATCAGTTAGTAGAATAATTACTTCATACATATACTTTAAAAAGTATATGTCCAATAGCTGTCATGTAATTAATTCCACTCAGTCTGTTATAAAATTCATTTATTGGACATCAACGTCGACTCGACAAAGGCCTTTGATTGTGTGCACTAGGCTTCCCGCTGTGCCTGTAATGGTTTGTTAATGAGTTTTCCTTTTCGTTTGTCATCCTTTTTGAGGACGTAGCCGGCTTTAGTCGCCTGACTCATGCCAGGGTCAAGGCGGCGTCGTTAAGTACGGACACGTGCGGGCTACCACAGGGCCCGCGTTTGGGTCTGTTCTCAGGCTTTCTATGAATACTTAGAAGGCAATACTATAATATGTGTTTATAATGTATGATTGATTTGCACGTTTCTGAGTCAAAATTACGAAATTAATTGGTTTTTATAAATATATTTTTTATTGGCCATCTTAGCATAGGACTTTCAATAGCGCTAACGCCATCGAGTCATCTAAAGTTCTTTGATTGTATAAATACTCGATTGCTAAACTATTAAACTAATAATAAGACGTCAATGAACATCATGTTACACTTCTTTTCACAATTAATTCACAGATTTTATATGATATAAATCGTTGTTTTACATATTACAAATAAAACATAATTATGAACTATGCTCTCTTTAAAGAGTCTTTTTGCTAACACTATTCTTTATTTATAGAGTTGCTAATTGACTATTTCTGTATAATTATAATACAAAAAGTAATATATTATAATAAGTAGTTAAATTAAATAATACTTCACATGGGTTATAGTTATAGTTATAGCAGTTACGTGTATCGTATCGAAATTTCTGGGGGATCCTGTCGTGAACAGGTTTATCTGAAAGAAACTTTAAATCAAAAGCAGTAAAGTTAAAATTGTTTCCAGGTCTACTTTGACAAAATGTTTTTAATTAATGTGTTTACGAAATTTCCTATTCGAAATGACCTTGATGAACTGGTTCAATGATCGTATCTTTCGCCATAAATATTGTGCTAGATGTGTTGGTGGCAACGGTATTAATTTTATTAGCTTAAATGGCTTCTGACTAATTCTGTGATTTTTCGTTTATCTATATTGCGGATATAATAAATATTAAAATATGAAATTAAATAAATAATAATTTACAATTTTTTTTTTAACACTTCAACCAATATGCAAAAACTTGTGTTACTCGTCATTTTGACGACTCTTTCATCTCTGAAAAGAAACCACTTATTTACCTTAAACAATAGAACCACAATGAATATTAAATGATGAAATTTACAGTAGATCGTCTCGGTTTGAATAATTTTGAAACATTTTGTTTTAATTTTAATGTAATATTTGCCAAAGTATACTACTTCGTGTCTTGTAATAAACTAAGTTTATGAATGACTTATGTTTTTGTGTTAAGTTTAGTGTACATAATATGAATTGAACATAACGTACACAACTTTTTATCTAAACGGCGGCGGCGGAGCGCGGGCGTCGTCGTGTGAATGAACTATCTAGAAGCATTCTACATACAACAAAGACATAATACAATCCATGTGAAACAACAAAAATGCTATCTGGATCTACGTTTTTTTGCGTCCGCTATTTTGTAGTATTACTTCTTCTTCTTCTTCTTATCGTGTCGATGACAAATTGCTCAGATAGTTTTGACCCAGAACCTAGCTACTTCAACTGCATTGTCTGTGGCATGTGGGTAATATTACTCATTAGGTAAATAGCTTTGTAAATGTCTAAGATCAACATCCAAATGGTTTGTTTTGATATAAAAAGAAACATTAGGAATAAATTGTTTGAATGCTGTTTTTAAGAGTGTTTGACTGAAAGAAATAATAGTTAGATTTTCTTGGAATACTTTGACTGAACTTCTCTGACGTTATCAAATTATTTTCAACTACATCAGGTGCACGCCAGCTATGATTGTTGAGAAGAAAATAGTCAGATAGGTACTACTTACTGTATTATGCAATGCTACGTTTATGCCCCGCGGCTTCGCCAGCGTTATTATTAGTTTTTCCCATGAAAATTAGTTTTTTTCCGCAGTAAAATGGAGCCTGTGTCCTTTCCTCGTCTATTGTATGTCTCAAAATTTTTATCATAATCGGCTCAGTGGTTTGGCGTGAAAACGTAACAAACAGAAAGACAGATCCACTTTCAAAGACAGAAAAATTTTTTGTTCTCCCGGTGTAAAAACATCACACGAACCTTTGACGAGCACAACAAAAAGACAACAATATTTATACTTTAACAGCTTCGGAGTTAAATGGAAAAATTAAAGTGGGGAGGTTGGTAATTAATAAAAATGTATATAATATATTTAAATCGACGCAATTAAATGTTTTTGTACATTGTTTTTGAATGCGAAAAGTGAGTTAGCGAATATGTCAATCTCCTTGTATTTGCTTAAGGAGTTATATTGTCTCATAAGCCTGATTAAAGGTGAGAAGTGACCTAGAGTTGTCCTAGCCGCATTTTCCGAGAAGAGAACAAATCTGCCTGGACGAGACGTTACGAAGGTTCCGGGTTCGAATCCCGGTGGGGACTCGTCGAACAAATATTACGACTTTTCCCACTTTCCTAAGACATTGCAGGCTAAATCACAATATCGACAATATCGATCCCGATTTCAAACCAATGTAATACCAAAGTCAATTTAAAACCGCTACTCTTGAAAATCTGCCCGCCAAGAGTTGATAAATGTCCGATTTCATTTAGTTCACTCAATATCCGCCCAATATGAAACCAAGATGGCGCTAGTGTGGCATTTGATAGTACGAAACGCCCTCAATGTTGACGGATCGGAATCGCCGTTAAGAGCCCCTCCCACTACGGACACGTGTAAATGATTAACACTTTAAAATACAAAACCTAATAATATTTGTGCTAAAATGATGGTGCGAATTAGGTACTTCGTATTTACCTCAAAATGGCACAAACAGTACCCATAATATAGGATGAATTGAGTTACTGCCTATTTTTGCCTTTTCTGATGCGAATGAAACATCTATAGGCGAGGGGTAAAACTAATTACTGGCGAGTTGATCGTGGCGAAAGGTCGCCAAGCCTATAATCACTTTTACTCATCGAATTTACTAAAGAAAACTATTCTCTAAGTAGTATTAATACCCACTATTAAAGTGTATATTTCATTTGTATGATACATCTTGTACTACGCCATCTAGCAGAAACCTGTAAAACTACTTAAAGCAATCACATACTAACTTTACTTTCGATGTTTTTTTGTTCAAACCTATATTGAAAAGTAGTCAAAATAAATTCGTGCAAGATTGCAATAAGTATTAACAGTTTGTAATATTAAAGTTATTTTACGATAATTAAATACCTACCTTACTTCTAAACAAAACATACAATACAATACAATATTCCTTATTGACACCAAAAATAAATATTACAAAAGAAACATAAGAATTATACTAAGTACATACGTAGCTACAATTGCTAGCGTGTTGTTGTCATAATTGTCACCTGTTTATTGAGGTTATACTAACTTTTCCTGCAGCTCGGAATTTCCATAGGGCGAATATCATGTTTCCCTATATTATACTTATTTATTTGACCCGAATTAAGCCTTTATCGCCACGTTATTAGGGAACAGTGTGATTTTTCATATGAATGACTCCTTATTTATGTAGGTACAAACTAGCTGTCTGCCCGCGGCTACGTCCACGTTGTTTTTTCACTTTTCCGTGGTAATTTTTAACTATCCCACGGGAACTCTTTAATTTTCCGCGATTAAAAGTATTCAAGATGTTGACCAGGGACATAACGTACCACCATGCAAAATTTCATTAAAATCGGTCTAACAGTTTCGGAGATTAGTCCGTACAAACAGACAAAAAGAGGAAAAGAAGTTTACCTGATTATATTCTGTATTGTTTCTTACATCTCCCTGAATCGGTTTTAAGTATTTTTTTTCTATGTACAGTTTTTCGACCTTTACAGTTTTATTATATAGAGATCTATTTACCTGAACAAAATCATGTGGGGAGTTTCCACAAGGTACATTTTGTAAACACGCAATCGCTGAAAGCGTGTGCTTTTTTCAAAATGGATTTACAGATTGATGCTATTTTATTTATAAAGATGGCTTCGTTTAGTAATCGATAGGCTACTTTTTACTGCAGGAAAATTTGTATGCAAATGGGAAAAGTCAGACATGTAGGCTATTTCAAAAGCATGATCAAAGGTAATGTAAAGTCAAGGTTTTGCCATTGTATGTAACTTGACAATGATAATTAGTTAGAATACGTTGGGAAATAAAGGAAGCGCGTTATTAATTCGATGTTATTACCTTACAGTCTGTGAAGAAAAAATGTGATGCCCAAGAGCAATTAATAACAAAACGCGTGTAAACATAGACATTGTTGTTAGTTTTGCGGTAATTGTTCATACATTTACATTACAATGTTCTAAGAAAAGGTCATTTTGCTATGCTCTTGTAAAAACATTAAGATCATATTTCTGTTAGACATAATCAAAATTTGAACTGGGTTTTTTTTTAATAAGTACGACGGATCAAGCTTCACCGGACTTGCAGGGGAGCGGAAAGACTCTACCCCAAAGTAGTCATGTACCAACGCGTCTAGGGGCGACTCGAGGGAGCCTCGGACCTCGGCCTAGCGCGTTGATACTGAAAAACATCGTGAAGGAGACGACGCCTGAAGGGCTCCGTCTCTGAATATCAATAATTAAATATTTCTACCATATTAATTAAATATCAATTTAATGGTTCTTTAAGTAATAAAAATTATTTTTTTAAATTGTAGATAAGTATAAGAAAATATATTAAAAAAGAGATTACTTTTAGAATACTTTTCTTATCTAAAAGGCTTTGTACATTTTCTCATGTTTAATTTTAATTAATTTGTGGGAGTAGTGTTAGAATTATTTCCACATCTATTCATGAATAAAAAAAAAAACATTTTATTGGTATTCATTTTGTTTCACAATGTTAGACTACCGCCATCCCTTACTTCAGTTAGATTAAGCTACTTGAAATTATATCCTGTAAACATATACATTTATCTAATTTTGTATTTATTTCTATTGTTACAGAAAAATGGACGAACGAGCACGAGATATAGCAACATAACCATCAATGACATTAAACATAAAAAAAACAACATTATTTTTTTAAATTAAGTAAACCCCAGTTCCAAACGTCTGTGATTTTATATTATAAATAAAAGATCTCTCCAATCTAGCCTAAGGTTAACAAAGTGATAAATACAAACTATCAGAAAACGAAATGCTATAATACATTCTGGCATAAAATAATAATAAAAAAACATTGACAAGATATATGACATCTCTAACGTTTGAATAAAATAGTAAGCCTTCCAAATTTAAAATGCCAGCGATCCTCTCGAAGATTCGCGAGCAAGCTTCGCGCGTAAACTTGCAGCCGTCATTGGCGGTTGGCGTCGGAGTGGGCGTGGCCTTAGCAGCGTGTGCGTTGTATGGCACGAGAGAGAAGAAGCAAAGTCCACCGTGCAACAATAACAATAATGATTATAAGGTGAGCGTTTTCATGTAATATTATCATCATTCCACCGAAATCCGTTGGTTCACCGAAGACCACGTGACTGACACAAGCCTACGTCATTTTGCCTATTCATCCTTGTCGAATGCATGTAATAGACAACGATGAACAGCGCAAAATGACGTAGACTTGTGTCAGTCACGTGGTCTTCTTGTTAGACCTTGTTTTCTTGGACCATGGTCGTGGCTTACAAGCCGTAGATACACCCAATCTATGGATGCAGTCGTTACACGAGCCATGTCAGAAGCCTTATGAGGCTCAATAATTCTGACATTAGGGTTTGTGGGATAGTTATCTCGGACCTACACGATAAGCAAGCAAGCCGAAAGACATTCACCATTCGTTCTAGCGACCAATGGGGGAGGCCTTTGGCCAGCAGTGATCTGAGATTCAGTGAGATTTTAAATAATATACCTATTACTCTTCAGTGGATATCATAATTAATAGACGATATTTACCTATATATTTTTTAATAATATCGAATGATTACTTGTTTTTTTTATTGTTTACAGTTGATCAATTGGTTATTTACCTATATATTTTTTAATAATATCGAATGATTACTTGTTTTTTTTATTGTTTACAGTTGATCAATTGGTTTGTTAACAATTAATTACCATGGTTATAATAATATGAAGGTTGTGTGAGGTGGCACGAAAGATAATTTTAGGTTATTTCCATTTACATACCTACCTTAATTTGATTTGTAGCACGTGGAAGATATCTAAAATAGAAAATTAAAAATCAATTTTTATAATTGACTAAATTAAAGTCAATTCACTGTAATGTCTTGCGTAATTAATTAAGAATACTAATAAAATTGATTTGTATGTTTTTGTTAATTAGTTCAGTATGTTAATTATAAACATTAAAACTTTTATACCAGATTTTTACCTAGGCCTTCTTTTCTAAGAAATCACTGATGTGGCACTCCAAATGCGCAGCTGCAAAAAGCAGCTTACTATCTAGTTAATTGATGATGGCATTATATGATTTTTTCATCATATCTTTACTTTTGAACACGCTCTTATTAGCTTCACTTGTAACTATGAATGTAAGAAAATCTTGGAATTTTAATTTGACCCACTTCCCGGTCTTCGATTAGGATGAAATTTTGCACACGCTCTGAGTTCTGATGACAATACATGACTAGCTAAGAAACGTCATTACAAATCCAATATGGCGGCCTCCCCAAGATGGCGGACTGGCTGTTTGAAATCCACCCCCATGATATGGGTATCAAATGAAAGGGTTTGCTTTCAGGAATACAAAAAAATAGTCACGTGACTTAAATCCAATAGCCATATCGACGTCCAAGGTGGCGGACAGGAAGCGTGTTTTTTAGTTTTCTAAACTATTATATTATTATTCTGTAAATATCACTGACTTATTAGTTGTTACTACAGTACTGCTACCTAACCTACCTTTTTAAGGAAGGTGTTGCTATAATCCCTATGAATCCCTATGCAAGTTAGAAATCCGGATTTTTTTTGGTTGCAAAGTTACCCTACTTTATAGTTATCCCAAGAAGAAAGAATTGAGTCCATTTTTGAAACGAAATCTACACGGTAGAGGCGCTCTGTAAAAAATAATTATATAAAATTGTGCTCAGCGTCTTAAGTGGATTTTGGCCTCTGACAGTAGAAAATATAATAATATTTCTTTTTTCTTTTCTTTTTTCAGGTGGCAAAGAATGGCAAACTGCAAGCATTTGGCAATGGCAAGTCAGAAACCTGTGGGGGCAGATGTGGTGCAGAACAATGTGCCCTATGCCGGGGAGAAGTCGACACGGACAACAAACAGAACATCGTAAGTCTGATATGTTTTATTGTGCGGCTTGTAACACCGTAGGTGATTCAGAGGAAGAAAAAAATATTCAGGTAGCTCCTGTGTTAAAAACAGTATAACCTATTTTAAGGTATCTGTTATAGCAGCGTATAGGTATGGTTCAGCATAAGTGTTACGAAAGTATCTCCACATGCATAGCATCTCCGTATGAATAGCTGACGTAACGGAGGTTCCGGGTTCGAATCCCGTTGGGGACTCGTCGAACAAATACCACTTTGTGAGACTTTCCTCAGTTTGGTTAGGACTAAGCAGGCTGAATCACCTGATTGTCCAAAAACGAAGATGATTCCGTGCTTCGGAAGGCAAGTACCTAAAGCCGTTGGTCGCGGCTACTATCTACGAATGTAGTCTTTATAGGAGCCATGTCGGAAGCCTATGGCGGTTCTATAATTCCGACACCAGGGTTAGTGAGGTAGGTTAACCTCGAAGCCCACACGATAAGCAAGCAAGCATCTCTGTACATATAAGCTGTGTGCCAGAAGACGTACGAGGTAGACCGACGATCTAGGGGGCCGTCCATTAATCACGTGATCTTTTTTTTAGCATTTTTTAACCCCCCCTCCCCCTTGGTGATACGTGGTGAGGTTTAAGACTACCCCCACCCCCCCACTCAAATCACGTGTATTTTTAGTACCTGCAAAGAATCTTAAAATTTTTAGAAGATTATCTTTAAATACAGATAGTAGCAGTATAAAGTATAACCTCATTTTATTCTGAAATTAAGGACTGTGATAAAAATGCCTAGACGGAAAGGTTACAGGTTGTTTTTGATTGGAAAAAATAAGCCGCTGCCGCCGCTTGTCTAGAAGCCGCTGGGTGCGGGCAGCAGCGCAGAATCAATGGTTGTGGAGGATTGGAAATCTTTGGGGGCGGCATTTGTCCAGCAGTGGACGTTTTTTGGCTGAAATGAATGATGGCATAATATCAAGAAGGTGACACCAGCATATCTCGGTCTTATCTTTTACCACAGAATACCAAATAGTAGTCCCTACAGAAGCTGCACTAGGCGACATAATTCATATAAATTGCAACCCTAGCTCCGTTATAATAAAGTGCAATTCAGATCGCACGGCGCTAGCACAGAATACCAAATAGTAGTCCCTAGTGGCGCTAGGCGAGGCTAGGCGAAAAGAAGTAGTTGCTGCATCTCTCTCTCTCGCGTATTGCGCCACTCTACTAACACATTTAGGGAATGGGGAATTGGTCCGCAAAAGGCCCGAGACCGCTCGGCCGGGCGGTAGGTAGTTATAGCGCACAAGTACATGGAGTGACGGAGGCCTGCTTTTACTTTACAGGAAGACGCAGACGAGACCCTCTCAACAGAAGAGAAGAACGTGCCAGGTCTTAACCTGGAGTTTCTCCGCCAGCTGGTCTCCTTAGCCAAGATCATGATCCCAGGGTTCAGAAGCCACGAGGTCGTGTTGCTCTCTGCGCATACATTATGTCTCTTTACGAGGACTTTCCTGTCGATATACGTCGCGTCTTTGGAAGGATCCATTGGTAAGAACATTTTAGCTTGTCTTGTTGTCTTTACAGACGTTTTGTATAGTCTGTTTTCTTTTATTTGGGACTTATGTAAAACATTGTTAAGCCTGACCGGCAAATAAAAAGCCTGCTCTCGGGTGCCGACATGTTATGTAGTTTCTCTCGAAAATTGCATTTTTTTATTGAAATTTCGTAATATAGTGAGTTTATTTTTATTTTTCTGGTTGCTCCTTACATATTATTTAATACATTAATCCTCCCACACACAAATACATCCCCACTGACGAGTAGGTACGTACTAATAACAAGAATATGTCTAAAAATCTGCTCCCCAAGTTCTGGGGTTGTTTTGGCAGAGATCAGAGGCGCATTTGCTGTTGAGACCTCGCCAGAAGACCCGTTACATCCTCAGGACAATTAATGCAAATATAAATATTATTATTCCCTCTGTTTACAGTGAAACACATAGTCCAGAAGGACCTCCGAGCATTCGCCGCCCTCCTGTTACAATGGTTCGGCATAGCCGTGCCTGCGACCTTCATAAACTCCATGATCAGATACCTGGAGGGTCGACTGGCCTTGGCATTCCGAACCAGGCTGGTCAACCACGCTTACGAGCTATACTTCAAGAACCAGACTTACTACAGGGTCGCCAACCTGGATGCTAGGATTGAAAACGCTGATCACAGGTTAGTACTGTGGCATCGGTTACGCCATTTCTTTTCCTTATCGGTCTGGCTGGAAGTACATTCTAAAGGATAATGGGTAATTTTTTGGGCCCCGTACCCAAAAAATAATAATTACTGTAGCATTATGAGATATGTCGGGTTTGGGTTTTGTCGGGTAATGGAGTAGTTTGATCAACCCAAGACAGAATGTCTGAATTCAATTGGAGGAAAAATATATGTTCATTAGAAAAACTGAATTTTCATTGTTATTTATTAATTTTTCCATGAATTCTTAATGCGCAATGATTTAAATCAGGGTATGTTTTAGAAATAGGATTGTAGTTGAGATCAATGATATTAAAGTACTCCATACGGGCAATAAAAACCGACATATTTCATAATGCTACAATTAACGTTGTTTCTGGGTACGCTCTTACCCATTCTCCTTTGAATCTATTTCGAGGCATAGTGGTGGTGGTGATGGTAGTGGTCATCATGACTTTCCGTAAGGAACATAGGATGACATCTCAAAAATAATATTCAACTACTATACTTTGCTGAATTTTAATTTTGAGATTTCAATCTCCATAGGAAAAGTTGTTTATTTTCATGAGTACTACCACCACGTTGTGGATAGACAACCAGTTAAATTTCACGGTGTATAGGCACTGGGCGGTCACTCCATACAGAAAATGCATTTTGACAACCTACTTCTTTTTGAATAACAAGTGAATATCAACTACAAGTCAATGGCGCTAGGCGCTATGTAAAACACCCCCGAACACCACCGGCGGAGTCCCGCGCTGCCTGCGGGGTGCGGGGCGTGGGGCGCTATATTGGGCGGGAACTCATTTTGGCGCGGGAGTGTCCTTTCTGTACGGGTTAGTACTATTATTTTCTTCTGTGGTTTAGGGTGAAGCTAGGTCAATGACCTTTCTGACAAACAATCAATGGTATTGGAGTTATTGAGCCGTCAAACCCTAGGTACTTATTTTACAAACCGAGGTGAACGGCTTGACATGACTTTGGAAAGGCGAATCTTCTTGATTAAGCCTGCCGTTGACCTCGGCTGAAGAATAAATGTGATGATACTAAAACAATATACTGATCAAATTAAGGACACAGGTATACCAGAAGCTGTACCCTCAATGTTTCATATTTAGGTATTTAATACGTCAGAACAATTATGTATTTAAAATTTTGACCTGATACTTATTATTTTTATCGTAATAAGATTTTCAACCGATTTCTCAATTCAACCTGAGTGTTTTTTAAAATATCTACGCTAAGGTTGATCACTTAGTAAGAGTCAACCAGACCAGTCCACAATCCAAGAGTTATGATTACTTATGATGCTTCATTATCAAATTCGGAATAATATTTTTCTAGTTATCCTCTCTTAGACAGCTTATTAAGCGGTTCGAGCCAATTTTAAGTTAAGACAATCAGCCCTTTGTTGACCGTGCTCAAAGTCACCCAAAGAGTTGTGGAAAGGGTTGTGATTGAAGATAAAAATGTGATTAAAAATAGAAGAGGCGCGATCGAATCACCAAAACGTAAAACCAAAGTCACATAGTCCAAAGAATCGCTAAGCTTAAGTGGCAGTTGGCGTGGCACGTTGAGCGTAGAACTGACGGTGGTTCAGACAGAATGGCTCTTGAAGGGAGCTGTGGCGTGGGCAGGCCACAAGCAGGCCTCCGTCACTCTATGTACTTGCGCGCTATAACTACCTACCGCCCGGCCGAGCGGTCTCGGGCCGACTGCGGACCAATTCCCCATTGCCTAAACGTGTTAGTAGAGTGGCGCAATACGCGAGAGAGAGAGATGCAGCAATTACTTCTTTTCGCCTAGCGCCGTGCGATCTGGATTGCACTTTATTATAACGGTGCTAGGGTTGCAATTTTTATGAATTATGTCGCCTAGTGCAGCTTCTGTAGGGACTACTATTTGGTATTCTGTGCCACAAGACAAGGTGGTGGTTGCGGGCCAAGCAATACCCATCGCTGTGGAGATCTTGAGGGGAGGCCTTTGCCCAGCATTGGACGTCTTTTGGTTGAAATGATGATGATGATCCTGCCAAATCATGGTTAGTCCCTGAAACCGTTCTCCTCCGCAAACGAACGCCACTTGAACTGTCAACCACGGACAGTCTTGCTTTCCTTCTGATTAACGTTTGTTCCAATTGACGGCTCCGCCCGTAGACTAGTTGGTAGTATAGTAGTTGCCTTCGGAGCACAGGGTCGCAGTTTCAAATCCCGCCCAGGGCAAACATTCGTGTGATGAGCACTTGTCTGGATGTTGTATATTTATATATGTATCTATATCCCATAGTACTGGCTCTGCCTTGTTTGGGGTCAGATTGCCGTGTTTGAGATGTCCCCTGTCAAGTCCGGCGAAGCTTGATTGGTCGTACTTTTTCGACAGAAACATAGGTCAATTAAAAAAAGTAAGAAAAGAGATGTCCCCACATATTTATTGATTTCATTTTGGATCTTTTGTATTTGTCCTCAATAAAAGCCAATGTTCTCTTCCCCAGGTTAACAGAAGACGTATCAGTGTTCGCGCAGTCTGTGGCGCATCTGTACAGCTCGCTTACAAAGCCGTGCTTCGATTTGTTGCTCATAGTGCTCACTCTCGCGAGCTACTCCAGCCGAATGAAGGGAAATATATTCATCGGTAAGTTGCTATAGTTACGTCACATAAGCTAGCGTCTTTTGTTTCTGTCTTAGGATTCAATGCGAGGTGGATTGGCTTTAAAGACTGTGGGTGGTCTTTAAGCGTTTTTGAGCGTCTTCCAGTAGGTAAAATCATAGGCAGCCAGGGGGTTAAGCAAAAGATGGACGCGAATCGCGACGACGACACTCGAAAGTTGCTAGTGTGCGGGGGTTGTTAGAGCCACATAGATTTAGTAATAGAACATGAAGTTATTGATAAACACAATCAGGGTACAATTTATCAATCATTGTTTATTTAGAGTAGTGCTTCTTAACTTTATAGAGGGAGATTTGAGGGACCGTTTTACAAAATTTGTTTTACCGGGGACCACCCAGTTAGTTTATTGGTAAATATACGATAGCTAAATGTTAATAAATACATTGACTTGATATATCTGTAAATAAAACACGCATAATTTGACTACTAACTTCTACTTCCTTGATAGCCCAATTTAAAAAAAACTCGTCATATTGCGGAATATCAATAAAACAAATTTTATAATGGTTATTTATGCCAGAAACACTAAACAAAATAACGTGGCCTCCCTAGGCTATTTTTTTTCTTTACCAGCAATAGTGATGTTGACTGTATTCAAAATAAATTATCTTACGCTATGTAGGAAATAAAACATCTGAAATTTCTCTAATATAATTATGTAGGGGCGATTTTTGCAAATTTTATGATATGTTATTGAAAATCAATATAAAAATCGTACAAAAACGGCAACACAAGCTAGTGACGTCATAAGCTATCCCTTTAATTTTTCATATAAAATATTGTTTTTGACATTTCACAAAATGAAGCTCTTTTGAATAATAGCCAGTCAACATCCATGTCTCAATAGTGTAACCGACCTGTATTGTATTTTTGTCCTTGTTCCTGTTTTGTTTTGATTTATCTTTGTATCAAATTGTTTTGATCTACTTAAGGGGCTCCCCTATGCTAAGTGGCGCCGCCGTCCGTTAAAAAATAATAACTCGCGAAGTATACATTTTTTATAAAATCCGGTAGGTCATTTTCAAGTTGGCGTGCTATAGTATATGTAGCGGCTATAAACTGTATTTATTATAGTCCGCTGTAGTTACAGATAGAAAATTTGCTAAAAACGGCCACTTTTGGCAAATTTTCTATCTGTAACTTCATCGAACTCAAACTAACAGAGTTGATGGCTTCTATATATCCTAAAACACCAAATCTTTAAAATGACCGTCCGGATTTTATAAAAAATGTATACTTCGCGAGTTATTATTTTTTAACGGATGGCGGCGCCACTTAGCATAGAGGAGCACACCAACAACAAAATGTATCTTATGCTCGACAATGTATCTTACATTTTGTTGTTGGTGTGCCTAAATCAAATAAATAAAATCCCTATTTTTGAACAAAACTCCCTCTGTCAGGTCCGAGCCTGTCATTCGTGGTGATCTGCATCACGGGTCAGATCCTGCGCCTGCTGTCGCCGCGCTTCGGCGCGCTGGCTGGTGAGGAGGCGCGCATGAAGGCCAACCTGCGACACGTGCACTCAAGGCTCATCGCGCACGCCGAAGAAGTCGCCTTCTACGGCGGACACAAGGTATACTATCGCTTGACACAACTAACACATAGGCCATTTCTCAAACACACTTGATGTACAGTGTACACTGAGAAACGGACACAAGGTATACTATCGCTTGACACGACTAAAACATAGGCCATTTCCAAACACACTTGATGCACACTGAGAAAGTCGCCTTCTACGACGGACACAAGGTATACTTTCACTTGAATTCAATCAAGTAACTCAGCACGACGCGCTGTTTATCAAACATACATTGAAGCGCACTGAAGAAGTCGCCTTCTACGGCGGACACAAGGTATACTATCGCTTGACACAACGCACAACACACATTGAAGCGCACTGAAGAAGTCGCCTTTTACGGCGGAATAGGCCATTTCTCAAACACACTTGATGTACACTGAGAAAGTCGCCTTTTTCCGCGGAGACAAGGTATACTATCGCTTGAATTCAATTAAGTAGCTCAGCACGACGCGCTGTTTATTAAACACACATTGAAGCGCACTGAAGAAGTCGCCTTCTACGGCGGACACAAGGTATACAATCGCTTGACACAACGAACACATAGATAGGCCATTTCTCAAACACACTTGATGCACACTGAGAAAGTCGCCTTCTACGACGGACACAAGGTATACTATCGCTTGACACAACTAACACATAGGCCATTTCTCAAACACAATTGATGCACACTGAGAAAGTCGCCTTCTACGGCGGACACAAGGTACACTATCGCTTGACAAAACACTAAGGCTAATTTTCAAACACACTTGATGCACACTGAGAAAGTCGCCTTTTTCCGCAGAAACAAGGTATACTATCGCTTAACACAACGGACACAGGCCATTTCTCAAACACACTTGATGCACACTGAGAAAGTCGCCTTCTACGGCGGACACAAGGTATGTTCAAGAAATAGCTAAGCGCTTCGGTAGACAAAGGACTCACTCACTGAAGGACGTACAATTTCTCGAACTCATTGACGCGACGTTTTTACATATCACCACAAAAGAAAATAATAGTACTACCCGATATCACGCAGAGGACGCTTTTTATAAAGGACTCAGAGTATCTGAATATGGATGTACACAGGACACATTATTTTAAGATCATCGCTTATAAGTAAAATGTCCTGGAAGTCTTTAGGCGATTCAAAAAATAACCACTTAGATAGAATCTTTAAGATTAATTAAATACATGTCTTATCTAAATTTGGAACTAAAATAACCTGTATTATGTGATGTCGGGTCTTCTTTCCTTTATTTTTTTGTCCTTTTATGAAAAACGTATTCGACTAGCCAATCAAGTAGCAATAGTTTAGCAGCTCTCCCAGCATCGAGTGGGTTGTAACGAGGTATCTTGCATTTCACCTCGTTCCTACTTCGTTCCTACCTCATTTCTCATCTCATTTACCATTTCTTCTACTAAATTTGAATGTTTATTTTTGGAATTCATTCGACAATCATCCGTCAAATCATCCATTTTTATTTTCATTCTTCCTTCTGGCTTCAACCTCGCAACATTCTCCTTATGTATTTTATATCTTCTAAAAACTTTGCAACTGTTATTATCACGTTATTATGATATTTTAAAGATGTGTCGTTTTTGTGAACTTTAATAAAAGTACAGTGTAGTGCATTCAGCGTTTTAATTCGTCACAATTCAATTCGTCGTAATTGAATCACAACGCGTAACTTCAACCTTCTTCAAGAGTTCACGCCGCAGGCTCGTCCAGGAGCAAAGCGAGCCGCGGGCGTGACAGGGTTATGTTAGGTTATTCTCTGCATAGATATTCCAAGCTACTAAATACCTCATTGTTCCAGGTGGAACACGAGCAGTTGCAGAGCGCGTACCAGCAGCTGACGGCGCAGATGACTCAGGTGTTCAAGGCCAAGCTGTGGTACGTGATGCTGGAGCAGTTCTGCATGAAGTACGTGTGGTCCGGCACCGGCATGGTCATGCTGGCGCTGCCCATACTCACTGGCTCCAAAAAAGGTCAGTTGCTACTCCGACAGATGGGACCATGGTCCAACAAAACAAGGTCTAACAAGAAGACCACGTGACTGACACAAGCCTACGTCATTTTGCGCTGTTCATCCCTGTCTATTACACGCATGCGACAAGGATGAATAGGCAAAATGACGTAGAAATGACGTACACTTGTGTCAGTCACGTGGTCTTCTTGTTAGACCTTGTTTTCTTAGACCATGGATAGGACAAAGGAACGAACTTGAAATAAAGGGATAAAATGATAAAATACAATGAAACCTGTTGAAAATGAAAATTTGTAATAAATTATACCAATTAGTTTGTAATATATTTTCAGATGTGTTAATTTTTTTGTTATGAAACGAGTTCATATGTTCATATGTTTTATTTCAGGCTCGACGGGCGACAGTATAAGTGAAAGAGCTGAATACATGACGACTTCTAGAAACCTGCTGAATTCTGCCGCGGACGCCATTGAGAGACTCATGTCCAGCTACAAGGTAAGTGTTTCCCTTGGTAAAGAAACAATAAATAAAATTATTTCATCCATATAACATAATAAAGCCCGCCAAGACCAAAAAAATAAAAAAAACCAAGCCATATTGAGAACTTCAATGGAACTAATATTTAAATGCCATAAACATAAAAATATACAAGTGGCGCCCCCAGAGCAGGTTTTTGAATTTACTGGTATCTGTTTTATGTAAATCCGGACAAAAGTTCATTGACCTCTTTCTTTTCTTCAAAGTTATTAAAAATAATGTAACGCCAAAATGTCTGGCAAGGTCACACGCTCAACCCGCCTTCTACTACGGTATAGCAAATTACGTATTTTGCGATAATTTCTTAAAGTATAATCGTATCGTTTGAAAAAAATGTGCGCATTGTATGCAGGCGTCAATAATATGAAACAAACCATAGTAGAACAATCTTGGATTATCGCGGTTGTTAATTGCACAAAATCGTGGAGAAAACCCGTGAAAATGTGTGTTAGTGAAACCATAGTAGATTTTTATTACGCTCTCGTGTTACCAGTTATGACATAATAATAATAATATTTATTTGTGCAATAAATAGATTACAATGCAGTCTTATGGTACCTTCGATCAAATATAGCATAGATATACGAACGCCGCTCAAAAAACGGCACCAGCAAAGAAAGGCCATAATCTAACGTGTGGCATTGACGGCCTTGCTTCTGTCTCAGTCGCTTAATGGCCGCGCGCCGGCGCAAATGTCTGACGTTGACGACAATGCCTAGGTGTGCAGTACAAATGTGCAAAAACCACACAATAAAACCGCAAAAAAAAATTGGTATCGTACTTTCAGTAAGTATGGTTTTTAAATCACGATATATTTAGTATTTATTGAATTACGTGTTATTTAAACACACTTGTATAGACGGCCATCTAGTGAAGAATAGCAAATTTTTTTACGATAACGGATAAGTGAACTTCAATAGGTTGCTTTTTAAAATTCAACTACTCGCTTCTAGAGGGCATTCGCGCAAAAACCCCTCGCTTATGTGGCAATTTCATACTTTATTGCAATGGTCTAGAATTCATTTTGATATAATTATATTAATCAAATGATGTTCTTTTATTATTGGAAAACGTACTTGTTGATATCGTTAGCGGAAAAAGATGATTTTTCAGTAACTTACACAAATAGATTTGTACAATATTGTCTAAGCATTAAGGACTAAATTTGAAATTAAGCCAACAACTTAAAGGCTGTTTTGTACATAGTTTCAACGGTACGATATCTGTATATGTCGATAATTGACGCGCTGCGTTTGATTTTGTATGAGATCGTGGGTCTATGCTATATTTGATCGAAGTATGGTACTAATTATTTAGCAAGTATATACGACCCTGCTCTTTAAACTAGGATCATCTCCTGTATTTTAAAGAACAGTGTTCAACCGTGTGTTACAACATAGTTTGTGACAAAAATAAATAGTTATGACATCGTGTATAGATGTAATTTAGTATTGATTGTTGTGTTTGTATGTGTTATGTAGGAGATAGTGACGCTGGCGGGGTACGCGCTGCGCGTGTCAGACATGCTGACGGTGTTCGGGGAGGTCGCGAGCGGGCAGTGCGTGCGCGCCGTGCATGTGAGCGGGCAGGGGGGCGCGGGCTTCAAGGTCACCTTCCACCACAACAGGCCCACGCCCATGGGTGAGCGACACAATACTTCTTCTTCTTTTCGAGTCGACAGTAAACTCAGATACCGCATTTACACATTCGAGCTCGCGACTCGCCTCGCCACTCGTCGAAACATTCGACGAAACATTCGTGTGCGAGTGCTGACGCGAATGTCTGTTCACACATTCGTGGAGTATTCAGTTTGATACTTGCACGCCAACATGGAGGACTTACAAGTAATTGCAGCATGCGCTCTACACTTGATGTGTATAGATAAAAAAAAACTGTAAAACACGTTCGTTGCTCCACTCCATCTTTATGTGCCGCAATACGTGCTGCCGCTACAGAAGCTAAACGTCAACTGAAAGCACGCGAATGTGTGAACACTACGTTCGCGCTCGCCACTCGCGGTCTTTGACTCGTGCTCGAAAAACCGCTCCCGACGCGAACGCGCGAGTCGCGCGGCGAGTGACGAGCCGAATAGCGAGTGCGCTGTTTACACATGCGTGCTCGCGATTCGCCGCGTGATTCGCCTCGCCACTCGTGCGAATGTGTAAATGCGGTAAGACAGTCCCGGCCCAAAAACCAGCCACTCTCTAGCGTCGTCAGTAGCCTTCATCAAGTCCTCGCGCGTGCAGGCGACAGGACCAGATGGGCAGCTAATGAGATGGTCCATTTTCTGGGGAACCATACCACACAATACTGTGTACTGTATTGACACCCAATGCAGAAAGACACACTATACAAAGAAACAGAACAAAATAGAAGAGTCAATACGCGTCATTTAGCAATTTCTACCAGGCAACTAATACGTCTTCTCCTTTTAAATTGCACGTAAATCCGGTGAAGTTGATTGGTCGTACCTTTTCGACACAAGCTAGGTCAATTAAAAAAAATTTACTAAATTGAAAAAGGCCAGAAATCCGTCTTATGTACCTAAATAAATTTTATTTTTATTAGTTATACTAAATCGTTATGGAAATCTAAATTATAAAGATTTCTTATTTAAAAGGATATTTTGTTTGATTTGGTGAGGTGAGTTTTAGTGGGAAGGTGTAAAAATGAATGTTAGTGAGCAATGAAATCAAAGATATACACAAACAAACATACACGTTCAGTGACTGATTGATCCCCTACGTTTGCAGCAGGCCTCCGTCACTCCATGTACTTGCGCGCTATAACTCCCTACCGCCCGGCCGAGCGGTCTCGGGCCGACCCAGGACCAATTCCCCATTCCCTAAACGTGTGACGTAGAGTGGCGCAATACGCGAGAGAGAGATGCAGCAACTACTTCTTTTCGCCTAGCGCCGTGCGATCTGTATTGCACTTTATTATAACGGAGCTAGGGTTGCAATTTATATGAATTATGTCGCCTAGTGCAGCTTCTGTAGGGAATACTATTTGGTATTCTGTGGTTTGCAGGCAAGGTGATATACACGGACGACCAATCGATCCACTTGCGCAACGTGCCGATAGTGACGCCGGCGTGTGACGTGGTGGCCAGTGACGTCACTCTAGACATCGCGCCCGGCACGCATCTGCTCATCGTGGGGCCCAACGGCTGCGGCAAATCCAGGTAAAGGAGTAATGAGTTTAAATCATGTACGAGAAAGATGACATAGGCGGAACACTTTAAAGAACCAACACGGTTTGAAATCATACTGGACATACATACATACATACATAAACTCACGCCTCTTTCCCGGAGGGGTAGGCAGAGACCACTTCCTTCCACTTGCTACGATCCAAACATACTTCTTTCGCTTCATCCACACTCATTAATCTCCTCATACAAGCTCGTCGGTTTAGAGTACTCTTGACCCGACCTTTTGTCAGAACTGTATTTGTGTGTGTGTGTGTGTGTGTGTGTGTGTGTGTGTGTGTGTATGTTTGTAATGAATAAACTCAAAAACTACTGAACCGATTCTATTCTTTTACCATTAGAAAGCTACATTCGCCGTGAGTAACATAGGCTAACTTTTAACGCGGGAAAATGCCTCATTCCCACGGGAAAAACTGTTAACGCGGGCGGAGCCGCGGCAGAAAGCTAGTAAAAATATAATAAACTTACAAACCATGGTCTAAGAAAACAAAATCTTTTATTCCGACCACGCGACTTGACACAAGCCTACGTCATGCTGTTCATCCTTGTCGATTAACACGCATTTGACAAGGATGAACAGCATGATGACGTAGGCTTGTGTCAAGTCACGTGGCAGCCTGCCTCCGGGTCACAACCTGCAATGGCCGACCTGGAAGTCATTAAATCGCTTGCGTACCCAGGTCGGCCGCTGCAGAGTTAACATGGCTAAATGGGGCTTCATTAACCAATTCCGCACAAGCTGCGACTGTGGAGCCCCCCGGCAGACCATGACGCACCTTCTCTCATGCCCTTTGTGTCCGGCCACCTGCACCAAGAAGGATCTGTCTGGGGCAACAGATTGCGCCATTTCTGTTGCGGAGTACTGGGCAAAACAAATATGACCATTGACTCGAAGAAGAAGACGTGGCCGGAATAGTAGACCTTGTTTTCTTAGAGCATGAACCTTACTATGATTGTGGTCAGTCTGTTCCGCATCATCTCGGGGCTGTGGCCGGTGTTCGGCGGCGAGCTGCACGTGCCGCGGCCCTGCGCATGCGCACACTGCGCCGACGACAGCCCGCTCGGCGACCACACGCACTGCACCAGCAGGCCCATCATGTTCTACATACCGCAGAGGTCAGTATCCGCTGTCAGGCAGCCGTTCAGGTATCAATCCCTTCAGATGTTAAATACTTCTGGTATCAATCACTTCGGATATCAACCCCTTCCGGTATCAACCCCTTTAGGTGATAATCCCTTCAGCTATCAATCACTTTAGGTGTTAATCACTTCAGGTATCAATCCTTTCAGGTAGCAAGCCTTTTAGGATGATACCTAAAAGGCTTGCTAAGTTGCTACCTGAAAGGATTGATACTTAAAGGAACGTCCCTTTAAGTATCAATCCCTTCAGATATCAATTACTTAGGTCAGTTCAGGTCTCAATCCTTTCAGGTGTTAATCACTTTAGGTATCAATCCCTTTAGATGTTAATTACTTCAGGTATTATTCACATCGGGTATCAATCCTTTCAGGTGTTAATCACTTCAAATATCAATCCTTTCAGGTATCAGTCCCTTTAAGTATCAATCCCTTCAGATATCAATCACTAAAGGTACTTTCTTTTGGCATGGTAGCAATGGGATTCTATTCTACCTGTAGACCATACTTTTTGACAAATTAGTTAAATACATAAAAAGATTCGGGGGAACTCGGCCTTTCGCGTTGCTACAGAACACAAAAAAATGTTTTGTCTTTCTTATAACATTTTAATTTGTCCCGCAGGCCATACATGTCCCAAGGCTCTCTGATCGACCAAGTGACGTATCCGTCGCGCGTGTCACTGGACGACAAAGAAGCGGAGGCGCGCGCGGCGCACATACTGCGGGTGGTGCGGCTGGAGGGGTGCGGGGCGCGGCACGGGGGGCTGCGGGCCGTGCGGGACTGGCGCGCCACGCTCAGCGGCGGGGAGAAGCAGCGCATGGCCATGGCCAGGATGTTCTACCACAGGTACACACACACACACACACACACACATACTGCGGGTGGTGCGGCTGGAGGGGTGCGGGGCGCGGCACGGGGGGCTGCGGGCCGTGCGGGACTGGCGCGCCACGCTCAGCGGCGGGGAGAAGCAGCGCATGGCCATGGCCAGGATGTTCTACCACAGGTACACACACACACACACACACACACACATACTGCGGGCCGTGCGGGACTGGCGCGCCACGCTCAGCGGCGGGGAGAAGCAGCGCATGGCCATGGCCAGGATGTTCTACCACAGGTACACACACACACACACACACACACACACACACACATACACACATACACACACACAGAGCCAAATGCGTCGTGCAATCCCAGAACACCACAATTTGTCTTTACTTTATTATTAGTAAAATAGAATAGAAACAATTTCTGTGGTAACAATAGTAACATAGGTTATCTGTTACCTGTTACGGTACCTAAACGTGAATAAATAAAGGGTTGTTTGATATATCTGCAAATTAGTTTTCTGTCCCGCGGCATGTTAATAACCACTGGTCCGCGGATCACCGGTTAATAACCCCAGGTTTAATTGAATGTGTGTGTCCATAGTGGTCCGCGGACCACCGGTTATTAACCCCAGCTTTAATTAAATGTGTGTGTCCACCAGTGGTCCGCGGATCACGGTTAATAGCCACTGGTTTAATTGAATGTGTGTGTCCACCAGTCGTCCGCGGACCACCGGTTAATAACCACTGGATTAATTGAATGTGTGTGTCCACCAGTCGTCCGCGGACCACCGGTTAATAACCACTGGTTTAATTGAATGTGTGTGTCCACCAGTCGTCCGCGGACCACCGGTTAATAACCACTGGTTTAATTGAATGTGTGTGTCCACCAGTCGTCCGCGGACCACCGGTTAATAGCCACTGGTTTAATTGAATGTGTGTGTCCACCAGTCGTCCGCGGACCACCGGTTAATAACCACTGGTTTAATTGAATGTGTGTGTCCACCAGTCGTCCGCGGACCACCGGTTAATAGCCACTGGTTTAATTGAATGTGTGTGTCCACCAGTCGTCCGCGGACCACCGGTTAATAACCACTGGTTTAATTGAATGTGTGTGTCCACCAGTGGTCCGCGGACCACCGGTTAATAACCACTGGTTTAATTGAATGTGTGTGTCCACCAGTCGTCCGCGGACCACCGGTTAATAACCACTGGTTTAATTGAATGTGTGTGTCCACCAGTCGTCCGCGGACCACCGGTTAGTAACCACTGGTTTAATTGAATGTGTGTGTCCACCAGTGGTCCGCGGACCACCGATTAATAACCACTGGTTTAATTTGAATGTGTGTGTGTTGCGCAGGCCCGTGTACGCGCTGCTGGACGAGTGCACGTCGGCTGTGTCGATGGAGACGGAGGTGGTGATGTACGAGGAGGCCGTCAAGGAGGGCATCACGCTGCTCTCCATCACGCACCGCCCCAGCGTCTGGTGAGCACATCTTTTTTTTTTCTAGCCTGTTGCGTCCCACTGCAGGGCAAAGGCCTCTCTCATCTCCTTCCACTTTCCCCTATCCCTCCCTATGCTCTCCCACTCCCCAGAGTACGCATCCAGCTCGTCTCGCCACCTCTCGCGGGGCCGACCACAACACCTTTTTGCATTTTGAGGCATCCAATTGTTAGTTCTTTTGGCCCAGAGTTCAATCGGCATACGGGTGACGTGGCCTGCCCAGTCCCACTTTAAGTGGGCGGCCTTCTGAGCTACATCAATTATTTATGTCTTGGACCGCAGCGTCGTATTTCTAACTCGGTCACTCAGTCTTATTTATTTATTTATTTATTTTGTTTATTTAGGAACAAACAGTCGTGTACAAATATCAGCTTAAGTCTAATAATATATATAAACAGACCTACAGTTCCCTATGGTGATATAAAACTTAATACACGATACAGGATTTGGTATATTTCTTACACCGAGTATGCTGCGCTCCATATTACGCTGGCACATCTATACTAATATTATAAACTGGCTTTCCGCCGCGGCCCACGTTAACAGTTTTTCCAGTGGAAATGAGGCATTTTCCCGTGGTAAAAGGTAGCCTATGTTATTCAGGGTGAATGTAGCTTTCTAATGGTGAAAGAGTTTTTAAAATCGGTTCAGTAGTTTTTGAGTTTATTCATTACATACATACACACACAAAAATACAAATCTTTCTTCTTTATAATATTAGCATGATAAATGGGACATCTCACACACGGCCATCTGACCCAAAACTAGGCAGAGCCTGTACTATGGGGGACACACAGTTGATATACATACATATATAAATATACAACATAAATATACTATAAATATACATAATATAAATATACATAATATACATAATATAAATATACAACATCCAGACACAAGGCAAACACAAGTGCTCATCACACGAATGTTTGCCCTGGGCGGGATTCGAACCCGCGACCCTGTGCTTCGTAGGCAGACGTACTACCAACTGGGCTACAGGGTCGTCAAGAGAGAAAGATTGTTTCTCTGTTTGTTTGCATCGAATAGGCTCCGAAACTATTGAACCTATTTTTATTTAATCACTGTTGGGAAGCTACTTTATCCCTGGGGAACATAGGCTATATTTTATCTTCAAAAAAATATGAGTTAAGATTTTTGAGAAATCTATTATTTTCCGAGTTATTATTTTTAGGGTGGCGTGGCCACTTAGCATAATTGGAGCCCCTTAAGTCAGTTTTGAAGTGTAACGTAGTGTGATTCCATTGATTGTGGGGCCATTGAGTGAACCCATAGTGGAAGCACGGACTACTAAAAAAAACCTCCATGGCCCCACATTTGGACATCCTGGACAGGGAACGTGTTAAGTGTTGTATTAATTCCGACCCCTCCCGTCCCCAGGAAATACCACACGCACGTTCTGGAGTTTGACGGCGCCGGCAACTGGTCGTTCAGGCCATTAGACAAGGACGCGCCGGTCACCGCCGTCACCGCCACCGCCATCGCCGACGCACACGAGGACACCAAGGCACTCGCGTGAGCGACGGCTCAATACCCGAGAACCCAGGCCGATAAAAAAAAGTTATACCACAAAGAAAAACCGGCTAGCCAGGCCGTTAAAGCTTTCGGTCTTAGAAAGAAGTTACATAGGCGTGGAGCGCAAGTCAATCTTCTATGGTATTTTTTAAACGAGCTTTTAACATATGTTTAACTTTTTTGTGATAATAGTGTTTATATATTTGACGCTGCGTTCCGACACAGAATGTTAGTCCTACTGATATGGTTGAATATGAGGTAGGTGTAGGACATCTTACATAAATAAAATAAAAAAGGTCAAAAATAAAAGCCCCCTTTTTTAAACCGAGATTTCAAAAATAAAAAAGTACTCTTTTCCTCTCATCTACTATCATCCAAATATAATATACTTCTTTTATTTAATGTTTTTTTAACAGATTCGAAATGAGATGATACGAAAAACGTTTCAAACACAAAATACTTTTAAAAAGCGCGGTCACCCTGATTCGGAACGTAGTTTATTTTAATTGATTGTCGCTTAATACCAATCATTAAACATATTTTACGTGGGAATCGAGAAGAAATGGCGGGTTCATTGTTTCGTCCTTAAAATTAGTTTTTCATGGTGATTGTTGTGTTAATATGGTGGAATTAGTGCGATAATATGCCGTTCACGAATAATTATTCAATGAAAGTAAGAAATAATGGGTGGTTAGCTGTTTCTAATTTGATACCACTCTTGCATAGAATGTAAGGACCACCCTTGCATTTCAATGATCCCGTGACAAGAAATGAAACTACTGATGACGTTTAAGATTACTAAAGACTCGGCTGTATGGGCTTTGAACCCTTTGCCTTTCCCATAAGGGATAAAAGAAAAAAAAAACAATTATTGAACAATAATCATTGTAATTATTTGTAATTCTGTCGTCGATATGTTTAAATTCGATGCCGACACATAGTTGTAAGCAAGCTGTTAATAACTATGAAGGGGCTGCAGTTAGTCACATAATTATATGACTTTTGTACATATAGGTACAGCTAGATTCGGCATACAATTGTTTACCTAGACAAATGATTATATCAAACGTCTGCAGTCTATATGGCTGCAAATACTTATATCATACTGATCGACACTAAATCGCTATTTAATCATTTTATTTCGTGCTCTTATTTTATTATGACTATATTATAAAAAATGTTTCAATAAAATAATATTCTTTAACTAAGTAATATCTATTAAAATTATCTTACAAACTAAATAAATAAATATATCAGTTAATATGAAGACTTATAGTGTGTTATGTAATTATTTGTTTAAGGGAGATTAAAACGGAAGATTCTTCATCTAGCACCACATCTTAAAATTGTAGATTCTTCAAAATAATCTTAATATAAGTAGGAAATCTATAAAAAAATCCAGTATATAAAATCTAAAACATTTTTATCTCTTTCTTATTAATGTGACTGTTAAAAAGACCCAGGTTCAAAACTTATTGTAATTAAATTACCTATCAGGTCTCCTAACATGACCACTGTGACAAACTGTACATCACTTACCGAGCTGTCAAAATACCGTGAGAAATCCGGCATATTGAAATATGCTTCAATAGGGTAAGATTATATGCACGACAAAGTCGACAAAATAATGTGTCTCGCGTTAACGGTCATGGTAGGGGACTGGTATTAAAAGTGGGTAATTTTTAAAAGAGATATAATAATAATAAATAACTTCTGTACGTAGTTTATTGTGGGAGTTGAAGGTTTACATTTTAAAAGTTGGTATTAATGTTCGACCACACAGTGTAACCATTGTTTTGCCGGTGGCGTGTATGGACTTATAATGCATTTAGATGATTAAAACCTGTGTAGTTTTTAAATTTTCTTTTTGATTTATTTTAAAAGAGAAATCTGTATTTTTGGTAATACCAAATTAGCAAATATAGCTATTTATCAAGTATTTTCTTCACATTTCATTATATTTATTTTACACATCAATTCCCGAATGAATATGACCAAGGCTTTCTTTTGTAAATAATTAATATTTTTTCTATGATCGTGTTATTGTTACTAATTAATTAGTGTGGTTGGACCTCTATCTCTTTATTAAAATAATATATAGCCTTGTCGCACTTATAACTAACAAACAAATAGAACAAATAAAAAAACAGGGGCCTATTTAATAAACGTGACAATCCGACAATTTTGTCACTTTTTGACAAATAAGTCGAATTGTCGCACCAAGTGCCGTTTAATAAACATGACAATTATGTCCAAATGCGACAGGTAAATATTGACATAATTGTCAGGATAAAGATCCGTTTAATAAAGGCAAAAATTGTCAATTTTTACCTGTCGAGTCTAAGGAAACATTCTATGACTTAATTGTCATAGTCTTTGACAAATTTGTCACTTTTTCTGACATATTTGTCACAACATAATATCGGAGAATGCTTATGGGAGAATATATGAGGGTAATATTTAAAAAATATTATAATTTCACTTTGGTAATCAATTTCTTTACTTTTGTTTATGTTTTCTATTTGTAATGGATGTCAAATTAACAATTTTAGGTCTTATTAATGAAAATAGAGACGTTTGAAAATAGAGAATATTTAACTTCACTGCTACTATCACTGCTATCCGTTGACGACATTAAAACCATTTTTACACGTGATTACTCGTATTAATTAACTGCCAAATTGCTTTGACATAGGGTGCGGTTGCCTGTCGAAAATCTCAGACAATTTGACAAATATGTCCACCTGTCATGACAATTTAGTGTTTAATAAAACAAATTTGACAAGTTTTTCCGGACAAATTGTCACCTGTCGCCTGTCAAGAGAAATTGTTTATTAAACAGAAATATGTCAAAATGTCGCGACAAGTCGACATATTTGTAGTTTTTCCACCGTGACAAATTTGTCAGGGATAATCTTTATTAAACAAGAAATTGTCAAAATGTCGGATTGTCACTTGTCGCCTGTCACCTGTCGCCTGTCACGTTTATTAAACAGGCCCCTGCTTACGATGACCAATTTTCCATAGAATGTGATATCATATAATAAATAATTATTATGTTATAGTTAAAACATTTGTACATAATTAATAAAATAAATTCCACATGATTTCTAAGTAAATTCACATTTTTTTTTTAGTGGACACAGCCAAATATCGAGTAAGATAGGTACTTAACATGACATAGTTGTCTTCCGAAATCTGAAATAAAAATATTATAATATTAAATAGGGATGACCAACAATCTATAGTGCAACGCAAGGATATTATTCAGTTACCAAAATGGCACTACCATGTAACTTAGCGTTAACGGCTAGAAAATAAATTGTCACCAATTATTCAGTACATAGTGCCCTTACTTATATTTACTTGTTTATGCTGCTCTGTATTCTTATTTGTTTTATAAAGTATTTGTAGAGATTATAATATTTTTTTGACATTTCATTTTACCATCATTTAGTTGACTTGTAGATATTTTTACCAATCATAATTAGATATTGAGATTATGAATATAATGGCTGTTTTTCTGTATTTCTTTTTATACGTTTTTTATAGATGAGTGAACAACATATCGAAATTATTAATCAGTGTTATAGTAATCGTATAGAGGTTTGTTTTTAATAGAGTGTAAAGTGTAAATACTATTAGTTTGTAAGTATATCAGTGATGTTTTTAGGGAACTTGAAAATAAACGGGGATTTTGATTAATGACTTCTTTTTTTTATTTAAAACATTGATTGTAAAAAAAGTTATTAAAGTGCTAAGTAATAAAGCTGACCAGAAAAATAAAACACATCGCCATATTGCGGTAACAAATGGAACTAACAAAGACTATAAAAGAACATGTGGTGCCCTCAGAGCAGGTTTTTATTTTTCAAGTCAAGCTTATACTGTAATGGTGCGTCCACACCGGCCGGCCGGCATCGCAACGCAAGGGCCGGATGCGAACGCATGCGGCCACATGCCGTCGCGTCCGGCGGCATGCCACCGCACGTCTCCGACCGGCTTCGCACGAACGGAGCCGGCGGCGGCGGTGTCTCGCTCGCGCACGTATCTATTCAACGGAGCAGATCGCGTGTCGCGGCCCTCGCGACTTGCCGCCGACTGCGTTCGCATGCCGCCGGCTTCGTTCGCATGCCGCCGGCTGCGTTCGCCGCGGACGGAGCAGACCGCGCGTCGCGGCATGCCGACGGCGACGTCCGCCCGTCACGCACGCACGCGCAGTCAAGCTGCTGTGCGTGACTTGGTAATATAGACTTTAAATACTGTATACAAGGTTTAATTTAGTTTAAAAATTGTATAATCCGTTTCGATACGATGCGGTGCCGGCCGGCCGGTGTGTATGCACCTTAAATCATCAAATACCCAAATTCAAATATTTTCACATGGATTTGATTCTAAATAAATACCCCTTACCGATACCACAGGAATAATCTCTATATTTATAATGGAAATTGTTTGCTATAAACATTAAAGTATACATAATGTGGCGCCACCAGAGCTGGTTTTTTATTTCTTTGGTCAGGCTTTATTTTAACTACCTACTTATATGATGGCCGCCCAGACCACGCCTAGACTCACTCAAATAGAGATAGGATTACCCATTTTTACCGCAATCACTGTTATTTGTTTGAGCAATAAGGACAAAAGTATCACCAAATATAATATTGTCTGAGCAATTTTTATTTTTCAATAAATAATATTTTTTGCCCGCATATAAGTATTTATTATTTACTTTTCACCTGTTGGTTTAAACTTCGGTTTAGACTTCGATCACCTCCGATTCGACTATGAATCTAATAGTAAAGATGAAAACGCACTAGAACGACATTGCAGCGGAAGAGAGGCGCGCGTCGCGGCAGAGCGACATTTTTTTTTTCATTTGTTGGTTATGTAACGAACAAGATGGACAGAATAAGCGATGAAGTGAAAGTAGTAGCTTTATTATGCGAAGAGGCAGAAAAACTGGAAAGACAATTTTAAAGCGGTCTATATGGGCTAAGCGGTCTACATGATATTCCAAATTCTCGTTGTAAAGGGAGAATTACACGCATTTTCCAAGACTCAAAGACCCTGAACGATTTCATACTTACTTCAGGATGACAAAAGAGAAGTTTTATGAATTGTCTGGTGAACTGAGTGATCGCGCCGCGCCGCGCCGCTCCGCCGCTTCCGCCGCGAGCTATAATGCTCTACTAGTCCAGCCAGGAAAACTACGCAAGGCTAGTATGGCCGATCGGAAATTCACGCTGACAGACACCCGAGTAATCCGATGTTCGATAGTGAGTTCCAATGTCTACCCCCAGAACCTTAACTATTCAAAATTCAAATACAGAGAAAATCGAGCTAGTATGCTTATCAACTGTGGTTTAAAGTAAATTACCTCACAAGATGTGGTATCAAAGATAGTCGCTACAGACTTCTAATAGGCGAGATACCTAAATGCTAAAGTTGGGAACAATGTTAAAGCAATCTGAACTCTATCTAGAAATACGGTGTCAGGTGTTGGGTGTGCCCAAACTTCTAGTTTATACTAATGGCGGCAGCGGAACGTTGCGGCGCGATCGGAGCGGGAAATATTCTCCGGGAGTCAACCAACTGTGTCGCGTCGCGCCTCTCCGCTGCAGTGTCGCTCTAGCTCTAGTGCGTTTTCACCTTAAAGCTAAAAATATTTGTCATAATTGCGACCTGTGTGTTACAAAGCTGTTAAATGTTAATAGCATCTTCTAGGTCGCAAGATCCTTGATCTCTCTTGTTTGTGCGTATCACTATAACAAACAAGCAATTAAAATGCTAGTTATATTTATAGTTAGTATGCCATTCAAATTATCTTTGTTGTTAGGGTGCAAAACAACAATAGGAGGTGTGTTTATCATTAATTACTAATTAAACTGGAAAAAATAACTAAAGTTTTTGAACTGTTTAAAAGGTTTTATAATTACAAATAAATAGTAGTACTAACCTATCCAAGCTTTGATATTCGCGCGGCTCTTAAGTTTAAAGACGAAATGTTATGTTAAAACTTCTTAAGAAAATCAACGTAACAGACCGCACCGCAGCTGGACATCTTTGACGCCGACAACTTGTCGGCGTCAAAGATGTCCAGCTGCGGTACATTTCTCATCTTGTCGGCGACAAGATGAGAAATGGAGCAAGTGTGTGTTGGATTGGAGGTGAAGCCACCAGCAAGATAGTCAGACGCCCTAGGAAGCCACGCCGGCTGTTTTTTTGTATTGTCCTATGCTTGTACCAATCAAGCTTCACCGGGTTTTAGCCACGTAGGCAACTCACGGACCAGAAAGACGGAGAATCGCGCCGCATGCAGGTGCTCTGTAGAGGCTACGCCCTTCGGTGGGCAAAGGAATGAGAAAGAGAGAGAGAGAGAGAGAGAAAAAAAAGAGCAAGAATGCTACTAAAGCAAAAAACAAAATTACTTGCAGTATTCGATAGAGAGGTGATCATTCAAATTATTATTCTTAAATACACCAATTTAAGATACAGCGACATGTCTTTCGGATGGAGAAAACATTGCATTCAGATCACCTGACTGACACAAGCCTACGTCATCATGCGCTGTTCATCCTTGTCGAATGCGTGTTAATAGACTAGGATGAACAGCGCATGATGTGACATAGGTTTGTATCAATCACGTGGTCCGAATTGCAAGACCTTGTTTTCTTAGACCATGGGAATGGGATGGACCATACAAAACTTTTGCACTGCTCGTGGTTTTTGTACCATAGTACAGTTTTTTGTCTGTTAAGAGCGTCGGTGGCCAAGTGGCTAGGGTCGACTTCCATTCTGAAGTTCGCGGGTTCAAACCTCGGCACGTACCAATGTGTTTCCGATTTTCGAATTCATATGTACGTTTATTCGACGCACGGTGAAGGAAACATCGTGAGGAAACCTGCACACACCTGCGAAGAAATTCAAAGGTGTGTTTGAAGTTGACCAACCCGCACTGGGCCAGCGTGGTCGACTAAGGCCTATTCACCCTGGTATCAGGGTAGGCTCGAGCCCCTCGGTGGGGACATGTATGAGCTGTTAACGAAGAGTTTTTTGTCGTTTCACTTATGAATCCATAGTTATCGGTATGTTTAAATGAATTCACCCGAACTCCGGCCTAGGTATTATTAACCTTATCTACCTACCTTACATTGTAAAACACGCAATGAACCCGAACGAGATGATTAAATATTTATCCGACTGCGTCGAAAAATTAAAAGGTGTTTTGGTTTTTATCATAACTTCGCCGAGCAGGCAGACCGCAGAATCTACCTGTTTTAATATAAATTTGCAAAATTCGTTTGAACTTGTAATTTAAATTAAACAAGGAAAATAAAGACTTCAAAATAAATAAATCACAGTAAGTGTCAGGGTTACTTGCGTATGTACGCATGATTTCTTACAGTCGAACGATTTAAAAATTGATAGACTTTACTTTTTAGAAAATATTTAATTAACATTTGTAGCAATAATTACTTAATATTTGAAAATAATCAATACTGACTTAGTTTGTAAGCGTATCGTAAAGAAAGATTGACCAGAGAAATAAAAAACCTGGCGACAAAAGCTTTTCTGTCTTTGCACGTCTTTGTTGCAATAATTTGTTACTGTTGTGAAGTTAATTCCATATTATTTCCGCTATATAGCGAGATTTTTTTATAATGTGCTCTGGCTTTGAAACTAAAGTGTACGTAAAAAAACGTACGTGAAAAATAAAATACACCGTGAAATGTAACTAGTTGGTTATCCGCAATATAGTGGTAGTGCTCATGAAAACTATTAAACAACTTTTCATAAAAACATCAGTCAGCTGACCGGCCAGTTTTTATGAAAAGTTGAATTTTAATTTAGATATTTCAACCTATGTTCTTAGGGAAAGTTGTCTAGTTTCGTGATAAATAACCAGTCAAATATGACGGCGCTTAATTTAGCTATCGGTTTATTTAATTATTAGGTAACTCGGTATCTTTAAAACGCAGTAGTGGTCATGTGAACGCCACGTGGTTAAACTTGTGTCTTTTGTTGTTGTTTTAAGATAAAAATAAAGTTGCCTACTCCGATATACGGTTGTTAACATTTTAGCAAGACCTATTTTCTTTGAGTGAGCTTCCCGTATCACTACCGAGAACTTTGCCTCGCTTTTTGTTTTTGTGATCTAAGAAGAACTCGAGGGCAGGTCGTAATTAGTTCAAAGTCCGACAGATTATAAAAGGAAGGGTGCTTCGAGATTCTAAAAGCAACAGCCAACAAAATTGATACTTTTAGACGCAAACGTGACACTAAAAATTCGCAAAAAAAAAAAAAAACTCAAATGACGCGTATTCACGAGAGCTGTAGGTGCAAAAATAATTATTCGAGAAAGTCAATAATTAAGAAGTTACAGTCGACATAGCAAAAAAATAAAACATTTTGTTCTGAATTTTTGCTTTTGACGTTTGATATTTGAAAACAAAGAATTATATTAAAAAATGATATCTGGACAATTAAGTAAGTCAGTTACAATTTGAGCCTTAAACAAAGACGAATTGGGTTAAGGGTTTGCCATGTCGCCTAACCTTTTTGTGAACGTTCTCATATTACAGATTCATTTCCAATGCGCTCGATATTAGTGCGAGGTACGAAATGAAATCTGTGATCTATTATGGTTGAAAAGCACAATGATAGAATACAATTTTACAAAACTATAAATTAAATTGATAAATCAAGTTGAAATACTTATAGTTCAATTCAGTGTTCGTCAAATTCTATATTGGTCAAACTAAAGTAGCAATGTATTTAGTTGTATTGTATACGACAGGAGTAAGGGGCTGTGCAATACTGTGCATGCTAAGCACTTTGCTACTGTAGTCTTCCACATTATGTTCAGGAAACAGAATCGTCAAGGTACATTATTAGTTCTTTAATCTGTAATGGTTCGAAAGTAATTTCACACTGCAGGAGTTTTTTGACGACAATTAAATTATATATTTGTTTTCTTATATTTAATTCCTTTTTAATAATTTATAACTTTAATGCTTTTGTTTTGGTTCTATAGGTACTTGTAACTTTGTTTGTTTTAAATTTGTTTGTGTATTGTACCTACTTGTTTCTATTAATAACTAGGTTTAAGAAGATTTCTGTGCCCGGTCGGGTCCATCCATATATCTGCTGCTCTAAAATGTTATTATCTAATATCCTTTTCCACCATATGGTATGCAATAAATAGTTTTAAATTTTGAATTTTTACTGACGTGATGGGGATATTAAATTAGTTTCATAACATCGTAACCTAATATTTCGGTCTAGTACTTTAGGACCAAAACTTTCATACTATTATTTATGCCGCCAACCCATAATACACTATTCCATTCAAACGATTTTCTTAAACAAAGGTTGCCTGGTAGAGATTGCTCCCTTAGCAATAAGGCCGCCTGTTGACTCAACTCTGTAGGTATATTACTGTAATATATAAGTACGTGTTTTCTGTTTTGGTGTCAATAAATGTTATTTGTATTGTATTCAATCAATCAATCATTTATTTATTCGTCATTGTAGGTTACAGAGATGGTTGGTTGGTTGGTTGTTCGTTTTTGGTTTGGTGGATGGTTGGATGGTGGTTTTGGTTGGTTGGGATGGTTGGTTGGTTGGTTTGGTTGGTGGTTGGTTGGTGGTTGGTGGTTGGTTGGTGGTTGGTATTGTAGAATAATAAATAAAATTAAAGCCTCTACCTTCACGTTGAACACTGACAACACTACAGTACAGCCTTGTGTTATTTATTACATACTAGCGACTCGCCCCGGCTCCGCACGGGAAAATGGTTATTGTGGGTTATCCTTAAGTATATTATGCATGTATTGTACATATAAACCTTCCTCTTGAATCACTCTATATATTAAAAGAAACCGCATCAAAATCCGTTGCGTAGTTTTAAAGATTTTAGCATACATAGGGACATAGGGGCATAGGGACAGAGAAAGCGACTTTGTTTTATACTATGTAATGATAATGATAATATACCTACCTACCCACATTCTTTCCACCAAAAATTCTCAATATTTTAAAGGCGGTCTTATTCTTACGTCCTTACTTCCTATTATTTCGTCATGCGATAAAACTAAGGCTGGTTTCAGAGCGACGCGTCTCGGCAGCGCTGCCCAGCCGCGCGCGCCTCGCATTACACTAGATTGTATGTAGCGTTTCATAGTGACGCGTCTTGGGCCGCGTCTCGGCCGCTTATGTTTAGGCGCGCCCGAGCCGCGCGCGCCTGGGCAGCGCTGCTGAGACGCGCCGCTCTGAAACCAGCCTTACGTTCAAAATCATCACGTAGTTTTTTTTATTAGCATTTTTAGTGACCCCTATTATTTTTATCACAGTCAATTCCGTGACAGACTAGTGCACGGCACGTGTGATAATGGTGACTTGACAATTCCCCACGGGTTCAAGACCTCGCGAAATAATTATCACTCGATATTTTGATACTTATTAGGTTCCGTAGTCATAAAATTGGACGAAACGTCTTCTCAAAATTCTGTCACATTTATGATATACCCATGGTCCAAGAAAACAAGGTCTAATAAGAACACCACGTGACTGACACAAGGCTACGTCATTTTGCCTATTCATCCTTTTCGAATGCGTGTAATAGACAAGGATGAACCGCGCAAAATGACGTAGGCTTGTGTCATTCACGTGGTCTTCTTGTTAGACTTTGTTTTCTTAGACCATGAATATACCCAAAGATGTTGTAAGTAAGTACTAGTACTTATAACATCCTTGAATATACATTCAGATAAAAAGTAGCTATATGACAGGCTAACAAGAAAACTATAGTATTTTTTGAACATTTTGTGGGACAGAATTTGATGTAATAAAAGTAGGCATTAGAAACGCGCTATTGCCACAACAGTTTGTTTTTACAGTCAAAGTAAGAAAATTCTGTATTTTCTTTAAAATGGAGGTGTTGATATAATCCACAAAATACATAGCGTGAATGCCGCTACCAGCTCTCTGAAGGTATGTACTTCAAGTCGGCTTACTACGTAAGAAGCGACAAGCTCGAGAAGGTGTCAAATGCGACATATTGACAGAACTACTATGGCTTTAATGTCACTATGTCGCGTTTGACAGCTTCTCAAGCTTGTCGCTTCTTACATAGTAAGCCTACAGGAAGATTTGGGGTGAACCAAGCTTAAGCAAGCTTAAAATCTTCTCTGCATCATACAACTTAAAATATGTAGGTATGACTGTGGCGTTGTTCCTATAAGAAATTCACAAATAAACAGGATGTAATAAACTTCGTTAGGATAAATAAAAATATTTATATTTTAACAATAATATAGAATATATGCACCTTAGGTACCTATTATGATTCCTTAGTTCTTCAGTTGATCCCTAAGTACGATCCTTGCTCGAGACCCCAGCCCTGGCCACCACAGTATGTCCACAAGGTCTCATTACCAATTCATTTAATTATCTGCTTCACTTTACCATTATCACGCAAAAATTCTTAACCTCCAACCTATTAACGCCTGATAGTTAAACATAAACTAAAATTGTTACTCATTTATTTAATTAACTATCAATTAAAAACTTTAATATCTTTCAACATGTTACCTGTACAAAAAAGGAAGTTCTTAACTTCTTACATCAAATTGGCAGGTAGCTTGATGAATCACCAATTTAATAAATAGCCTATTTTTTTCGAAAAGGAAATCAATTTCTGTTCTGGAAAAGCGGCATGAGCGTACCCGTGGGAAGATGACTAGTCTTGTATCTCTAAATTACGGTAGACTCGAATCCTTTCGGTGGGGATGAGGGATAAAAACTATTCATTATTACGGCTCTCCTAAGCGTCTGTAAAAAAAAAGAAACTATGTATAATAAAAGCTCTAGTTAAAGATAGAATTTAGGTAAACAAAAACAACCACTTTCAACTAGCAACAACAAAGTGATTACAAATAACGAATACGTGTATTTTCGCCATTAATCTCTGGGTGAACGTACTTGTGCAGATTCCAGGGGCAATAGCCACTATTTGGGGCAAAGAACTGTCTTAAAACGGCGGAATTACCTACACATTTGGGTCTGATCACAAAATACCGAATAGTAGTCTCTAGTCTGATGAGGGTTTTGTTTTATTGAGCTGTCCGCCCGCGGCTACGCCCGCGTTAGTTTTTTACTTTTTACTGCAGTTTTCCGTAGGAATAAGATATGAGATAAAATGTTGATCTTTGATAGTTTTTACCGCGGTATATAGATATAAGGTACCACCATGCAAAATTTCATTCAAATTGGTCCAACCGTTTCGGAGATTAGCCCGTACAAACACAGAAACAAAAATTTTGAATAAAAATCTGGATATGTTCTAAATTACTTCTTGCATCCTCTTGACTCGGTTTTTAGATTCTTTTTCTATGTACAGATTTACGACCTTTAACCTACAGTGAGGGACTTTGGGTTACCCTTAAATTTGTTTTATGGTTAAGGAAAGTTATCTACAGGCAAATTTTGAATTATAATTAATGCTAACCCAGAAAATGACGCCTGAATTTTCGAAATTGCCTAATATTGAAATGGAAAGACGTTCTTAGGTGAAAGCAAAATATCGTGAGAAACCAGCGACAAATAACAAAAGTTGTATGTGAATTCGATAATATCGCACCACTTTGTCAACTAAGGCCTGTTCACCCCCTGCCTGATGCCTGATGGTTCGAGCCCCTTAGTAGGAGTGATATGAAATGAACTACTATTGAAATTTTAATTATTTTTTAATCATAAATTCAAAGAAGAAGAAACATAAATTAATTGATATTTTTAATTTACTTGTTTATTTTATGAGTATGAAGAAGTTTATCAGATGTGACTCAGCAACTGCCGCACAGTGGGCCCTAATGCCCCATTCAGAAATAAAACAATGCTGGAGAAGGAAACACCTATCGCACGGTGGTATTTTTCCCTTCAGGCCGGACTTTGATAATGTATAACGCGGACGATTGCATTGGCCGATTTACACAAATTTTCAAGTATTATAAGTGATATAGGTACCTATACCGTCAATAGTATACTAGTATTATATTATCTGTAAACCGTCCTTTTTTGAACTTGTGTAATTAATTAGTAACTACTAAGTCAGGATTTATTATAGTTAATTCTTAACTTTTAATAGTTACTTAGTTATTATGCTTATATTATAATATAATTTGTGTGGATGGATGGATGTTTGTTACTCTTTCACGCAAAGAAATACTGAAAGATTTTAATGAAACTTTACAATAATAATAGCTTAAACATCAGAATAACACAAAGGCTACCTTTTATCGCAAAAAATCCCTCATTCCCACGGGAAAAACCGCTGAGCGAAAACAAGTCTAAAATACTTATTTCAGTCATTCTGTTTCATAAAGTTTTGAATCATCCCTTAACTACAAGCAAATACCAAATAGCTGAGTTATTCATATTTTGCTCGGTACACAATCACGCTCTCAAAAGGAGGCAGACTTAAATCTATCAATCTACCCCATCGGACTTTAACCTCTTCAAAATTGGAGCCAAGTTCAACTAGCCAATGCACAATGTTCCCATTACGTACCAATATCACGCATAGTGGTCATGGGAATACAATAGACGATTTGATCTATTCACAGCCGGCGTTCAGTGGACTTTAACCCCATGTTCCAGCACCAATGGGTGCAGCTAGCCAATTCTCAGTAGTGCGACTGTATCACGCGTCGCGAGTGTGCACCTTATACAGGCGGTAAGTAGACTTTGACCCCGGATTCCGAGCATTGTCTCGGGTTTGCCCGAGGGTAGGGTCGCCATTCCACCATCTGAATTTGAAGACAAATGCTTGGATGTAATGTCTACAAACCTAAGATGACGCTTTGTGCTTTCCCTCATTTGAAGTAAGTACCTTTAGATTTTTTGGGTATCTATCTAATTTTTTGACTGATTGTATTGCCGCTAAGCATTTAAATAAAAAATATGTTATTTCTCGAGCTTTTGATTAGCGTCGTATCCGCTCAAAGCATAATACCCATTATTTACGGAAAAACTAAGAGATAAGATGAAACTCCTTATTTTTTGTTAAATAAATTTCTTCGCTACGCTATGTTAGTCCTAATCGTAATACCTTGTATTGCAGTTACCTATTTTTTAATTTATTTTAATAATCTAACAATCAATCAATTTCAATTGTTAAATTGCAAAATTAAGTCTAAGTATTTTGTGAACCCTAAAAATGCTTTGAAATATATTTCGATTACAATAATTCAGTAGTTGTTGGTTACCCTACCCACCCGTTAACTTGATAACTGTCACCATAGTTTATGGTTTATTTTAATTCCAAGGGATAGATACGTTGTTAAAATAATAGTATCAGATAGGCAAGTAGGATGTGATCAATATAAACGATGTTGATGAAAAACATATATACTCAACGAAAAAGTCCAAATAAAAGAAAATAAAACCACGATTAAATGACAATGTGAAAATATTTATTAAAGTAATCTATAAATACAGTTCCACGAGGGATCATCTTCAGCTACCGAATCACTCATAAATTTTCATCTGGTAAATTACCATACTATCATTGTAGCCAAAGCCATTGCATTGTTATCATTATCTGAAGTAATGTAAGGTTGAGCATTCACAATAAAATTCTGCTAACAATTAGTATGGAATGATCAACCACGTGAACTCGACCAATCGCGGTGCATGGGCTTACGCACTTACGTTTTTAAACATACAAAAGTTTATTTACAGGAACACTGAAACTTAAAGGAAAAGTCTTCAGCTCTCCCAAAAGTCTCATTACATAACCAAAAGTGCCTAAATTAACTAATAAGTAGAAATGCGTCGAATGAAGAGCTAATTAATTTTAAAAAAGTTTAAACCATTTTTTTAAACCGCGTTCTTTTCTCAATTTAGTTTATTATAGTTTTGAGATACTGACCCTATCAGATTTCAAAATCTGAAAACAGATTTTAATTTTCACAGTGTCTAAGCATTCCAAAACGACTCGTGGCTTCTTGATAAGTTGTATCACGCGGGTCCAGCGTCCAAGTACACGGCGCTATCTAGTGACCCCTATGTCACTCTACTACACTACAAGTAGTAACGAGCCGAGGTGAGAGCCTTGGGGTACTCGCCGTAATCGGCTTATTGCTAGTTCGTGTACACCTCATCGAGGGGATTTGAACCTGCATTAGGTAAGTGTGGACCAAGCCGTAGCTAAACACTCTTGCTCAGCACATAATTACTCTCTGATTGGCTTAGTGCGGGTTGGTCGACAGAATAGAAAGCATTGCAAAATTCTAAAAGGTAAAGGAAAGGCATAAAGTTACAGCAAAGGCATTGGGTAGGCAAAAGGCAAAGGCAGGCTAGGGAGGCAAGCAGGCATTGGCAGGCTAAAGGTATTTTAGGATACAAGCTGGCTGACTGTTCATAGTAGTTCTTTAAGCTCCACTCTCTAACAGTAGTAAATAAAAGTGTTGTTAAACCGGACTGAAGAAGACAACCCGAAGAAAGAAAAATGAGTCAGTGGACCTTGTTTTTTCATGAGTGAGAAAAAAATACAGAGCGAAAGACATCAATTAATGTCCAATCCTTACCCATATTACAAAGAAAGTATAAGTAAATTACCTTATACTTAATTAAACTGTCCACGTTCGTTCAGTAATATCACCTAGTGTCACTATCAAGTGTTAGGTGACCCTACTTACACGGGTCGTGTTGTGGTACAGTCAACAACATGAAAGCTTGAGGTTAAGCTGTCTAAAAATAGATAAAAAAGGATTTAATTGTTGTTATTTGAATTATTTTTTTCTTGATAACCAAAATCAATAAAAAATCTAGTATGACACGAAATAAATTCAAGCGCTGCTGCTGCAAAAGTAAATGAAAAGAGCACAGCATATTTTATTTCGATGGTAAGTCTCGATGGTGCACTTCCTTTTAAATAAACTGCGAATTAGAAAGTTTCAGTATATATTTATCAAATTTATTAATTTATCAAATCCTAAATAAGCATTACATAAATTATCTCGACCCGTACCAAACTTGCAATTTGTCATCTAATTCTATAGTGATGCAACAGATCCAAGATATTAATAAGTTTTCAGGCACGGATATTATTATGAAGTCGTTAAGAAAATCATGCTCCCACGACACCTAAACATTGATAGCACCTCCTATAAGTCGTGGCGCTAGCCCGGCGCCTATCGATCACACCGAAAGCTACTAAAACAGTGAGCACACGCAGCGAACCACAGTCGCGCGACGACGCCGCACGCATGCGTCTCGATCTCCTATCCTACTTCAACTGCCTCCGACGTAGAAATCTAACAAAATGGTGAACATCCTAGTGCTTGTGTATTACATTCTAGTCAATCTATCGTTAGGTGATATGTACTGTGCGAACTGCCAGAACGCGGAGCTGACGATTGAGGAGTTAAACGACGTGAGGATAGAGTTTGTGAAGCAGCAGATCTTGAAGAAGTTGAGGCTGAGCAAGAAGCCGACGGTAGCGATGCCGCTGGAGTCGTTGCCGATGCCGGTGGCCCAGGGACAGACCCTGAGTCAGGGCACCGACAAACCGCCAGAGTTCGACGAGTATTACGGCAGGACCGAACAGAAGATCATATTCCCCACTGAAGGTAACTTAAATACCTACTAGAAGATATTTTTATTTTATTTTATTGTTCACGAATAAAACTAAATCAGTATTCTTTATTGCAAGTTAGAACTTAATTCTACCACAGAATATTATTATAATATTATAGAGTTTTCATTCAGCCAACCTATACGCTACTAGTTATTCTTCCATTAAAATTTTTCATGGGAATACAAATCTCTTTTAATATTCATATTATTTAAGTAAATAGAATAAAGTGCCTAAGAATCGATTTTCTTTTCAAGCTCATCGGCTTTATCCTAGGTTTCCACAGTATAAAAATAAGATAAAAAAGAAATAGAAAATAATTAAAATGTAGTTAATGTTATTAAACTCTATCTTTCCATTTTCTTGGTTAATTTTCCATTCCAAAAACTTAAATTTAGGGATATGTTATCAGCTGATATACGTCCCTGCCGAGGGGTTTAAGCCTACCTGAAATTAAAGGTGAAAAAGCATTATTCGACCTATCTGTCTTCCTACGACCTATCGACTTAGTCAGCAATACAACAAATAAATACATCATGATACTTTAATCATACATATTTATTTATTTTGCAAAGAATTGTTAACATTCCATCCAGCAGTGTCCGGTTCTTATCGATAGCGAAACTGCTTCACACGAATTAAACAAATGAGACTGAATTTTCATTTATTATCTGCTCATACAGTTCTTTGCAGTAAAAAAAACTGTACACACAAATCGCTATAATTTCATATCAACATAAACATGTAAAGTAATCAGAGGCAAGATGCGTGAAGCATTGTGACAAAATTTTATAGTGCTGATACAGGGTGCTATTTACAATATTTTAATGGAGGAACCTACCAATCAGACTGAAATAGTTTTCCCCAAGGTTCGTAGGAAAAAAATACAACTAATCACATCATCGCACGTCAATTCTAGGTACTTTAGTGACAATTTTTATGCACATGTGTTTTTTTCTGATCAGATTTTTTACATATTTCAGCTTATGTTCCATAGGGGAACATTGTTCAGTTTCATGGGTGGTTCCATCTGTAAATTAATTGAGCGCTAATAAAATATAATTTACATCATCATTAACAGCCTGCGGCAGTCCACTGCTGGACATAGGCCTCTCCCCTAGGGAGAATTTACATTAGGCACAAAAATATTATGTGGGGCTCATGGGGCTTTAAGTTATATCTTATACCTTTACTAGCGACCCGCCCCAGCTCCGCACGGGAAAATGGTTATTGTGGGTTATCCTTAAGTATATTATGCATGTATTATGCATATAAACCTTCCTCTTGAATCACTCTATCTATTAAAAAAACCGCATCAAATCCGTTGGGTAGTTTTAAAGATTTAAGCATACATAAGGATATAGGGACATAGGGACAGAGAAAGCGACTTATATACTATGTAGTGAAATATTTATTTGTATATTTCTATGATCTCGGAAAGTCGGAAACGGCTCTAACGATTTCGCTGAAATTTAGTATATGGGGGTTTTCGGGGGTAAATAGTCTTATGTTTGGGAAAACGCGTGATTTTGAGTTTTCACGCGTTTTTCTTTCGACGCAGAATATGTTGGATAATTTCGTTCTGCCGGCCACTGTCCGTCTGGTCCAGCTGGTTAAGACGCGGTCGGCAAGAAATGAGTGTTACGGGTTCGAACCCGCATCGGTGACTTACTTTATATGTTCCCGAGCATGGCTACCTAGTAGTTGGCCCTACTAGTGTATCATCACTACATAGTATAAAACAAAGTCGCTTTTTCTGTCCCTATGTCCCTCCCTTTGTACGCTTAAATCTTTAAAACTACGCAACGGATTTTGATGCGGTTTTTTTTAATAGATAGAGGGATTCAAGAGGAAGGTTTATATGTATAATACATGCATAATATACTTAAGAATAATCCACAATAACCATTTTCCCGTGCGGAGCCGGGGCGGGTCGCTAGTATGTAATAAACTCAAGGACAACGAATTAGGATCACATAAAGATACCTAAAATTTTCAAATTAAATACTAATAGTTTAATTCTGTAAGCCAGAGCCCTCTATTGCGGTAATTAGAAAAATAAATTTTCCTTATTATACTTAAATTCAAAGAATATTTAAACTTCAAAATATGTTTCAGTCAAGGGTCAAAGAACTAAAAAGAATTTATTGAGCAGAAAAACCTGAGATGTCAAAGTCAGTCGACAAATAGCTAAATTAGCATTCCAAGTTTTTGAACTTTGTCTACTTTCCCATTGGTATCTTTTTCCCACCATTGGTAATTCTAAGAATTTGTTTTGATTAATTCCTGTTATAATTATAATAAATTCGCGTGATCTGAAGATAATGAGGTATTCACAAACAGTTGATTAGCATTTCTATTACAATTACACATTATTAAGAGATAAGCTACATAGATAAATAATCTAAGAAAGCATTATAATATAGTATAAATAAATGCAGTAGATTGAATCATGTGTTGACTTGTGACATGACATAATGC